>OZ023142.1:16053244-16527738 GCA_963675895.2 Styela plicata | reverse complement strand
AATGCCGAACGTTCGATATTATAAACGAAATTCACGCGATGAATGTTATAAGGCTGTGTCGATAAAAATAGATTTAAGGAATGTGCTTCACTTCCGCAGATGACAATCATCATTGGACATGTTTTTTATTATCTTTTCGAAAATCTATACAATAAAATATTCTTAGAATAGAAAATAGATTGTATGTATTGTCAAACATGAGTCACTGATTCGACATGGCTTTGAGTTTTGAAATGGTAATGGTTAGTAATGTATTATAATAATAAATTAAAAGGATTTTTTTATTGAAATTCACTTAGAGCAAAGGCGATAGTGTTGCCTAAAAAGAACGAACTATCAACGGTCACTCAATAGCAAAGAAAGCTATTAAAAGATGAAGTACCAGCAGCTGCACTCTAAATGTATAACATCCCAAACGGATCTGAATCTCCATAGTAAAGCGCAGTTTGTGGCATCTGTCATTTCTTTGCATGTGTGTTGTATGATACAATTATAAATACCATGTTTGTAACCGTTTCGTTATCAAATATTTTATTTTGTTTAACATCGCAACGACAAATAACGGCGTTAAGGTTTGCAATAGGTAATGATTAGCATAGTTTGGGAGTACAGAGGTGACATAATGCTATTCTTAGTACTTTTAAATTTGAGAAATATCAAAGATGGGTAAATGGTCTATCCAACGCCCAGAGCAAATACCCCTCGCCGCACTTTACCATACCGATTCAAATAATTTAGGAAGCTTCTTTCTCAGAGTGAGTTGCTCGTATTACATCTTGTAGTCGCTCCTTGCTATTAAGTGGTCATTTGTTGGTTCCTTTTAGGCACTGATTCCGGCCTTTATCAGAGTGAATTTCAATAAGGCAATACTTTTTCATCACTAAATCGCATGGTATTTTTTTCGGAATCGATTTTGCTGCGAACGATTTACCAAATCGATTTAAATGAGTATTTGTTTGCTTGCATAGGATTGGTATGCGCACTCACATCGATTCTATTTTTATTTTGGAAACGTCATTTTCAGTGCAAAACAACGAAAAAATGAATTCCGGACTGAAAAATTCGTGAATGGTACCAACTACGGACAGAACCAATGTTTAACCAAATATATATTATTAATATAGTTTAAATAATGCCTCTGGTTATCAGTACAAATTAAACAACAGGTCAATAATACACACTTTCACAAGCAAATCGCATCAGTTACTGGCGTTAATTACCTGTAGATGTGAGCTTTCTCGAAAGAATTAGCAAGTAGAACAGATTAGGAGGATATCTATTTTTATCAATGCTGTTTTTTCAAGCATGGGTCGCTGATAGATAGCGCTGTGTAGGCGCGTTCCACCTGTGGCTCATGCTTGACAAAATAAAATTTCTTATTGGGCTAGATTAAAATGTCTGGAAAACAAGTCGACTTTAAAAGCTCGAATTTCCTTGATCATTAAAGATAGGTTAATTATAAATATATCTCAGAAAAGCTGGAAAACGCGAAAATATGCAAATATAATTTAAAATCTAAATTCTGTGATTATATGGTATAAATGATTATAAAACACACTCTCTAAATATGTTCAAATATTCCAATAATTCCCCTTCTGTTGGGCTTCGGCGAGTGACCGTGCGCGTTAGAATATTTCCTTTCTGATGATAACTTCGAAACGTTTTCGCGGCATTTAAAACCATTTTTATGAGTAATTTTGTTCGAATTTTTATAGCCGGTGTGCGACTTGCAAGATATAAAGTCCGCTTGATCTCTCTTAGACAAAGCTGAATGAAATCGCGTGGAACTTTGGGAAAATGTAATTGATATTGTCCATAATCATCGTATTTTTATAACATTGTCTATAATCATTGAATATATTGTTATGTGGAAACCGTCTTTGTTTGAAGATAAGATTTCGTAGGAACACGTCCATCAGTCAACCTCCTTCTATAATTAGGTATCAGCACGGGAAAACAATTATAACGTGCAACTGTCATCCTTCTTCTAGAATTAGGATGAGAAGACAATTATAAATAGTGGCGTAAAGTAGTTTGCATAAACTTCTGCAAGAAAAACGCATCAGTTACTGGCGTTAATTGCCTGTAGATGTGAGCATTTTCGAAAGAATTGGCAAGTAGTACAGATTAGGAAGATATATATTTTGATCAAAGATGTTCTGTCAAGCATGGGTCACTGATAGATTGCGCCGTTTAGGCGCGGTCCAGCTGTGGCTCATGCTTGAAAAAATAAACTTTCATATTGGGCTACATAGAAATGAATCAATAAGTTGATCAACATTACCTCCTTGAATCCTGAAACACACTATAGTGTTTTTCGCGTGTCTGGAAAACAGGTCGACTTTAAAAGCTTGAATTTTCCTAAACACGAAAGATAGGTTAATTATAAATATATCACTGAATAGCTGGAAAACGCAAAAAATATGCGGATATAATTTGAAGTTCGAATGTTGTGATTATAAGCGATAAAATGGGTATTAAACACACCCTCTTAAAATGCCCAAATGTTCCAATAATTGCCTTTCTGTTGGGCTTCGGTCACAAATTGAAACGTGATCTTGCGCGCTAGGATATTTCCTTTCTGATGATACATTGAACCGTTTTGGCGGGATTTCAATCATTTTTATGCGTAATTTTTTTCGAAGTTTTGAAGCCGGTGTACGTCTTTGCGTCAACTTGATTCTCGAGCGACGTAAGAATGTATGTCTTGACGCACCGTCAAATACGTAACAGCGTCCTTTAAGATAAGAAATCCACGCTCACAGGCTTAGTTGAATGTTTATTGAAAAATGTTTGTCGAGTTCGGCGGGGTACGGTAAATATGAATAACATTTACCGACAATACTTTGTCGAGTCGAATTGAATTTGATAAAAAAAGTATTGCATGTTAACAAAAACTATCGACGCCGATCTAAATAGAAATATTATAATTGAGATCGGGCAGTAGTTGGTGTACATCACGTGCGTTGTAGGTACCAAAATATATATATTCCATTTCATCCGAACTGCGGTATATTTGACATCCTTTTTTTCCAAACAAGGTTGGATTTATATTAAAAACTGTGATTCAATTAAATTTCGTTGCCATTGTGCATGAATAGACCGTGCCTTGATTTGTTCATGGTTCATACATGATAAATGTATCCTAAAAATGCGAACATCGTTACTCAAGTTTTGGACAGGGATGACCAATCAATTCGATCCATAATTTAGAGAAGTATGAATTAATGGATTGTATTTCCGAAGCATCTCAAAATCAGTAAAAAAGAATTTGTCTGAAAAACTACGAATTCGACGTTTTTGACAATTTACGTGTGATAGATATTAGTTGGTTTGATATTACAAGTGCAACTTTGCAAAGAATGCGACTTGATGATATAAAAATTGCGATAAAAAATGTTCTAAACGGACCCCTAAGCTCAATCAATTATCGATAGTAACTGGAATTAATTTTCTAACTATTCATTTCGTTCTTTTTAGAAGAATAATGCTAAAAATTAAAAAATTCAATGAAAAATGAAATAAATACATCCCTTTTAAAAACAATTATGAAACATTTTAACAATTAATTTTTCATTTTACCTTAGATGTTTTGCGTAGTAAACATTTTGAACTTTCATTTTCCAATGGAAACTCTGATATAACTGTAATTGCTGAGAAGTTATACAGCTCCCAGCCCATGCATATTTTCCATATGTTGCGTCTCTGTTCGAGACAGGCGTGAGCGCTCAGGGCGAGAGAGAAGAGTTAAATTTATTATATAGAATTAACCACGTTGATAATATCGGGCATATTACGTACCTGATAAAACCAACTGGACTGTTAGGTCTATACACCTATATATATCGCTTATTTAACTCCCCTTAACGTTCTTGTACAAGGAGTTAAGTGAGTATAACAGGTGTTTGCTTTGAGATATTATTGTTTTATTATTGTAATTATTTTTCCATTTTTAATGTTATTTATGCGATTAGACGTCAAGAACAGGCGCCACATCACAATTCTATTGATTCTCCATATGAAGCACTACCCCACTTTCCACGGAAGAAATATTCTTAAACACAGCAGGCCAGGTTATTTACATGGATACGCGTTATTGCCTACGTAATGCTATGTGATGTTACCAAATGATTGTTTATATGATATAGCTCTCGCACAAATAACCTTACTAGTTTCAAGATAAATTTCGCCATAAGAAAGCATTTTTAAATCAAAAAACTTCTGCTCAGACATGTTTTGTTAAGTATGGGTCACTGATGGAACGTGTCGATCAAGCGCGACCCATCTGTGGCACATGTTTGACAGAATAAAACTTTAGGCAGTTTTTGTAATTCCCTCTCAGCAAGGCCGGGAGCAGTGCATAAAACTAAACTAATGGACACTTAATAGCGAAGAGCTACAACAACATTAATTAGGGCTGGGTAAAACCGAATCATTTGAAATTCGAATCCGATTCGGATAATTTCCTCGAATCGGAACGAATCGCTGATACTATTATTAGTATTACTATTATTGTGCTCATTATGATAATTAAGAAATTATCATAATGATAATAAGAAATTACCAAATTTGACCAAAATCGATTGCATTTTGCCGTAAAAAATGAAAAGTTCCACTTCCTTTAGCAAGTTTTTGCTCCTATCACCGATTCACGATTGATTCGAATAATCTGTACTTCGAATCGATTCGAATTGCAGAGCCTCTAAGATGAAAAATTCCAAACGGAACTGAACTATTATGGTAAATTACAGTGAGTGGTATCTGGACTGGGCAATGCTAGAACTATTTAACGCTTCTTATTGAATTGTGTCCTCGTATTGAAAATTCATTGCCAAGAATTATCAAAACTTGAGAAAGGAGAAACCTTCTATATCTTCTCCAAATTTTCACTCCCTCCATTTCAACCAAAATTTCTTCCACCAAATTCGTTTCGTAAACATTCTAGTTCCAGTTCTTCTAGTAATCTCTTGTTCTGGTATTCAGAAAATTTCCTATATATTGACTAGGTTGGTAGAAATATCGATCCACTATTTATTAAGCAGTAGATAACTTGTCGTCACCAATATTTAATATTTGGAAATAACATCATGGAGAATAGAGGGCTTCTCGCTCTACTGTTGGTTTTAATTTATTCTTCGGGGGAGGGTAAGTGAAGAATCGATTCATAGTTTAGTTACACTCCGACTAAAATGCAGTAAATTCTTCAACAACAACTTTATCAAGTGATATAGAAATGAAATTATAAAATCGACTTTCCGGTCAATCAAGGGCACCGCTAAAATGAGTTCTATTAACAGCCCATAATGGGCATAAATCTCAACAAAGCGGTTAAATTTAGAAATGAACAGATACTGCAAATGAACTGTAAATGCGACCGGTATGTCTTTTTGTATGCCTGTGTTAGCAATTATAAGATTTACTTTTCTGTTTTACAGCTTCTCAGCATCCTTGTCGAACCATGTCAAATAAGGTCATCTACAATAGAAAATGTTTTTGGATTATTCTCAGCGAAAACAACTTTGCTGAAGCCGAAAAGAAATGCATCGACAAATTCGCTTCGCCAGCTAATTTGTACAGTATCGCCCACATGGAAATGCTCCTTGAATATGGGCAGCACCCAGATGTTCGTCTTTTTTTTAACAGCTATACAACTTATCTCGGAATGGAATTTGATCGTTCTGTGAGAGATATTCATTCATTTATTTTGTCTTAGTCGCGATACCATATCTCTTCTCCTCTATTGCATTTTATTGTAGCCGATTCAGTTCTATTTGAGATGCTTTCCATGAGTGCAGTCTCTAAATTTCGCAACAATGACGTAATCAGAATAATAAAAAGTATGGTGGGTTGAATTATGACGCTATTATGGTCGATGCCTTAAACAATATCTTTTTAGCTTTACCAAAAAAGTTTTTTGTCGTAATTCATGATAAAACAGCCAGAATATGGCGCCAAAAGAGAATCATTTTTAATCATAGAGCCTAAGATAGGATGAATAAGTGCAGCAACTATATTTGAGGTAACTTCAGTAGTATGTATCATCGTATATTTTAATGCCATTTTCACAGTACGCTAGATCATTATGATCATGACTTTTAATTATTTTTGCTTTGTTTGTATAATGAAAGGAGAAATTTATCATATTTTGCGATTTTCCATTTTTTGTTTTTAATTTTCTTGAATATTTTTGAACAACGTCATAGATCGTTCTCATTCACCAGATGACAAAAAGGTTGTATCGGTTCGATCCAGTCTGTGCGAAATCAGTATTTGTGTCTTCATTTATATGTTATATCGCCTTGTTTTCTGGTTGAAAAACAATAAAAAATGGCGATATATTGAATTCCCATTTTTTTCTTTAAATATCAGAATTTAAACAGCAGAAACGATTACATCACAATACTTTAACATTTGCTTGCAATTCAGTGAAGTTCGCAATGCTGCCACGAGATTAGGGATGGGCAAAAACCGAATCATTCGAAATGCGAATTTAATTGGAATCATCAATTCCATGAAAAAAAAACAAATATCCCACAATTACTATTACACTACATGTCTAAGAGCACTGATCACCAATTTTAACATTTCAACGACAAAATGCATTTAACCAGTCTTTGTACCTGTGAAAGATTCACGATTGATTCGAATAAATTATGCTTCGGATCGATTCGAATAACCGAATCGAATCGCATGAGATGCGACAAATATGAAGTTGATGCCACTCACAACTTTGTATTAACACAAATTTTGACAAAATTACTGCCAATGACCAGTGAATTTACTAAACTTTTGTTGCAGTGTAGCTTCCTATTTGCGATGTTTTTCACTCGGAATACAGTCGTACTATAGTATTTCTTTGCTGTAAACCTACCTGTTTGTTGAGTATTTTCGGACTCTATTTTATTTAGAAAAATTGGAGTTTGCCCTCGGAGAACTTATTTTAACACGGAAAATTTCTTTCCATTGCAGTCGGAAGATCTCACCAACTACGATGGTTCAACATCCCAATTGGAATCAATACCATGGATCAACGGCGCCCCTTTTGGAGGCAATCCATCGGATATTCCCATACGAAAAACATTGTTATTGATCGTTCCAACCCCGGGCAGTTCAGGATTGTTCGATGTTATGGCATCGGATGTTTCTACCGGTGTTGTGTGCGAAACAAAAGGTACATTGTAACAGTAATGTAATTTTGCTGTTATTTGACATTTGTTTTACTCGGCTGGAATAAATCTCTAAAATCCAATTATAGGCTGTTGATGTCACCTATGGTCTATATGTATCTGACATAAATTATGTTTTCTCCATATATATTTGAATTTTCCGAGCTTTATTTGAAAAATTTCCATAAGACTTTACACAACGGATCAAATTTCAAAAATATTCGAAATGATATTGTCGTAGATTCGATTCCAATAAATGTATCGTAGAGGAGAAACAATTTTTCTGGGTACAAAGATTGCTAATTGCTCAACTGAATTGAATTGAAAATTGCTGAATACAACGTTTGTTGTTATATGACTTCGGAATATGTCTTCCTCACCAGGCCTATGCGAAGAAAAATCGGTAAACCTCTCCCTTGACTTGGTGGGTACGATGACCTAGTGGTTATATTCGGTGTGAGATCAACACTCAACCGTGGTATAACAACTTGGGTAAGTGAGGACGAACAGGAAAGATCATATCTACCCAACACCGTAATCCATGCCCGTCCATACACGGCCGCTGGCCTTGCCCAGAGTGAGCCACAAAAAAAAACTATAAGAATGGTAAATGCACAATAGCTGATAGTTAAAGCTAGGCAATTCAATTCAGTTATCTGAATCAATTCGAAACATAAATTATTCGATTCAGTTGATAGTGGATTCTACCTTAAGCAAAAATTTCTTAAGCATTGGTCACAGATCTCTTGCTCTTCTCATTGGTGTTCCATAAAATATTATTTGGCAAGTTAGCAGCGAAAGTCTTACCGGGAAATAAAAGTTCATAGCAAAACAATTAACTGAAGCATATGCCAATTCTAAACGATACGCCTTCTAATAACTCCAGTAATGGTTCGCCATATTGGGGTTAATATGTATTCACGACTTGTCTTTTTCACAGCAAAAATGAAATCCCACCCTTTATATCTATTCACTTTATTATATAAGCCCCAATACGTTCACGAACACTCCATAGCAACTAATTTGAAAGACTTTCAAAAAGCATTTCATAGAGCTCATATCAATCAGAAAATTTATTTTATCTGTCTGTCTGCGCCACTTACATATCAAGCTTTGACAGCGAGATCCATCACTGAACGGTGTTTCACAAACAAAACCATACCATAGAACATTTGACAGGAAAGGAAAGACTCTCATCTCTATTTATTTTTCAGCTTTAAATTGCGAGGCACTCGATGTTGATACATCTACGCAGAATCTAGAATGCGCTGAAGGCGCACTTCTTACAACTTGTACGTGAGTAGACACAAACTTAATTGTTTCATTCCAATTCGTCTCATGCGGGACTTTATATTCAAATTCGCTCTAAACATCGCCTTAAGGAACCAACTAACATATTCATGTTCCTATAATCTACTTCAAAATAAAGTACAAGCTACTGCACTTTGAGCGAAAAATATCCCGAAACTATCGAACTATGAACTGAACCACTGTAATAATGTACAGTGAGTGGTATAAAACCTGCGATAGTAAAACAACTTCTTCATTTCCTTTAGGCCGTCTTCCACGGAACACAGGAAATAAGCTAGGATAATTCGAAATCCCCACTCCTTGGACTTTGACAAAAAGAATACAAAGCCTTCTTTCATCGTTTGAAATACCATTCTCATTTGTGCCGAAACCCAGACCCTGTCCATCGCATGCTCATCTCATCTCTGTTTCATGTAGCTTTTTGCTATTAAGTGGCCTTAGTTAGTTCCTTTTAGGCACTGCTTTAGGTCTTGATCAATGTGAATCATTGTGAAAATTATCTATATATAAATATGTATGCGTGGTACCAGAATTTTCAAGATTTGCAAATATTTATATTTTCAGAATTTCTTGTAAACCTGGCTTCGTTTTCACCGACGGTAGCACAGATGGCGTTACTCTGACGTGTCAGGACGATTTGGAATGGGACAGAGAGATACCAACTTGTATACGTTAGTATATTTTTTTACCAAAATTCGCCCCAAGAGAGGTTGCACGATAAGTATCAAACATGAAAGTCCCTGGAACAACTAATGTGCAGAGCTACATGGAAGAATGATAGAATATTAAAGGATCTTCATCCCTAAAAGATATTTATTGACACGATTTGTTATTGTTCAACATTTTCAAATATTGTTACTAGGGTTGGGCAATTTAACTTCGAGGATTCGAATCGCCTCGAATCATTATTGATTCGAATCAGTTGTGCGTCGGTCAAAGTAACAAAAACTTGTAAAATGATATAAAATTTTCTATTTTAGCGACAAAATGCAGCGAAAATATTTTAGACTCCGGTCACATTTCTGCCATAACACAACCGGAAAATTTTGATGTATAGTATGTGTTACCGACGGTTCCATCAACATCTCATATTAGCCAAAAAGTCAATTTTGAATTTTTTTCAATACTGCTAAGAAAAATTACGGTCAAAGATCCGTAATTTTGTTGCATTTTTGTTACATTGTTCCTTAATTTCCCCGTTACTACATATTTTTTTTTAATTCTAAATGACCCCCCCCCCGGTTGCGCCGCTGCAAAAATTCAAAAGATGTATCGTAGACTGTGTCAGGTGCTAGGTTTTCAGTATCTGTATATAATTCTGTTTGTTAAAAATTCTTATTTTTCCCAGGGGTCACATGTCCCGAATTCAATTTCGATGGACAGCTGGGAAATAAATTTTGCAATGGAAATAAACATGGGGATACCTGCTCGTAAGCTTTTTAACTACTAATATTTGAGTGTGCGCACGTGCTAGAGCATCGATGAACATATTTACGGCATGAGTTCAGTTTTTTTAATTTCCGCAAGTTTCTTTTGTAATTTCAGTAGTTTCTTGAAGAATATTCTGAATAAAAATTCTCAAAACATTGACAATTTGTTTTGCTTAGATTTTATCACTTATATGTTTTGACCAGAACTATGAAATTACCTGGCAGGTATTATGTTGTGATTACTTGACGGTTTCCATTTCATTAATATGGAACATCGGTTTAACAAATCCCCATTATTTATGAGCCGGTGATGCATCGAACCGCCAATAGGCGGTCTGTCGGTGGCTCATGTTTTGCAAAATCAATATCCAAATTAGCTTAAATAAAGCGTTTATATTTTCTTGTTTTCGAAGATTTTTCTGCGATTCTCACAAGCAACTGAGAGGACCAAAAACGAGAGTTTGTCAGACAGATGGGAAATGGTCGGGTATGCAACCAACTTGTGAAGGTAAGAAAAATATATGTTTACAAATATTTCTTTACGAATATTTTTATTTTCGATGTTCTAAAAAATTTATATGTCAGGTATTCCTATATTCAGGAAAGATATTTGATTTGATTTAAAAATCATTAACATTCGGAAATTGTCTAGTTCTAGTTTCAAAATATAAAACCTGCTTTCACAGATGTTGTTTGTGATCCAATCGAATATCCTGATGACTACGGTAAAATGAAATGTACAGATAAGTCGAACTACGGGAGTGACTGCACGTAAGTACCAACTACGCTATTTGTTTGAAATTCAAGCGCATGTATACATCTTTCTGTATTAGTGACCCTCATTTATGCACCTACACGCATACACACTCACGCTACGTTATAGCATCCCCTCCCTCAGTTTGAGCTCTTTTGCTTCAAATATTTCCAACCGAACAGTTCGTTTATTAAAACTGCGTACACTTAGTCAACACAAGTACTCAATTTCTATTGCGTAAATACATAGAGATAATACGCATTCTTTTCTATATTACAGTTTCTACTGCAAATCTGGGTTACAAAGATGGGGACCGAAGGAAGTGACTTGTCTTTGGAATGGAGAATGGTCCGACGGTTATCCTAGTTGTAAAAGTAAGAAAACATATCCTTGAACAAATTTTATACAATATTCCTCTGAATCTTCTATACCTCAATGTATCCTGAAGATCTTATGATTAGCCTATTAGAATACAAAGTGTGTGTTCTCAAAAGTGAAAGCAAACAAGTTGGATTTGTTTGGGTTACGATCCATGAGCTACATTGTTATTAAACTCACGAAAACGTGCCCCTTTTATACT
The DNA here is from genome assembly GCA_963675895.2 of Styela plicata. NCBI lineage: Eukaryota > Metazoa > Chordata > Ascidiacea > Stolidobranchia > Styelidae > Styela > Styela plicata. Next base: position 16,516,497 of record OZ023142.1, on the reverse strand, counting down.
CGATGGTTGAAGAAACAATTATAAATAAATATGCGAAAAAATATACCTGCTATTGATATGTCCAAACACAAACTTGCTCAAAACATAGATAATATATTCAATAAAATAACAAATTTTTCTCAGAATACGATCCGAAATGTCCTAATGCACACAAGCATGGTATGTCATGTCCCGATACAAACTGTCAAATCAATGATGATTGCAATGATGAAGATAAGATTTGTTGTCCAACTAAATGTGGAACAGCAGTATGCTGGACGAAGCCTAAGCGTACTTTTCCTAAAGGTGAGTGGAACTTCCCAATTCATCTCACTGTTTTAATCGTTGCGTTTTTAATCTTTATAATCAGAGAATTGGTGAGTCGCCCAAGTATCGAACTGCTGGCTTGTCAGACTGCACGATTGCACTTCAAACCAACTGATTCTTTCAACTAGGCTACTCTTTGATTTCTCCAATTATTATTTTCATATTTTATATTTTTATCTATCTTTGTAGAACTTCTCTACCTTTTCCTGCTTGGCGGAATCGGAGGAAACCGATGTTCTACAACCAACTGTCTTGTAAACGCATGTCAAGTTACATCATGTCCATCAAATCTTGGTGCACAATGCAGAACAACATGTAATGGATGTCAAGCTAACTTCGATGATTTCGATAAAGATATAACGAGACAGTGTAAGTCATTTTGTCATTTTGCATAGATTAAAATTTAAAAAATACCAATTTACGGCTGATTTGAATAATTTTTGAGTTGGGTTGAGCAAAACATAATCTTTTCGAATTCGAATCTCATTCGAATAATTTATGCAATTCGCTAATTATGTTACATGACTAATGCTTCGTTTTTTCATTCATATTTGCTCCCTTATCGAAATATTGAAATATATATTACTTGAAATTTTTGGTAAAATTTGAAAGTGCTACTTTATTTTGCGAGACTTTCTTCCTATCTCATTAAAAACTTTGACTACAATTTGACGCTGATGGTTCGCATCATCAAGGCGCAGGTCAACTGTGGCTCATACTTAAGAAAATAAAATTTCGAATTCAAATATTTCATGCTTCGAATCTGGTCAAATAGTCGAATTGAATTGCCCAGCCCTATTTGTGATACTGATCGATTCTAAACACCCGCTAGGCTCTATCTATTTTTCCTGCTTCGACAAATGAAATAGCTTATTGGCTTCATTTTAGTGAATGTTTAACCGTGTTTTAGGTCGATGTCCACCAAGATATCCATCGTTCCCAGGCTGCAGTCAACAACAATGTTCACAATATCGATGTATAACAAAAAATCAACAATCCACATACTACTATACCAGTCAATACTACAATCCCAACTTACAATGTCGTATGAGCAGCTGTGGTGGATGCTTTCCTCAATTCTACAATAGATTTGGACGAAGAGTTAACTGCAGACAGATAATACAGCTGGTGCCAAATCTAGGTAACCATAAATGGTGGCCACAGTATTTATAATTTGCAACCGACTTTATTTTTTTTTTATCGATTACACGAAGAAACAAACAAACAGTGCAAATTGAGTATCTATTATTGACTATCTACTATTGACTATCATCTACCATCCCGTTGGCCCCACTGCTCTCGTTGCTTTATTCGTCTCTTATATACGTAGGAAATACTTATGATATACGTTCCCCACACCTACAATCTTGTCAATCGTGGCCATTACACTTTTCACATTCATAGCTAATCATAGCTCAAATACCAATGTTTTCACCTTTACGAAAATTTCCTAATTAACTCAAACTTACGTTTTTTACAGTGGTGAGTCAACCAATTGGCGGATGAAGACTGCATACTTCTAATTAGTTTGAAGCAAAGCCAAAAGCCTTTAAAAATGCGAGTGAAAATATATTATAAATACACATATTGAAAATGTTTTTTTTTCGAGTGTAGAGCGTGTCAACTCACCATCATAAATTTTATTTTATCAAGTCTGAGTCACAGGTTAGTCGCGTTTTGGATGATCGGCCCATCAGTGACTCATGCTTAACAAAACATTTCTAGACTAGTTATGGCAACCTATTTATGGAACTAGGTTAGAAAGTGATTTTCGGCAAAACTAGGTTGAGTATTACTAGATAATCTAGTTTCATTTTGAAAGCTAAGTAGAACCTGGATTGAAAACCATGTAATTGCCGTTTGGCTGCATTAAAGGCATTTAAATAGATTTGCTATTTAAAATCTTGAAATAGTCTTTTTTGGAAGATTTTTTCGTAATGAAAATATGTTTCATCCAGTTTTTACAATAGTTTTCAACGTCCTAGTTGTAAAAGAAGTAAATCTACCTATTCCGTCTAGTAAATTTGCCAGGTAAAATTTCAAACAGAAAACACGGTAAAAGCTCAACTAGGTAAATTAAATATTTTTGAAACCAAGAAATATATTATTCTTTACATAGTTTACGTAAAAATATTTTCATTTTGATAAAATGTATTTTGCCTTTAAAGAGGAATTGAAGAAAAAATACTTCAATAAAACATTGAAAAAAGCGAGAAAACTTAAGCAAGAAGAAAACTTTTTTTTAAATTCGAGTCGCTGATGGATCGCGCTGGCAAGACGCCGTCCGTCAGTGACTTATGCATGCTTTACAAAATAAAATTTCAGATTGGGTAGACGCAGAAAATAAATTATGTTTTGTAAAACTAAATTCAAATGCCACGTTGTTTTCGTTTGTTGCTTTCGGTAATGTTTAGAACATTTTGATTAATGAATTGCATGGGTTAAACTGTATTTAATATTTCTTTTTCTTGAGAGCACTTAATGGCTCCTATGGGTGTTTCCTGTATACAAGCATATTATTAGAAAATTCATTTACGTGCTTTCCATTTTCAAATTGACGTTTGAAAAATTGGTCTATGTTGGCAAACGTTTGTATGTTTCATTATCACGCCTCATCGAATTTGTCAAACGAAATAAAGTATGGGTGCAGCAATAACACTCGATTTTTCTCTCATGAATAGTAATACATCGGTACAGCAGAATGAGTTGAGAGGCAGGAAAGATAGAAATGTTGGGGCGAAAGGCGATCCAAGAAAAGATAGTAAAAACTTTTTATTCTTTAATTAGTTTCCGAGGGTCCAACAGCCGTAAGGACCAGCCTCAGGTAACGGCCATGCTACACCTTCCTTTAATTCTTTATTGCTCAAATATAGGGACAATGAACTGACGGATTTGATAGATATTCGTGAAATTAGATAAAAGGTTTTTGAATTCAAACCCGGTAAACTAGGTATACTAGGCAAACTCTGTATTTTTACCCAGAATTACCAACACTATTCTGAATGATAAGCTCACAACTATAATCAGCACCAAATGAACAACCAATGAGAGTATATCGCAAAATTTGTCATTTTATTACGTGAAATTGGGTAATGTGTGCAATATATTTACCTGCGAATTTCTGAAGAACGCGCTGAATGTTTAAACTACCAGGCATCGGAGCTCATCCCTCTGAGTATTCAAGTGGATTCCGTCCTCTGAGGCGTCATCTAGCGATACGATTGTTTGTATCTTGGAAAAAGAATAAGTCACTTGTTTTATATTTCTTTATTTTTGCTACGTCCTATATAATTGTATCGGCAGAAACATCTCAACTGAACATCAGAATCGTCTCATCTCTTTCAAGGAGAGGAAACTCTTCAATCCTTGCAAATGTGGATGCTTCTTCGCGACTTCCGTAAGAGGTGTTAAAGGATGCAACGTAGTCACACAAAAACCGATTCCTGAGTACAAGCAATGTTATCAGCTGTAGTAATTCCTTTTAAGCGGAAACTTACTTCTGTATAATGAAGATTGTCTTGTTGAAAAACTCCCCCCAGTTTCATTTTGCCTTTTAATCCTTCTACAGTTAAATCTTCCCCCAATGTAATAAAATATATCACTTTACAAAGTTACTAGGAAAGTATACGAAACCCTGGCACACAAGCGCACAAAGTCCTTGTTACAACTTCTCCGAATTGTTTCAATTTTAATTTTATTTTCAAGGTATTTGAAAATTTATTATAATATTTGACCGTGACTAATAAGAGGCATATTCCCATCAGAAATTTTATTTTGTCATGCATGAGTCACAGATGAATCAAGTCTCAATGAAATGAAATTGCATCACTACATGAATATGATACATTCTCTGCAATCGCAGTCCGATATTTTCCATCAAAGCAGCCCTTGGCATAAAGAACCTATCTTTCATAGAACCAGCATAAATATTACGCATCTTTTTGTATTCTGATATATTTTTTTCTCAGTTTTCAGATCAGATTTAGATGCCAACTTCAAGCGTAAAGAAACCGAGTCTTATGATGCTAATATTTATTTAATTAGTTAAAATATAATCCGGGTAAACAAAGACAGACTCAATAGGGCGCTTGGAGTGTATTAAAAAGCATATTCACTTTACCATGTTTTATCAAGCATGATCCAGCGACGGATAGTCCCTTTGAGGCACTATCTTTCAGTGGCTCATGCTCAACAAAGTTCCAATGTCCAATGTCAAGTGTTTTATTACCGTTATGGTGGAGTGCGTCGACAGGTCGAGTAATTGTGAAATAGATTGGAATTGGTATGGGTTTATCAAATACTAAGACTTTAGGGAGATTTCTTAAAATTATAGTGCTTGGTTTCCTTGTGATAGTTGTTCTACTTTTGATCAATTATAAAAAGAGGCAGTTTTTAATAAAAGTACAGGCTGATGTGACCCAGCAAACAATAGTCAAGAACATTTTAACAACGACAAAGAATCAAGCATCCACCGCAAGAAATATCGCAGACAAAGAACCCCAACCGTGTAAAAGAAAAGCAATTGTAATATTTGCGGGTTTCAGAACTGGATCGACGTTTTTGGGAGAATTTTTTAATCAGAATCCGGGAGTTTATTACTTGTTCGAGCCATTGCACGTCGAAGAGAAATTGCAAAAAATCCTTTTGAAAGATTTGCTGAGATGTGATTATTCCAGAGTTCCTGAAATTTACAGAACAAGAAGCAATGAATCTGACAAATGGATCCAATGTAAATATAATGTTTGTTTCCCAGGTAGAAGTGATTTTCTATGGAGAAATACGAACCTTTGCGTCAATAAACAACCATATTGTGGATCGTATGCTTTAGATACAAATGAACTTGAAAAAGTTTGTACTCAAAGTCTGGCAACGGTTGTTAAACTTGTTACTTTGAACCATTTGAGCGAACTTGAAGATATTTTATTAGATCCTGATTTGGATGTTAAAGTTATACATCTTGTGAGAGATCCAAGACCTGCGGTTCCTTCACGTTTAAAGTTGACATATAAATCCGAACTAAAGACTGACAAGGAGATATCAGAATACAACAAAGCTGCTGAATATTTATGCAGGTTTTACGAAAGAAACATTCTTTATGCCAAGAACTGCATCGATGGAAAATATCGTACTTCGATTGCAGAGAAAGTATCATATTCATGTAATAATACAATTTCTAAAGCTTGGCAGCAAAGATACATGCGTATATCCCATGAATATATCAGCGAAAATCCTTTAGATTCCTTAAGACAAATATACAATTATGTTGGGATTAACTTCGACAGAAATGTGGAGGAATGGGTATCTCGTCACACAGCTAATACAACTGATAAAATTGAAAAGAAAAACTCTGCTGACAAATTTTTTGGAACTTCAAGAAATTCTATGAAAAATTTAAACGCTTGGAGATTGAAAGAACAATTTGTAAATGTAGAAATTATTCAAAAATCTTGCTCGTATGCAATGGAAAGTCTCGGATACATAAAAGCAGAAAATGAAATTCATCTGCAAAACATTTCGTACAGTTTATATGATATTAAACAGGGTCTTTATCGAGGTTGATAATTCGAAACTAATTCAGTGCAGATTCAGGTTTTGATTGACATATTAAATATAATCAAATCCCTGCGCGTATCTATCAATGTTTGTTTTAAATTTAAATTGTTATTCATTCAAGTTATGTAACATAGAGTGTAGCATTGAACATTTACCTTTCATATAAAATTCAAGTTACGTAATCATAACTCAATATCAATACTTTCATGGCCACTGACTATTTCTTGAATACAAAAATGAGATCAATGCAACATGTATATTAAGAAATAGCGGAATCAGTAACGTAATTCTGCTGTTTCCTACCCTGGACAGAGAAATGCATATGAGGAATTGTTATGTTTAAGCTGTGTTAAGTTCGTCTTATCCACATATTATATGTCGAAATTTTTTTTGTGATTGGTGTCGAGAAGGCTGTCCGCTATATTTGATTCCATTTTTTTTAAATCGCTGATTTAATAAAGTTTAATTTTAGTGTGGATATGTGAATCTTATTATATTAGATACTTATCTACGTACTTGTGTGTGTGCTGTTAGTTCACAGTGTATATTGAATCTGAAAAATATTGTGAAAACATTTTTTGTTAAGTATGTGTCACTGATGGATCGCGTCATTGAGACGCCATTCACCTGTAATTTAAGCTTAACAATATAAAATTTCTGTTGAGAATGTGCCTATGTCACAACTAAATGTTATATTGAATTCTTAAATATCTCTAAAATAAAATTTGAATAGAAACAATTCGGAGACGTTGAGACAAGGACTTTGTACGCTTGTATGCCAGGGTTTTGTATACTTTCATTATAACATTGTAATGTAATACATTCACTCGTATCGTCTTTTGTGTCGGAAGTTGTGTCAAAATAAACTGCCTATTCTATAGTGAATAGATATAAACAAACTGTCAAGCGCGCGGATAGGTCTGAAAAAGAGCAGCGTAGAACTTCCCGACCTTTATGTATATCGTTTTTTGTGTCGAATAAAGTTCCAAAATAGACCTACGTCGATAATTGATTGAGCTTTTATTTGGCTGCCCGGTTAGCTTAATCGATGAAACTGTGGGAATCAGTTTCGAGTTTCACAACTGCTTTCCCCTTACACGTGGGTTTGAATTCTGTGCGCAATAATTATATTCTAAAGCATTGTAGAACATGTACCCAGCGAGGGGGGCGGATTAGGATGATGACCTGACCAAAATCCATTGCATTTTGTCGTTAAAAATGAAAATTCTAGTTCATTTAGGAAGTATTTGTTCCTGTGAACAATTCACGATTGATTTGAATATATTGTGTTTCGAATCATTGAATCGAATTGGCCAGTCCTAAGTCATACCCAACACTTGACGAACCAAGAAAAATCCGAAAAATGGTGGCGCGATCCACCATCTGCGTTAGACATACTTGACAAAAATTTTCAACTAATTATGTGTTTGATTGACAAGCACAATTGACACAAGTAACCAATTTCAGTTTGATTAACCAACGTTCCTTGAAAAAAAAAATGGGAGAATTTGTTTTGTCAATTCTTCGTGCTCCTGCAGCAAACCTTCTAATAACAGTTTGGTATATATGCCTATCATGACATTTACCTCGGAGAAATGAGAATTTACCAAAATAAAAAGTTTGCATGTCCGGATGCAAGCGGATACTTGTGTATAATACTGTATAGTTGAAAAGTTTGAAAATGAGGCATCCACCTCCGTCAGCAAACATAGGATAGGATAGTAAATACCACCCTGCGTGAGTGGGGAGCCGAAAATACGACGAAACCATATGGAAAACCACTACCTCTCATATGGGAGGGGGGGGGGGGGAGTCGGGAGTCGGGGGTTAGGTGAACCACTATACGCCGGCGAGGCGTACAATAGACCTCTCTCATATAATCATCTCACACGGGATTTGAATCTTCGTCAGGACGATCAGGGATGCGTATCTCCAAGCGTATTCCCAACGCTTTACCGCTTTAGCTGGCATAAATCAAAATTGCCTTTTACGGTACGATGTAGCCTTCCACTAACAGGCAGAGACCTTCAACGCGTAATTATTATTTTTGCAAAAGAATTCCGCCTCTGCTACTGCTATAGCATGGGCGGGGAATATTAACAAAAAACTTGATATGCTTCCTAGATTCAAATAATCCGATCTCTAGAGGGCTTCTCAGAGGATGGATTTCGATTAATGGCTTAGTCGTTGCTCTCAGCAGGGTACTTCGCGGTAGGCTGTAAAACAAAACAGATATGTAACAAAGGTTTGAACCTAACGGTTGTTGGGTATATAATCCCGCAAAAGCCATAAAATATAATTCGAAAAAACTCGTTTCGATACTCCTAGATCGTGAAAAACAACAACATTTTCTTTCTGGCCGGTTATCAATGGCGATAGCAGTATTATAAGAGACTTATTCTTTTTCCAAGATACAAACAATCGTATCGCTAGATGACGCCTCAGAGGACGGAATCCACTTGCTTACTCAGTCGGATGACCTCCGATGCTTGGTAGTTTAAACATTCAGCGCGTTCTTCAGAAATTCGCAGGTAAATATATGGCACATTACCCAATTTCACGTAATAAAATGACAAATTTTGCGACATATTCTCATTGGTTGTTCATTTAACATTTAAAAGCTCATCATTCAAAATAGTGTCGGTAATTCTGAGTAAAAATACAGAGTTTGCCTAATATACCTAGTTTACCGGGTTTAAATTCAAAGTACTTTTATCTAATTTCACGAATATCTGATTTGCCTAATTTAACTTTTACCGAGTTTTCTGTTTGAACTTTTACCTAGTTAATTTGCATAATTTTACCTAAGTTTCCCCAATTTTAACTAGGTATTTAAAATATTAACTGAGTATCTGGTTCAAAAATAGACAAATTAAATATTCGTTGATAAAATATTTGTGTATTAGACAATTCAGCGATTTCAATCTTCAAATCTATTAAAAATGTTTAAAATGCAGCAAAACGAGGATTGTCTAGTATAGCTGTTTTTAAGCCAGGTATCACCTAGATCTAACAGTGAGAGGCATAACTGTGTCGCAATTTGTCAATAATTAAAAAAAGTCCAAAAAATAGTCTCTGAATAGTATATATGTCATCGGTTAACAGATCAAATTTCCCGCCTCTAAACTCATTCTGCTGTACCAATGTATTACTATTGATAAAAGAAAAATCGAGTGTTATTGCTGCACCCATACTTTATTTCGTTTGACAAATTTGATAAGGCGTGATAGTGAAACATACAAACATTTGCCAACAGAGAATTTTTCAAACGTCAATTTAAAAATGGAAAGCACGTTAATGAAGTTTCTAATAATATACTTGTATACAGAAAACACCCATAGGAGCCATTAAGTGCTCTCAAAAAAAAGAAATATTAAATAAAGTTTAAGCCATGCAATTCATTAATCAAAATGTTCTAAACATTATCGAGAGCAACGAATGAAAACTACGTGGCATTTCAATTTAGTTTTACAAAACATAATTTATTTCCTGCGTCTACCCAATCTGAAATTTTATTTTGTAAAGTATGCATAAGTCACTGATGGACGGCGTCTTGACAGCGCGATCCATCAGCGACTCGAATTTTAAAAAAGTTTTCTTCTTGCTTCAGTTTTCTCGCTTTTTTCAATGTTTTATTGAAGTATTTTTTCTTCATTTCCTTTTTAGAGGCAAAATACATTTTATCAAAATGAAGCTTATTTTTACGTAAACTATGTAAAGAATAATATATTTCAAATGAGACTAAGTGTATCCCTAGGTAACCTTGTTTCGCTTTTCAAACTAGACAGAACTTCCATTAAAAACCGGCAAACTATTTATTTTTTTGGCTGCATTTAATACATTTTTAATAGATCTGAAAATTAAAATTACCACATAATCAGTTTTTTCAAATTTAATATATGATTTATCTAGTTTTTTATACTAGATACCAAGTTGGAAAATAGATAAATACCTATTTTTCTCCGCAAATTCACTACATAGAAATCCAAACACTACACTCGGAAAAAGCTAAACTGGGTAGATCATATTATATTCTTGAAAATAGGTAAAAGTACTTCGAAAATAAGGTCGGATCTTGGTTTCAAAAATATTTAATTTACCTAGTTGAGCTTTTACCAAGTTTTCTGTTTGACATTTTACCTGGCAAATTTACTAGATGAAATAGGTAGATTTACTTCTTTTACAACTAGAACGTTGAAAACTATGGTAAAAACTGGATGAAACATATTTTCATGACGAAAAAATCTTCCAAAAAAGACTATTTCAAGATTTTAAACAGCAAATCTATTAAAATGCCTTTAATGCAGCCAAACGACAATTACCTGGTTTTCAATCCAGGTTCTAATTAGCTTTCAAAATGAAACTAGATTACCTAGTAATACTCAACCTAGTTTTGTCGAAAATCCCTTTCTAACCTAGTCCCATGAATAGGTTGCCATAACTAGTCTAAACATGTTTTATAAAGCATGAGTCACTGATGGGTCGAGCATCCAAAACGCGACTAATCTGTGGCTCAGACTTGATAAAATAAAATTTATGATGGTGAGTTGTGACGCTCCCCACTCGAAAAAAAAATTTTAATATGTGTATTTATAATATATTTTCACTCGTATTTTTAAAGGCTTTTGGCTTTGCTTCAAACTAATTAGAAGTATGCAGTCTTCATCCGCCAATTGTTTGACTCACCACTGTAAAAAACGTAAGTTTGAATTAGTTAGGAAATTTTCGTAAGGGTGAAAACAATGGTATTTGAGCTATGATTAGCTATGAATGTGAAAAGTGTAATGGCCACGATTGACAAGCTTGTAGGTGTGGGGAACGTATATCATAACTAAGTATTTCCTACGTATATAAGAGACGAATAAAGCAACGAGAGCAGTGGAACCAACGGGATGGTAGATGATACATTAACAATCGATCAGGGTAGATACCTGTAATTGTACTAGCGGTTCAGTTTTGTTTGGGATGTTTTACGCTTTCAATGCAGTTACTGATACTTGATTTTGTAGCAGCCTCCTGTCGTATAATTGATCATTGAAATCATCCGTTTCTGGGCGCTGACAGCCATTGCTCAGAATGAACTTCATCTTTATTGGACTATGAGCAAGACAATTTGCACTGTTTGTTTGTTTCTTCGTGTAATCGATAAAAAAAAAAAAAAAAAGTCGGTTGCAAATTATAAATACTGTGGCCATCATTTATGGTTACCTGGATTTGGCACCAGCTGTATTATCTGTCTGCAGTTAACTCTTCGTCCAAATCTATTGTAGAATTGAGGAAAGCATCCACCACAGCTGCTCATGCGACATTGTAGGTTGGGATTGTAGTATTGACTGGTATAGTAGTATGTGGATTGTTGATTGTTTGTGATACATCTATATTGTGAACATTGTTGTTGACTGCAGCCTGGGAACGGTGGATATCTTGTTGGGCATCGACCTAAAACACGGTTAAACATTTACTAAAATGAAACCAATAAACCATTTTATTTGTCGAAGCAGGAAAAATAGATAGAGCCTAGCGGGTGATTAGAATCGATCAGTATCACAAATAGGGCTGGGCAATTCAATTCGATTATTTGACAAGATTCGAAGCATGAAATATTTGAATTCAAAATTTTATTTTTTTAAGTATGAGCCACAGATGGCTTGCGCCTTGATGATGCGAACCATCAGTGTCGAATTTTAGTCAAAGTTTTAAATGAGATAGAAAAAAAGTCTTCCAAATTAAAGTGGAACTTTCAAATTTTACCGAAAAATACAAGCTATATATTTCAATATTTCGATAGCGGAGCAAATATGAATGAAAAAACGAAGCATTAGTCATGTAGACGTAATTAGCGAATTGCTTAAATTATTCGAATGAGATTCGAATTCGAAAAGATTATGTTTTGATCAACCCAACTCAAAAATTATTCAAATCAGCCGTAAATTGGTATTTTTCGAATTTTAATCTATGCAAAATGACAAAATGACTTACACTGTCTTGTTATATCTCTTTTGAAATCAACAAAGTTAGCTTGACATCCATTACATGTTGTTCTGCATTGTGCACCAAGATTTGATGGACATGATGTAACTTGACATGCGTTTACAAGACAGTTGGTTGTAGAACATCGGTTTCCCCCGATTCCACCGAGCAGGAAAAGGTAGAGAAGTTCTACAAAGATCAATAAAAATGTAAAATATGAAAATAATAATTGGAGAAATCAAAAAGTAGCTTAGTTGAATGGATCAGTTGGTTTGAAGTGCAATCGTGCAGTCTGACAAACCAACAGTTCGATATTTGGGCGACTCACCAATTCTCTGACTATAAAGATACAAAACGCAAACAGTGAGATAAACAGTTTACGATGTAAAATACGTTATGCAATTGGGAAGTTCCACTCACCTTTAGGAAAAGTACGCTTAGGCTTCGTCCAGCAAACTGCTGTTCCACATTTAGTTGGACAACAAATCTTATCTTCATCATTGCAATCATCATTGATTTGACAGTTTGTATCGGGACATGACATACCATGCTTGTGTGCATTAGGACATTTCGGATCGTATTCTGAGAAAAAATTGTTATTTTATTAAATATTTTATCTATGTTTTGAGTAAGTTTATGTTTGGACATATCAATAGCAGGTATATTTTTTCGCATATTTATTTATAACTGTTTCTTCAACCATCGAGTATAAAAGGGGCACGTTTTCGTGAGTTTAATAACAATGTAGCTCATGGATCGTAAAACCCAAACAAATCCAACTTGTTTGCTTTCACTTTTGAGAACACACACTTTGTATTCTAATAAGCTAATCATAAGATCTTCGGGATACATTGAGGTATAGAAGATCCAGAGGAATATTATATAAAATTTGTTCAAGGATATGTTTTCTTACTTTTACAACTAGGATAACCGTCGGACCATTCTCCATTCCAAAGACAAGTCACTTCCTTCGGTCCCCATCTTTGTAACCCAGATTTGCAGTAGAAACTGTAATATAGAAAAGAATGTGTATTATCTCTATGTATTTACGCAATAGAAATTTAGTACTTGTGTTGACTAAGTGTACGCAGTTTTAATAAACGAACTGCTCGGTTGGAAATATTTGAAGCAAAAGAGCTCAAACTGAGGGAGGGGACGCTATAACGTAGCGTGAGTGTGTATGCGTGTAGGTGCACAAATGAGGGTCACTAATACAGAAAGATGTATACATGCGCTTGGATTTCAAACAAATAGCGCAGTTGGTACTTACGTGCAATCACTCCCGTAGTTCGACTTATCTGTACATTTCATTGTACCATAGTCATCAGGATATTCGATTGGATCACAAACAACATCTGTGAAAGTAGGTTTTATATTTTGAAACTAGAACTAGACAATTTCCGAATGTTAATGATTTTTAAATCAAATCGAATATCTTTTCTGAATATAGGAATACCTGACATATAATTTTTTTAGAACATCGAAAATAAAAATATTCGTAAAGAAATATTTGTAAACATATATTTTTCTTACCTTCACAAGTTGGTTGCATATCCGACCATTTCCCATCTGTCTGACAAACTCTCGTTTTTGGTCCTCTCAGTTGCTTGTGAGAATCGCAGAAAAATCTTCGAAAACAAAAAAATATAAACACTTTATTTAAGCTAATTTGGATATTGATTTTGCAAAACATGAGCCACCGACAGACCGCCTATTGGCGGTTCGATGCATCACCGGGTCATAAATAATGGGGATTTGTTAAACCAATGTTCCATATTCAAGAAATGGAAACCGTCAGGTAATCACAACATAATACCTGCCAGGTAATTTCATAGTTCTGGTCTAAAACATATAAGTGATAAAATCTAAACAAAACAAATTGCCAATGTTTTGAGAATTTTTGTTCAGAATATTCTTCAAGAAACTACTGAAATTACAAAAGAAACTTGCGGAAATTAAAAAAACTGAACTCACGCGGTAAATATGTTCATCGATTCTCTATTACGTGCGCACACTCAAATATTAGTAGTTAAAAAGCTTACGAGCAGGTATCCCCATGTTTATTTCCATTGCAAAATCTATTTCCCGGCTGTCCATCGAAATTGAGTTCCGGACATGTGCCCCCTAGAGAAAATAAGAATTTTTAGCAAACAGAATTATATACAGATACTGAAAGCCTAGCACCTAACACAGTCTACGATACATCTTTTGAATTTTTGCAGCGACGCTACTGTGGGGAGTGGGTGGGGGGATGTCATTTAGAATTTTATAAAAAGCAAATATCTAGAAGCAGGGAAATTAAGGAAAAATTACTGATTTTTGATCGTAATTTACCTTAGCGGGATTGAAAAAAGTTCAAAATTGACTTTTTGGCTAATATGAGATGTGAATGAAACCATTGATGGTTTATCAACAGTCCATACTTGGCAGAAATCTTACCAACATGAGGTTTTTTTAACTTTGAAAATATGAAATTACTGCGAATGACCAGCTTTTTTACTGTACTTTTTTACAGTATAACAAGCTTAGTTCTATTTATCGCAAAGTTGCTAAACAAAAGTCTGCTTTGTGTAATACAGCAAGATAAAGCACTTCTGGTTTCAAACAGCGATGATCTCTAAAACTATAAATTTAAATTTTAAGATTATTTACTCTGAACCCAAGTCAAAGATGAAGCGCAGTTTGGCGGTCCGTCAGTGGCCATAATGGTTGGCAAAACACATGTTTGGCGGTGCAATCTCTCGGTGATCATAAATAATCAAATCGAATTCAGTTAAATATCCGATCGAATTGCTTATACTATGCAAACGGCAAATATTTAGTTTTTAATACAACAATTTGCCTCGATTACCAAAGTAAAGTAATCGACGCGCTTCGTCGGTAACACATACTATACATCAAAATTTTCCGGTTGTGTTATGGCAGAAATAAATGTGACCGGAATCTAAAATATTTTCGCTGCATTTTGTCGCTAAAATAGAAAACTTTAAATCATTTACAAGTTTCTGTTACTTTGACTCACGCACAACTGATTCGAATCAATAGTGATTCGAAGCGATTCGAACCTATGAATTTAAATTGTTCAACCCTAGTAACAAAATTTGACAATGTTGAACAATAACAAATCGTGTCAATAAATATCTTTTAGGGATGAAGATATTTTAATATTCTATCATTCCTCTATGTAGCTCTGCCCATTAGTTGTTCCAGGGACTTTCATGTTTGATACTTATCGTGCAACCTCTCTTAGGGGGGATTTTGGTAAAAAGAATGTACTAACGTATACAAGTTGGTATCTCTCTGTCCCATTCCAAATCGTCCTGACACGTCAGAGTAATGCCATCTGTGTTACCGTCGGTAAAAACGAAGCCAGGATTACAAGAAATTCTGAAAATATAAATATTTGCGAGTCTTGAAAATTCTGGTGCCACGCATATATATTTATATATAGATAATTTTCACAATGATTCACATCGATCAAGTCCCAGAGCAGCGTCTAAAAGGAACTAACTAAGGGCACTTATTAGCAAAAAGCTACATGAAACAGAGATGAGATGAGCATACGATGGACAAGATCTGGTTTTCGGCACAAATGACAATGTTATTTCAAACGATGAAATAAGGCTTTGTATTCTTTTTGTCAAAGCCCAAGCAGTATGGGTATTAGAATTATCCTAGCTTATTTCCTGTGTGCCGTAGTAGGCGGCCAAAAGGAAACGAGAAAGTTGTTTTACTATACCAGGTTTTATACCACTCACTGTACATTATTACAGTGGTTCAGTTCAGTGCTTCGATAGTTTCGGGATATTTTTCGCTCAAAGTGCAGTAGCTTGTACTTTATTTTGAAGTAGATTATAGGAACACGAATATGTTAGTTGGTTCCTTAAGGCGATGTTTAAAGCGAATTTGAATACAAAGTCCCGCATGAGACGAATTTGAATGAAACAAATAAGTTTGTGTATACTTACGTACAAGTTGTAAGAAGTGCGCCTTCAGCGCAGTCTAGTTTCTGCGTAGATATATCGACAACGAGTGCCTCGCAATTTAAAGCTGAAAAATAAATAGAGATGAGAGTCTTTTCTTTCCTTCAAATGTTCTATGGCTTGGTTTTGTTTGTGAAGCACCGGTCAGTGGTTGATCTCGCTGTTAAAGCGTGATATATCAGTGGCTGAGACAGACAGATAAAATAAATTTTCTGATTGATATGAGCTCTATTAAATGCTTTTTAAAAGTCTTTCAAATTAGTTGCTATGGAGTGTTCGTGAACGTATTGGAGCATATATATAGAACTTTTATATTGTCTGTACTTTTGCAGTAACTGAATATCCGTTCAGCGCTATAGGTACTCGCGTAGTGCCTATCAAAAGAGTGTGGTCGCCGGTGAAACGATCATCTTCCGTACAGCGCGATCGCCCTTAACCGACTGAGATGTCGAACCGGGTGCGTTTGCGTTGTTGTTACCCTGTTGGCATTGCAGGTTGAAGTTCTCGCGTTTGAGTCCCGGCGAGCCGGGCTCGCCTATCCACGCTCAACACTCAACCTCGGGTGTAATAACTTAGTAGGCTAAGCCGAAAAGAAAGAAGTTCATTTCTTTCCAGCAATTGAAAACCTGCCCGTCTACAAGTGGCCGCTGATACTGGGCCTTGGGCAAACTAACCACTCTAAGAATCTATTCCCACCACTCTACCCAAGTTGTTGTTTTAACTTTGGTAATCTTGGCCAAACTTGCAAGTTCATATATTTCCAACAACTCTAACACTGCCTAAGCGGCTGCTAGTACAATGAATTGGTCAGGGAGAAATAAACAGGCTTCCAGAAATGAGGTTAACTCTTCCTAGTTAGTTCAGCCGGCACGATTTGATTCAAGCAGGAAATAAAAAAAATAATAATGTAATATAGTGAATAGATATAAAGGGTGGGATTTCATTTTTACTGTGAAAGATCAAGTCGTGAATACATATTAACCCCAATATGGCGAGCCATAACTGGAGTTATTAAAAGGCGAATCCTTAAGAATTAGCATATGATTCAGATAATTGTTTTGCTATGAACTTGTATTTCCCGGTAAGATTTGAAATTTTGATTTTTGCTGCTAACTTGCCAAAAAATATTTCATGGAACACCAATGAGAAGAACAAGAGATCTGTGACCAATGCTTAAGAAATTTTTGCTTAAGGTAGAATCCACGATCAACTGATTCGAAAGATTTATGTTTCGAATTGATTCAGATAACTGAATTGAATTGCCTAGCTTTAACTATCAGCTATTGTGCATTTACCATTCTTATAGTTTTTTTTTGTGGCTCACTCTGAGCAAGGCCAGTGGCCGTGTATGGACGGACATGGATTGCGGTGTTGGATAGATATGATCTTCCCTGTTCGACCTCACTTACCCAAGTTGTTGCACCACGGTTGAGTGTTGATCTTGTGGATTAACGAGTCGAACTCGTCGGAACTCGCACCGAATATAACCACTAGGTCATCGTGCCCACCAAGTCAAGGAAGAGGTTTACCGATTTTACATTTCCTTTCAATTGAGCAATTCGCAATCTTTGTACCCAGGAATATTATTTCTCCTCTACGATAATATCATTTCGAATATTTTTGAAATCTGATCCATTTTGTAAGGTCTTCAGAAAATTTTTCAAATATAGCTCGGAAAATTTGAATATATATGTTAAAACATAATTTATGCGACATACATATAGACCATAGGTGACATCAACAGCCTATAATTGGATTTTAGAATTTTATTCTAGCCGAGTAAAACTAATATCAAATAACAACAAAATTACATTATTGCTACAATGTACCTTTTGTTTCGCACACAACATTGGGATATATTTCCAATCGGCTATTGTCGACCAATCCTGAATTGTCCCGAGATGGAGCAATTAAATTGATTTTTAAGGATGTTTTTCGCATGGGAATATCCTGTGTGCCAACTGGAAGAAGAGGGAAACCGTTGAGCCATGCTGTTGATTCCAATTGGGATGTTGAACCATTGTAGTTGAAGAGATCTCCCGACTGCAATGGAAAGAAATTTTCCGTGTTAAAATAAGTTATCCGAGGGCAGACTTCAATTTTTCTAATTAAAAAAGAGTCCGAAAATACTCAACTAACAGGTAGGTTTACAGCAAAGAAGTACTATAGTATGACTGTATTCCAAATGAAAAACATTCCAAATAGAGAGCTACACTGCAACAAAAGTTGCAGTAGCAGTAAATTCACTGGTTATTGGGAGTAATTGCATATTTCAAAAGTTGAGAAAACGCCATGTTGATCAGATTTATGCAAATTATGGCTGTTGTTGGACCGCACCCTTGCTATATCTGAAGAAAAAAAGCCAACCTTGAATTTTTTTCAATATTGAATACCGCCAGGTAACTTTACTGTCAAACACCGGTGATTTTGCAATTTTTTGATTTTGCAATTTGTGTTAATACAATGTAGTGAGTGGCATCCACTTCATATTTGTCGCATCTCATGCAATTCGATTCGGTTATTCGAATCGATTCAAACCATAATTTATTCGAATCGATCCGAAGTACAATTTATACGAAGCAGCCGTGAATAAAACTGGCTGAATAAACCGGAATTTTCATTTTTAACGACAAAATGCAATTTATTTTGGTCAAATTACATTTTGTCGTTGAAATGTTAAAATTGGTGATTAGTGCTCTTAGAAGTGTAGTGTAATAGTAAATATGGGATATTTGTTATTTTCATGGAATTTGTGAATCGAATGGGTATCGAATTTCGAATCATTCGGGCTTTGCCTATCTATCGCTAATCTCATAGCAAGCATTGCGAACGTCATTGACTTGCAAGCAAATGCTTATAATATTGTGAAGTAATGGTTTCTGCTGTTTAAATTCTGATATTTAGAAGAAAAATTGGAATTTTATTATATCGCCATTTTTACTGTTTTTAACCAGAAAATAAGGCCATATAACATATAAATATAGACAAAATATCGAAATCGAACCGATACAACCTTTCTGTCATCTGGTGAATGAGAAAGATCTATGACGATGTTTAACAATAAAAAAAATTAAAAACAAAAAATTGCAAGATCGCAAGATATATGAAATTTAACCTTTATTGAAAAAAAGGGCAAAAATAATATAAAGTTATGATCATAATGATATAGCGTACTGTGAAAATGGCATTAAAATATGCGTTGATACATCCTATTGAAGTTACGTCAAATATAGCTGCTGCACTTATTCAAATATCTTAGGTTTTATATTTAAAAATGATTATTTTTTGGCGCCATATTTTGGCTGTTTTATCATGATATACGACAAAAAACTTTTTTTGGTAAAGCAAAAAAAAGGGATATTTTTTCTGACATCGACCATAATGGCGTCATAATTCACCCCACCATCCTATTTGTTGTTCTGAATACTTTACTGTTGCGCAATGTAGAGACTGCACTCCTGGGAAACATCTCAAATAGAACTGAATCGGCTACAATAAAATGCAATGGAGAAAATGAGATATGGTTTCGCGACAAAATAAATAAATAAATGTCTCTCACAGATTTGTCATATTCCATTCCAAGATATGCTGAATAGCCGTCAGAAGTACTAGTGATCTTATGAACATCTGGGTAACGCCCATATTCAAGGAGCATTTCCATGTGTTCGATACTGTACAAATTAGCTAGCGAAGCCAAGCGGTCGATGCATTTCTGTTCGGCTTGATCAAAATTGTTTAGACCGTCAATAATCCAAAAACATCTTCTATTGTAGATGACCCTTTTTGACAGGATTTGACAAGGATGCTGAGAAGCTGTTAAACAGAAAAGTAGATGTTATATATGCTAACACAGGCATATAGAAAGATATACTGGTCGCATTGTTCTGTAATTTGTTCTGTAAGTGGAATCGGATTATTATTTTCAGGTCTAATATCTCGGTGGAATAACAAATACAATATTTCCTCGCACCTTTTTTCGAATGTTATAAGTAACCTCTATTACAGGGACAATTGGCCTTTCCAATCCCGATTCTATTCGAAAAATTTGTGACCAATATTTTGCCATCTAGAGGTTTAAAATGCTTGAAACATATTCGATTTTTGTTCAACAGTTCATCATAGGAAAAACGCATAAATCCACTTTCAAAGTGACCGCAGCAGACGTGTATCCGAATTTTAAGTCTAAAAATGGCATCTCTATTCATACACCGTGAAAAAATGCTGTTCATTTGCAGTAACTGTTCATTTCTAAATTTAACCGCTTCGTTGAGATTAATGCCCATTATGGGCTGTTAATAGAACGCAACTCGGCGGTGCCCGTGTTGGCCGAAAAGTCGATTTTATAATTTCATTTCTATATCACTTAATAGAGTTGTTGTTGAAGAAATTACTGCATTTTAGTCGGAGTGTAACTAAACTATGAATCGATTCTTCACTTACCCTCCCCCGAAGAATGAAGTAAAACCAACAGTAGAGCGAGAAGTCTTCTATTTTCCATGGTGTTATTTCCAAATGTCAAATAGTGGTGTCGACAAGTTATCTACTGCTTAATAAATAGTGGATCGATATTTCTACCAACCTAGTCAATATATAAAAACTTCTCTGAATACCAGAACTGGGGATTACTTACTAGAAGAAGTACTTATACTGGAGGAAGATATAGGAGGTTTCTCCTTTTATCAGTTTTGATAATTCTTCGGAATGAATTCTCAATACGAAGACACAATTCAATAAGAAACGCTAAATGGTGTTACCATTACCCAGGGCAGATACCTCTCACTGCAATTTACGGTAATAGTTCAGTTCCGTTTGGAATGTTTTCATCTTAGAGTGCAGTTGTTTTATTACATCTAGAGCTTTGCAATTCGATTCGAAGTACAGATTATTCGAACCAATCGTGAATAGGTGATAGGAGCAAAAACTTGCAAAAGGAACTTTTCATTTTTAACGGCAAAATGCAATCGATTTTGGTCAAATTTGAATTTTTTAAAATAAGAATTTTCGTCCCTGGATTGAAGTGTAATTGAAAATACATCGCTTTTAAGTCTGTTTATGTTAATATTTTAGCTGTAAATTTCTCAATTATTATAATGGGCACAATAATGGTAACGCCAATAATGGTATCAGCTACGCGATCCGATTCGAGAAAATTGTCCGAATCAGATTCGAATTTCAAATGATTCGGTTTTACCCAGCCCTAATTAATGTTATTGTAGCTCTTCGCTATTAAATGGCCATTAGTTGGTTCGTTTTATGCGCTGCTCCCGGCCTTGCTGAGAGTGAATTACAAAAACTGCCTAATAATAAATTCAACTTGAGACAAGTTAGGAGATTAATTCGAGAGCTGTATCATATAAACAATCATTTGGTGACCTCACGTAGCATTACGTAGCAAATGACGCGTATCCATGTAAATAACCTTACCCGCAAGGGTGGCAGTACGGTACGGTACGAAATTTTTATCGTACTTCGAACAAGGAAAAAAATTTCGTACCGAACTTCGTACCGTACCTTTCAAAAATTTTACGTACCGTACCGTACGATATTATTCTTTTCGTACATCGTACCGAACTTCGTACCAGTTAGAAATTAAGTTCGATAAATATTTTTCATTTATCGTACTAAATTTCGTACTAGTACGAAAACAGGTACGATTCGCTGGGCAGCAATTTCGTACCGTACCAACTACCAAAGTCCAAATCGGCTTTATTTGTAAGATCTGGCCACCGCAAGAAACGTCACCAACATCTTACATCAAAGTGATGCAGTTTTATGCTATTAATGCCGGTTTAAAATCCAGCACAGTAAAACATGGGCGTAACTAAGCATGTGTCACCCCAATATCATTGTTCTTAGCATATTGGCAGCATTGTGTCGTCACAAGAAATACTCTCTCGACAAAAGAATGTCCGTTGTGCACCACGCATGGGTTTCGTGCGGTCTCATTCGAAGGCATGGTTGTAAGAACATTATCATTGTGCATTTTTGCCTCTGGTATTTCTGGTGCAATTTACGTTCTCTTCACATTACCGAATAATGCTATTCATTTTTTAATACCAGACAGGCGTATTCTCGACATGCCTCGTTGTCTATATCGCGACTTGGCTGTTTTTACAAAATATATCTTCTAATTAAGATGAGCATCATCTAACACTCAACTTAAAACAGCCTAAATATATCTTTATATTCTGATGTTACTGCTCTGATAATATACTTGTGCGTGTCAAAGTACAAAAAAACGTAATAGCGGTGATTACTGGTTAAGTTAGTTGCATAGTTAGTCAGGGGAGAGAGTTTTTAATTTAATTTGCATGAAATTTTCGCGCGCCTGCGTTGCGCAATATTTTTCCCTGATTAATTTTGTATATTTCGTACCATTTAATCTTCAAGGTGAAAATTTTTATTCAATTTTTACAAAAATTTTTACAAATATACTGTCATTCATATTAACCGTACCCAGCCGAACTCGACAAACATTTTTCAATAAACATTGAACTGAGTCCGTGAACGTGTATTTCTTATCTTAAAAGACGCTGTTACGTATTTAACGGTGCGTCAAGACATACATTCTTACGTCGCTCGAGAATCTAGTTGACGCAAAGGCGTACACCGGCTTTGAAACTTCGAAAAAAATTACGCATAAAAATGATTGAAATCCCGCCAAAACGGTTCAGTGTATCATCAGGAAGGAAATATCCTAGCGCGCACGATCACGTTTCAATTTGTGACCGAAGCCCAACAGAAAGGGAATTATTGAAACATTTGGCTTTTTAAGAGGGTGTGTTTAATACCCATTTTATCGCTTATAATGGCAACATTCGAACTTCAAAATATATCCGAATATTTTTTGCGTTTTCCAGCTATTCAGTGATATATTTATAATTAACCTATCGTTTGAGATCAAGGAAATTCAAGGTTTTAAAGTCGACCTGTTCTCCATACACGCGAAAAACCCTATAGTGCGTTTCAGGATTCAAGGAGTTAATGTTGATCAACTTGATGATACATTGTAGCCCAATATAAAAGTTCATTTTTTCAAGCATGAGCTACAGGTGGACCGCGCCTAAATGGCGCAATCTATCAGCGACCCATGCTTGACAAAACCTCAATGATCAAAATATATATGCTCCAAATATGTTCTACTTGCCAATACTTGCGAAAAAAGCTCACATCTACAGATGATTAACGCCAGTAACTGATGCGATTTTCTTGCGGATGTTTATGCAAACTACTTTACGCCACTATTTATAATTGTCTTCCCATCCTAATTCTAGAAGAAGGATGACAGTTGGACATCTCCATACAAAATCTTTTCGTTAAACATAGACAGTTTCCGCATAACAATATATTCAATGATTATAGACAATGTTATAAGAATATGATGATTATAGACAATTTTAATTACATTTTCTCAAAGTTCCACGCGATTCCCTTCAGCTTTGTCTAAGCGAGATCAAGCAGACTTTTTATCTTGAAAGTCGCACACCGGCTATAAAATTCGAGCAGAATTACTCATAAAAATTGTTTGAAATGCCGCGAAAACGTTTCGAAGTTATCATCGGAAAGGAAATATTCTAACGCGCACGGTCACGTTTCAATTTGTCGCCGAAGCCCAACAAAAAGGGAATTATTGGAATATTTGAACATATTTATACATTTTTATAATCATTTATCCCATATAATCACAGAATTTCGATTACATTTCGATTTCATAATCACAGAATTTCGATTACATTTGCATATTTTCGCGTTTTCCAGCTTTTCTGAGATATATTTATAATTAACCTATCTATTGTGAACAAGGAAATTCGAGCTTTTAAAGTCGACTTGTTTTCCAGACATTTCTATCTAGCCCAATAAGCTATTTTATTTTGTCAAGCATGAGCCACAGGTGGAACGCGCCAAAACAGCGCAATCTGTCAGCGACCCATGCTTGACAAAACATCATTGATAAAAATAGATATCCTCCTAATCTGTTCTACTTGCTAATTCTTTCGAGAAAGCTCACATCTACAGGTAATTAACGCCAGTAACTGATGCGATTTTCTTGTGAATGTGTATATTGACCTGCTGTTTAATTTGTACTGATAGCCAGAGGCATTATGGAAACTATATTATATGATATATCTTTGGTTAAACATTGACCCCGTCCGTAGTTTGTACCATTCATGAATTTTTCAACTCAGAATTATTTTGAAGTTGTTTTGTACTGAAAATGACGTTTCCAAAATAAAAATAGAATCGTTGTGAGTGCGCATCCCAATCCTATGCAACCAAACAAATACTCATTTAAATCAGTTCCGATAAAATACCATGCGATTTAGTGATGAAAAAGCTTTGTTTTATTGAAATTCACTCTGATAAAGGCCGGAATCAGTGCCTAAAAGGAACCAACAAATGACCACTTAATAACAATGAGCTGCTACAGGATGTAATACCAGCAACTCACTCTGAGACGAAAACTTCCTAAATTATTTGAATCGGTATGGTAAAGTGCGGCGAATGGTATTTGCTCTGGACGTTGGAAAGACCATTTACAACTTCTTGATATTTCACAATTTTAAAATACTAAGATTTGTATTTTGATTCTCGAAAAACAAAGAAAAGCATTATGTGATCTCTGTGCTCTCCAACTATGCTAACCATCACCAATAGCAAACCTCAACGCTATACAACACACATGATAAGGAGTGGTGGATAGCTTTAAATTCGCCCAGGGCAGATACCACAAACTGCACTTTGCTATGGCGATTCAGATCCGTTTCGGATTTTACACATTTAGAGTGCAGCTGTTGGTGCTTCATCTTTTAATAGCTTTCTTTCCTATTGAGTGACCGTTAGTTCGTTCCTTTTACACACTGCTACAGCCTTTGCTCTGAGTGAATTTCAATGAAAAAATCCTTTTAATTTATTATTATAATACATTGCTAACCATTACCATTTCAAAACTCAAAGCCATGCCGAATCAGTGACTCATATTTGACAATACATACAATCTATTTTCTATTCTAAGAATATTTTATTGTGTAGATTTTCGAAAAGATAATAAAAAACATGTCCAATGATGATTGTCATCTGCGGAAGTGAAGCGCATTCCTTAAATCTATTTTTATCGACAGAGCCTTATAACATTCATCGCGTGAGTTTCGTTTATAATATCGTCTTAGATCCGTCGGCATTTGTTAACACAAAAAATGTTGCCATTCGGGTTTTAATTCTTCTTCTCGTGGAAGGAATTAGCGCAGCGGTTCTTTGAATCGTGAACTGGTCTTACGGATGAACAATTTAAAATAAATTTAAATTATTACATGGTAGTTACAAATGCAATCAAAATATTAGGATATTGACGAAATGTATTTCCGCTATCCAAGAGAAAGTGTTGATAAAAATGCATCATCTTTTACTCTCTTCTTTATTAGTGTTCGCCAATTCCTATCTGCGAAGCTGATTTTAGTCCCAAAAAATTCTATATTAGTCTGAACAAATTGAGGTTTTTTGTGTCTCCGGTTAGCTCAAAAGAATTACGTGGTAAGCAAAATATTTTATATACTTTCTTTCGTCGCCAGCGGAAGTTACTTTATTGTGAATTTTCCTCTACAGAAAATTTCTGTAACATCTCCCCCCCAATCATTCCACGCAGGACGAAATACCTCGACTGATCATGGTTCGTAAATACGCCCCAGCAGCCGAGCGCGAATGTTAATAACCGCTTACTCTATTTGGTGATAAAAATTGATAGACTAAGGAGAAAATCTGGAACTAAATGGGTAACGTTGAGATGTTTGAACAACGAAGAAAAACGTTGACGTTTCTGGATTTTTTGTTGTTGTTTTTTAAAAAGGAGTTTTATTTTGTCCAGGATGCGCCACAGACAGACCGCGCATCGACGGCGCGTTCCTACCAGTCACCCATACTTAACAAAACATCTTTTGGCAGAAATTTTCTAATTGGCTTGACCCTCGACCTAGATGGAACGTTGATAAGTCAAAGGGAAGAGTGCAAATGAACAGTAAATTTACTTTATTTGGTAATAATGTGTAATGAAATCTGGAAATTACGATGTCATAACTTAAGAACCCATGCAATGTATGATAATGTATTATCAAAATAACGAATATGTATCGCACGAAAATTGTCAAAAACGTCGAATTCGTTATTTTTCAGACAAATTCTTTTTTATTGATTCTGAAATGCTTAGGATATTCAATCCATTAATTCATACTTCTCTAAATTATGGATCGAATTGATTGGTCATCCCTGTCCATAACTTGAGTAACGATGTACGCATTTTAAGGATACATTTATCATGTATGAACCATGAACAAATCAAGGCACGGTCCATCCATGTACAATGGTAACAAAATTTAATTGAATCACACTTTTTAATAGAAATCCAACCTTGTTTGGAAAAAAAGGATGACAAATAAAACGCGGTTCGGAGTAAATGTAATATACATTTCGGTACCTACAACGCACGTGATATACACCAACTACTGTCCGATCTCAAATATAATATTTCTATTTCTCTCTAATGGATCCAACCACCACAATACTTTTCTTTATCAAATTTAATCGACTCGACAAAACATTGCCGGTAAATGTTATTCGTATTTACCGTACTGCGCCGAACTCGACAAACATTTTGCAATAATTATCAAGGAAAACCGTGAGCGTGGATTTCTTATTTTGAAAAACGCTGCTACGTATTTGATATTTGAGTCAAGACGCACATTCTTACGTCGCTCAAGAATCTAGTTGACGCCAAGTCGCACACCGGCTATAAAATTTCGAACAAAATTACCCATAAAAATGGTTCGAAATGCCGCGAAAACGTTTCAATTTTATCATCAGGAAGGAAATATCCTAACGCGCACGATCAAGCTTCAATAGCAAACCTCAACGCCATACAACACACATGATAAGGAGTGGTAGATAGCTTTAAAATCGCCCAGGGCAGATACCACATACTGCACTTTGCTATGGCGATTCAGATCCGTTTCGGATTTTACACATTTAGAGTGCAGCTGTTGGTACTTCATCTTTTATTAGCTTTCCTTCCTATTGAGTGACCGTTAGTTCGTTCCTTTTACACACTGATACAGCCTTTGCTCTGGGTGAATTTCAATGAAAAAATCCTTTCAATCTATTATTATAATACATTGCTAACCATTACCATATTCAAAACTCAAAGCCATGCCGAATCAGTGACTCATGTTTGACAATACATACAATCTATTTTCTATTCTATGAATATTTTATTGTATAGATTTTCGAAAAGATAATGAAAAACATGTCCAATGATGATTGTCATCTGCGGAAGTGAAGCACATTCCTTAAATCTTTTTTTATCGACACAGCCTTATAACATTCATCGCGTGAGTTTCGTTTATAACATCGTCTTAGATCCGTCGGCATTTGTTAACACAAAGAATGTTGCCATTCGGGTTTTAATTCTTCTTCTCGTGGAAGGAATTAGCGCAGCGGTTCTTTGAATCGTGAACTGGTCTTACGGATAAACAATTTGAAATAAATTTGAATTATCACATGGTAATTACAAATGCAATCAAAATATCAGGATATCGCAAACTGTAAGCTTTTGATAAAAGACACCTCGAAAATGGTGCGATCGTGAATTGTCATAAATCTCAAATGCAGGTCGGAAATATACATCTACTGTGAACGTATAGTAAACTCGATGCACATTTTGCGCAGTGTACAATATCATTAGCTTGCATTTAATTGCCGCATTCATCGCTACGTGGAGAAAATTTTTAAATAAAAAAGGATTCGAATCGCTTGCAGTTACACGTTTGTGTCACACTCTACCAGCCGTAGTTATGTAATAATAACAAGTCAACGGTGAATGCGACATCGACAATGTTCTCGGAGCATTTTTTTGTTTAGACAAAGATTATCGATTAAGAGGCACAGTAGTTAAATTGCGGTAAATTCGCCGATTTATTATAAATGTTATATGTTTAATATTAGTCCGCTAGTGGTCGCTCTTTATTAAGTTATTGTATCGTAATTTCACTCTGTTGTGCCCTCTTTCTGGATTGCTGTTTTCGGGCTACGGACGTTATTTTTGTGTCTCTGATTCTTCTTATTAAAGTAATGTTGGAATTGGATACTATGTGTTTATTTGTGTTAGGATAATACAATAAAAAAATTATATTAAACATGAACATCACATATACACAGCGTCTTTGTGATGCGTTGGGGTGTTGGGAATTTAAGGTAAAAGTACCGAGTTCATCTATTTTACCGATTTTATTATTCAATATTTCACCCAGTTTCAATTATATCTGATTTACCGACTTTAACTTTTACCGAGTCTTTTTACCTAGTAAATCCACTACGTAAGATACGTAAATTTACAGAGCTTTAGATCAGGAACCAACTCACACAAATTAGGTATCTGGTATAAAAAACGACATGCATCATATTTTGATTAAAGAAAAGATAACAAAACAAGACAAATCAATTAAAAATGCTCTTAACGCCAGTAACGAAGATAGAACCTAAACTTGTATTCTTCATTTCCGCTACCAGATACATTTATTTTTTCGAATCAAAACTCGAATAATTTTATTGAAAGTAAAATTCTTTTTAAACCTGATTTTCTTTTTGATAATTATGGAGAAACTTGGTTCTTAAATTTTAAATACATTGGTGAAAGTATCTTAAATTGTAGAATAAGGGGAACAAAATTGACAAACTTTTTATTTTCATCGACAGGGTGCGGAAAAGTTGCCTTTGTTATCACATTTTATGTAAACGAATAATCAAGATTACTGAATTAGTTTTAGGCCGACCCCGAAGGAATTCGTATTCTTGAAAATTGGAAATTTTCGACGCTTTTCGTATAAATTATCCCTATATACCACGGCGCGACTTTTAATAGTGCCAGGTTTGATAAGATTTGCATCATCGCAGTAAAATTTACCAAAATAGGCATCTAAAACCCATTACATTCCTATTCGTAGCATCTAAATTGTGCCGACAGCGTTACACTAGTATTATTAAAGAATGGTGGCACGGTACGAATGAATTTTCCAGTGCGATAGTACGGTACGATTCATTTTCAAATTTTCGTATTTGGTACGGTACGAAGTTCGATATTTATTACGTTCCGTGCTGTACTCTTTTCCGAACCTACGCATGACTCCATATTCTTCTCAAATGAATTCAAAAAAATTCATTTAACATCTATGCCGTTTCATAACAAGGAGAGGATAAAATACTTTGTGTCTATCAAAGAATTTTTTAAACTAAAGGGCAATTTTAAAATGATTGAAAGCGACGCAATAAAATATGCAACTGATTCACTTGAGCTGATTAGATGAGATATGTCGTATATCGGTTTTACCGTCCTGGATTTTAAACGAGGTAGCATAAACTGTATCACTCTGATCTGAGATGTTAGTGTTGTTTCTAGCACGGGCCAGATTTTACAAATAAGGCTGTTTGGAAATTGGTAGTTGGTACTGTTCGAAATTACTGCCCAGCGAATCGTACCTGTTTCTGTACTGAACGAAAAATTTTCGAATGGTACGGTACGAAGTTCGGCATGAAATTATTTTGTTGGTTCGAAGTACGATAAAAATTTCGTACCATACCGTACTATTCTTGCTGGGATGAGCGATCCTACAGTGGCTGATGCTTGGCAAAACCATTACACAAAAGCTATCTTACTGCGTCGGAGCCGCTTCCCACCAAAACCACTCCACTTGGAAACATCTCCCTTGGCCGCTATGTATATTTGACACGGTCATTGAGTGACCAGTATTTGGTTCGCTTTAGGCGCTAATGTCGGCTATATTTAGAGCAAACTTTCATAAAGAAATCGCCTGGACGTAGGGAAATATGTAACGAATGCACTGAAAATATAAAACGGCTTCCTATTATGGGGCGCCATTATTTTTTATTTAATCTATTTCCAATTAAATTTCGTTCAAGTAACAACCATTTGCGAACATTTGTTTGGAAAATATATAAATCTTCCTCTAACAATTGTGGTATTTAAAAATCCAGTAAAAGCGCAACATCCTAGATTAGTCGGTCGGGTATATAAATCTTTCACATTATGTGTCACATTTATTAAAATTGAACTCCCAAATATGCCCTGAATTTGTGTCACATTTATATGTCTGAGTTATGTATGTAGTGACTGAAAGGTAGGCTGATTTACATGTGTTCATGTTGGAGTATCAATTTAAATGAAAGGAATTTTTAATCAACACTTTAAAACCAAGAAAATTCGATAAGACCGACGGAAAATTTTGCCACTTTCTGCGTTTTAAAGCGGTTGCAAGCTAAATCTGGAAATTTTTTTGTCGGCGATTGGGCCAACGCACTGTGCCTTACCCACATATACACATGGGACCTATTGATGGCAACCTAGGTTTTTCCTAAAATAGAAAAAGTTAAACAAATTTATCGTAAAACTAGGCAGAGCATTACTAGGTTACCTGTAGTTTCACTCACAGAACTAGGTAATATCTTAAAGTCGGGTAAACAATCGTTGTTTGGCTGCGTTTAATATATTTTAATACATTTCGAATTAAATTTAAATTTCAAAATAATTCATTCTTAAGGGTTTTTGGAACAAAAATATGTTTACCAAGTTATTTATACACTAGCTAATTTTTTGAAAAAGGTACCTAGACGAAACTTAGGTAAATTTAACTGGCAGTTTACTAGGCAAAACTTCATATAGAGAACTCGGTAAAAGTTAAAAGTAATTAAATCAAATACCAGTGAACTTGGTAAAAGTAATTTCAAAATGAACTCGGTTAACTAGGCGAACTACGCGAATTCCCTGGGTCAACGTGGGTAAATAGTGAAGGGCAGGCTATTTTACTTACAATAATTTCAACATATCAACCAGAGGGAATCAAGTCTTCAGGCCACACAATACAACCGATAATAAGTTAAAATGAAATAACGACGCTATGACACATCAAAACATTTTGTGACGTAACACAGGTGGTAGTATCATATACCAGTCGAATAATTAGCTATCGAATGTCGCGCAAAACTAACATTTATTTTGCGCCATTGTTACCCATTGTCCCCAAACAAGAGCCTTTCCGTGTCCCCTATTGTTTTAATGTGTTCGTTATTTTAACCTCCCACAATTGTGCATATTTCTCATATATGGACCGTGCGTGAAGTGCGCCTTGTCGGCGCACTCCACACGCGGTCCATATATGACAAATTATTCACAATTAAAAATTTCGTCGGGGCACGAATTTTTTCTTCAAAGGGTCTTTGTCACTTGTCGTGGTAATATACTATTCGTGTATTGAACAAAAACAATTTGAAAACAATTTTTGTCACTAGGACCAGTGCAAAGTTGACAGCTGGCCCATTTTATTTACTATACCTGGAATGTCAGATTGAACATATATTTCCATTTGGTAATTTTCAGTGTTAGAACCGCGATTTTTCGTTCAAAAGAAGGAAGAATTTTAACCCTTTCATGATCTTACTCGAGGCTTACCAAAGCTGTGACGTTTTCACTGACTTTTCAAACATTTTTTTTACTTGTAGAAAAAATTCAAAATAGGGGATTAACAAAGAAAATACTAGGCCTTCAACTCTTTCAATTTTTGAGCGCTTAAAAATGTTTTTTACATGGTGCTTCGATTTAGTAGGACAGAACTAACAATATCTTATTGAATTTCAAAATCTATTATAGATCAGAAAAGTGTTACCCTTCTAAATATTTTGTTTTGTTAAACAAAGTCATAGATGGATATATCAATTAGATATATTTAGATATAGATCAATATATAGATCAATAATCAATATTCGCCTGATAAAACATAGCTAAACATCACACTTTGTTTCTAGATCACAAGGAGCAATAACATTTTAAAATTTACACCAGACACGCTGTATTGAAGATATTACATCGCCAATTGATTGCGATGTACTCTTTTATGACCACTTCTTGGAGTGGATCACCCTGACCAAGGCCATGTAACAGCGGACACTTATAGACGGACAGGGTTAGTATTACTGAAAAGGTATTATCTTTTCCTGTCCGGCTTACTTTTAAAATTGAAGCTCAGTGCAGAATTAGTGTTGGTTTTGACATGTGTCTTGTTGACTTTATTATAAAATGTAGCAATTAAAAGTAATCATAAACAAATAAAACGTAAGCACAATCTAAAAAAGGCGCACAGAAACTTGTAATCAAACGTAGGTGCACAGATAAGTATTGTCACGCATAAGTCACTGATGGATCGCGCCGCCGAGGCGCGGGCCATCAGTGACATATGCTTAACAAAAATGCAATTTCTGAAAAAGGAGGGTCATCTTGTTCCTAACGATTTCTTCAACTCGTCGGCGAAACTCTTTGATGATTAAAATTGTCACAATAAATCAACAAACGAACGTCGTGCAACCTTTTTAATTGTGTTCTGGGCGTTGCGACATCACGCTAAAACTGTTGTACTTTTGTCATGGTAGGACTTGTAAAATGCCTTTTTTCTTTTTCAAAAACAAAGAAGAAATTTGATAGTTTTGCCAGGTGTTCTATAGGCCTTTCTGCTTGGCAAATGGTAACATGTGCAGTCTTTTAGCGTGAGTTTCGTTAGAGGTGGCAGATTCCGGAATTATAAACTTTTCAACTTGGGTTGGAAATGGAAATTTGAGAAATAATTAGAAGAGATGGACATTGCCAAATGTAAGAGGCGATTAGAAGAAAACAAAATAACGATCGGAATTTTTACCAATAGCAAGGGCAGATACTTTTAAATGTAATTTACTTACTCTATTATGACTATTCAGATCAGTACGTCATGTTTTCCGCTTAGGGTGCAGTGTCTGGTTTTTCAGGTTTTATTTTCCTCTTGGTGTTTCAGTGACTGTTAGTTGGTCATTTCATTTGAGACGGAGCTCCTATCTTGCATGAAAGAGTGGTTTTAATCTAACAATAAATTATTTCGGAATTATACTCTTAAAATATGTTCATCAGTGACCCATGCCTAACAAAGCTTGTTCGAACATAAGATTACTGACTGGGAGATTACTGTTGCTTTTCACGTTGCTTGAACGGAATTCAATTTAGCAAACAGGTCCGACCATTCTAATGGACTCTTGAAACACATATCCTATAAGTATCGATTTTGTTTATAGAGCAGTAATTAAGTTGGTTGTAGAAAATAAATTGCGCAAATATACCGCTTCTGGTAAATTCAATTTTCGTTCAATTTAAATATGGATTTGCCACCGTGACAATATTTTCCGAATCCGTTTGTCTCAAGCTTTGATAAATGTTATCACCAGCATTCAACGAAGCTAAACCGTTTTTTACCATTTTCAGAACAGATAGTAGTTGCTACATCACTAGCAGAAAAAGATTTAAAGTTTTAAAGGTGTTATACAAAATAAAATTCGATTTTTTGTGTCCTGATAGAGCACAGATTTCTTTTGAACTTTTTTATTGAGAAAATACATCATTTGGAAGGCAAAAACGATAGGACTATATAGAATACATTGTACATCGGAGCCAAGCGGAAATTCGGCTTATTCTGAAGATATTTTTGTCAAAATTGTAAAATTTTGGGGGACTTCCCCCTCCCCGGATACACCACAAGTGCATAGCACTCTACTATACCGGTTCAGTTCGTTATGAAATATTGATGATGTAGTCTTTACATTGTAGGTGGATCTCTGCCATACTGTTGACTGTGGTCATGTTTAGCATAGTTAGACTTTCCGACCTTCTTAGATTCAAATTCAAAATAAAAATGGCTTCAATTACATATTGTGATGCGTTGGTAGTAAGTATTGACGTTGTAATAGGCGTCAAAGGAATATTTTGCGTTTTTACCAACACGGAATTAATGTTTTGTATCAAAACCTCTATTCTAGTTCTCTAGATGTGATATTTCTAGATATTTTATAAGGTTTGGGACGATACAACGCGACTGGGTCGCGGGTTGATGTTTGTGACATTCGGTTTCTTAAAACTGAGAAAATGACATTATATCGGAAAGGAAATAAAATAATCGGTATCCCCGACAAACAGTTACATCGGACAACAAGAATTGTCAAATATGCACAAAACAAAATGGACGTTTCGGAGAACAAGTTGACCGTTCGCCGTGATATGAGGCCTCAAATTCCCGCAACTTCGATACTTTTTATTGTTCTTCTTTCATTCATCAACTTCTCGTCAGCATGTCCTACAATGTGCACTTGTACCTCATCTACAGTTGATTGCACCCACCAGAGTTTGACGTCACTTCCTGCTGGGATTCCGGCAGACACTGTGACGTTGGATATGCGTCATAATCAAATTGCGACATTAGCTGCAGATTCATTCACAGGATTGACGAGTCTGGAGTAAGTATAATGATTGAAAAGAGGTCAAATTGTCAATCGCGCAATAGAATTTGCGCTAGAGAATATTATCTTTCATCGTTGAAATTACGTTTGCAGCGCATATTGTGATGTCATAAGTATGGGTTATGAATATTTATAAACGTTTACATTGAATTTTGTCGGCCAATGAAGTATTAAAATATGAAATCTAGGGCTGCATGCTGGTCAGCGAAATAAGAAAAATATTTTAAAATGTAACATCGTGGCAAATCTACCAGAATTTGAATAGGCGAATACTCGAATATATAATTTTCAACGGTTCGGTTTTATTCTGTTAAAATATCAGTTTCAAAAATCGCCAAAAATTGCCACCCCTAATTCACTTTGAAAATACTTCAATCAATTACAGAAAATATACAATGTTGAATAGGTGAACATAAAAAGTAGGGCGTTGAATAATTTGGTCACTGAACGATGGAAACTTTCCCGACCAACATTTTTTACTTTTTTCATTTTTCTGACTCGCAGAAAATACGTCAGGGCAATTCTAAAATCCGCACGTTCTGGGTACGAGTGATTGCGCGCCGAAGGTGCAATGTCCCTTTACTCAAACTCGTGTAGATATTGCCCTCTCCTACTTTCGCCATCATTGCCCAGAATCAATCAGAGCTAATTATAGTTAACTATTTTTCAGAAAATTAAACTTAGACACTGTTGAACTGGTGACGGTAGAAAGTGGAGCATTCAACGGGCTAAGTGCTTTGAAAGAATTAACAATGAAATCAAACAGTATTGTTAGTTTACCTGATGATGTTTTCAGTTCCATGGGATCCACTCTTATCAAGGTTGGTTGGTATATTCGATTTGAGTTCATCAGAAATTATATTTTGCCTGCATCTTGGTGGCGCGATTTATCAGTGGCTCCTACCTATTTTTTAATGCTGGTACATTGAGCCTGGCTCGGTGGCTCAGTCGGTTAAGCGCGATCGTATTGTTCAGAAGGCGGATGCTTGACCGCTTCACCACCGAGTATACCCTTCAGCAAGGCACTCCGCAGGTAGCTGTGACATAGAACAGATCCGTGCAGATGGAAGAACAGATAGAAGGTCCGTGCCTAACGGTTGTTGAGTATAAGCACCGTAGGTTCACGGACAGGCCATAGCAAATAATTCCATAAAATACTGTTATATAAAGTTGGGTTAGCGATTTCAGATAGAAAAAAAGGAGCCTGTTTTGTTAAGTATGTGACACTGATGGATCGCGTCGACTAGACGCGGTCCATCTGTGGCCATACTTCACGAAATTAGATTTCTGATTTGACCACAGGTATCCTGCTAGAGAAGGAAAATTTTACTTATTCGTCACACGCTTCGCAATGCAACACAAGGTCAATTTTTAAATTCAAATTCACTCTTAGCGAGGTAAAAGCAGCACTTATCGGGACCCTACTAAGCAACAACCACTGACTAGAGCGAAGGAATACTACTACAAAATGTAGTAAAAACAATTACATTCAAACTGGAAAACATACCAGACAGAACTAAACCCTCGTGATGAAGCGCATTGAGTGGTATCTGCCCTGGGAGATAGAAAACTCATTTATAAACAAACGGAGAAATGGTGCAAGTCATACTACTATATATTAAAGCCTTCAATGTTTTTATTTTTGTATTTATTTAAATAATTATTAATTTAATCCAACCGGTACAATAAAAAACAGAGAGTGGCATCTGCTCAGGCGAATATAAAACTAATAAAACTAATAAAAAAAATATCGCAAATTACGCATCATAGATCAATGCCTATATTGGGAGAACTAAAAATCGAATTTTTTCATTTCTTTTCAGATTGACTTAAAAAGCAACCAGCTCAATACATTATCTGCTTCAACATTCTCCGGGCTCACTAATCTAGAGACTTTGGATCTGTCTAATAATCAACTAACTACGTTACCCGCTAATGGATTCTCTGACTTGTCTGCTTTGACAAACTTAGGTAACCAAACTATTTTCACGACTCTAAAACCTTACCAAAAATTGGAAGGTATTTAACAATCAGACGACAATTAGAAATTAAATAAAATCTATATATATAATTCTGAAATTTGTGTTTTGAAATTGGGAAACTTAAGAAAAAAAATCTGTTTGGTCGTAAGGCCAATCCGAAATTTTATTGTGTCAAGTATGCGTCACAGATGGGCCGCGTCTTATCGACGCGATCCATCAAATGACACATCGTCGACAACAGTCCACATGTGTAAGGTGTCAAATTGTAAATATGACCCACTAAAAATTCTCCAATTTCTTCAACTACAGCTATTTAGTAGCGTTTATGCTTCTGATTAAAGTGAAGAGACTTGCGTGGATGTGTCATATTCATTTCGAAATGAATTAAAATGAAATGAAGTGTGCAAAAATTACATTAATTTGTCGGGCGCGATGGCCTAGTGGTTAAACATGTTGGCATCGCAGAACCCGAATCTCGGGTTCGAGCCCCGGCTAGTCCAGCTCGCTTATCCATGCCCACCACTCAACCCAGGGTGTAATAACTTGGGTAGGCTAAGCCGAACAGGAAAAGATGATATCTTCCCAGTAATTGTAACCCTGTCCGTCTATAAGTGGCCGCTGTTACAGGGCCTTGGACAGGGTGATTCACTGTAAGAAGTGGCTATAAAAAAAAAATTAAACCAAGCATTCGTAAACAGAATGTCATAGGTTTATCGATTTTATGTCACGCAACCTTTGTTAAAAGTCGAAAATAGCTTATTTTCAAACTTGGCATCGAGGTCCAGTCATAACCCAAGTAATGTATGCAAAGTTTTTATTTTTTAAAGACAGCGTTTTTTTCAGTAAAAATGCCTTTTGTTGAGCGTGTGTTACTGATGGATCGCGCCGCCAATATATTGTCCTATTGCGTAGCCAAGTAGCAGTATTTTGAAGCCAAAAATCTTTAATGTTTTCAGAACTGTCAAGCAATAGATTATCAAGCATACCAGCCGATTCGTTGAATGGCTTGACCAGTCTACCTCTGCTGAAATTGGATTCAAATGTAATCACAACCATGGATGCGGGCGTGCTGACTCCAATGACGTCTTTAACCAAAGTAAGAGGGGGGGATATTGATGGAGCGGTGGTTTCCTTTTTCCTTAATTCACAAAAAATTAGGGTAAACTTGATAACGTTTTTGCACGCTTCCTTCAAATAATTTTTTTTTTTGGAATTCAGACCTGGGAGGCGCGATCCATCAGTAACTCTTGAT
Organism: Styela plicata; assembly: GCA_963675895.2. Taxonomy (NCBI): domain Eukaryota; kingdom Metazoa; phylum Chordata; class Ascidiacea; order Stolidobranchia; family Styelidae; genus Styela; species Styela plicata. Next base: position 16,479,088 of record OZ023142.1, on the reverse strand, counting down.
TGGCAGAATATATGTTCATACAAGTTATCTGATTGGATTGGCGCCTTTGTTTAATTATACCCATTTACGATCATAATTCCTCATTGAAACATCTTTTTTCATTTTATGGTGCAACAACCAGGTCTATAAACGTAGCTCTTGCTGTATGAGTAGTGTTCTTTAATTGGTCCCTTTCTTACTCTGAGAGATCCAGAGATTACTGTTTTTCGCCAAGGGCAAAAAACAATTATTGCACCCTACCAAACGACTGAAATACATGTGGGGCGCTATTTTTTCCGGCAAAGAGTGCAATGAGTAGATTTTTCTTTCTTCTGTAATAAAAGTCGTTATTTCATTTCCTTTACGAGCTGACTTGTTTCCCGAACTACTTGGCGTAAATGTTAATAAAAAATTGCATATTTCAAGACCTAGCAATAGGATAGAAATGGGACAAATATGTATCTTTAATGAAAACAATCAGAGTTTTACAAAAATCGCAATTGATTTTTTTGCTTTATAAGTATGATCTTCGGAATTTTTCTTCCATTTCGTAAAAGGCGGCTGAAATGAAGCAAATAGGTTTTACGACTGTTTACTACCGCCCAGGGCAGACACCACTCACAGCAGTTTGGTTTTCGCCAAGAGTGCAACTTCTGGTACTACATTTCGTAGTAACAACATAAGTGCACGTTATTTGGTTTCTTTTAAGTGGCCTATTAAGGCCTCCCGCACTTTTTAAAGCGAATTTCAATAATTTTTTCAATAATTTTAGGTTTCGTTGGTAGGTAATTCTCTAACAACTGTTCCTTCGGGAGTGTTTGTTGACCATAGTTCACTTCAAGAGATTGACCTTCAAGACAACCAGATCACAGCATTAGATAGCTCTATATTTTCCAACTTAGATGATATAAGGGTAAGTTGCGTAAAATTCCTCCTGTTATGTTACCGAGTTTACATTCAAATCTTCAAATATTTTCACGTGGTAGACGTTCACGCTGTGATTTAACCTCATTCTCGGCTTTCCTCTTTACAAAAAAACAATAAAAACTATCTATTACTATCTTTTACTCAGTGTATTTGCTCTTCCGAGCAAACTTGATCTGTCCACGCTCAGAAAAAGATATTAAAGTGGTGAACTCAGAAAATTCACACCCAAATCGACATTGCAACCGCACGATAGGCATCGATTTTCTTTTTCTCTCCAGCAGAAATACCTCCTATGCTATTGAGTTTATTTCCTCTTCCAGGTTATCAAACTCCGATCAAATCAAATCTCAGATGTTGGGAGTTCCACAACTCATGCTTTCATTAATATTAAAGCAACTCTTGAACAGATCGATCTATCGAACAACAAACTAACTGAGATAGTTCAATTCCATTTCTTGAGTTTAACGAACTTACAGACTATTGATTTGAGTGAAAATCAAATCACTTCAGTGGGTCTGGGATTCTTCACTCTCAACGTGAGTATAAAAAGACTGAATGGGGTGAATTGTTTGATTAATTTAGTTAATTTAATCTTATAGTACATGTGTGTAGTGACGTACACACACATCGACGTGCTGTTAAATGTTTTTGGTCATTTAGAGTGAATTTCAAGTAAATAGAGAAAATACTATGACTATGGGTATCAATGGTGGCAAACTTTTTTGTATATATATTGGGATCTAACCCAATATATGCCTGGACAGACACATTATATAAAAAGCATTTCTTTTTCACAATTATTTCTTCCGGGAAAGTCCGGATCCACAACACCCATCCATCTATTGAGTAAACTCGGCCGAACTGAAAAGATAAAATTTTCCCTGTTTGTATACTAGTGGCTCGTGCTATAATGCTCAGTGTGTTCCTTGCAATGAACTATCTATTCCTCATTCTTGTTTCCTTAAAAGCCTGGATCCGTGTATGAGAGGATTCACAAGGATACACGAATGAAATTTTAATGGGATTATATACAAAAATATCATGTTGTCATTCCACAGAAATAAAAGTTTATATTTTTGTCGAATTAGAACATGATATTTTTGTATACACGTTAATATTAACTTTCGATTGATCTATTACAGACTGACCATCTGTGGCCAAGACTCGAATAATTCTTTTTAACATTTAAATCAGTAGCAGCGCTTGAAACGAACCAATTAGTAAGTACTAATATGCAAAGAGTTACACAAAATCAGCACCTTCACTCCAAGTGAAAACATTTCATGCATAATTGGAACCACTAGGGTAGAGTACAGTGAACGATATCTGCTCTGGACGTTAGCAAAACCATTTAACACTTTATATATTTACTTTAAACACATCAACAATATAATAAAACTACTTTTTCAGTCTTTGACGGAGATTAATCTACAGCACAACCAAATCACCTCGATATCTGCGCAAGCTTTTGGACTTCAATTATTGGACACGGTGGATTTGTCGCACAACCTGTTGACCGATATTCCAACTACTGCATTTCAATCATCAATAACTACTTCCCTTGTTACAAGTTAGTGCTTTGTATTAACTGTAAAAAATGTTCTGTGAATTTAAGGTAATTTTCCAGTAATTGCAGATTTCCGAAATTTAGAACTTGTTGATGAGCCGGTGCGTTCCATCAACAAACCTTAATTGGTTAAAAAGTCGATTTCATTAGGTTTTTTTAATATCACCGCGTAAAATTACCGTCGAATAGCGGCAATTTTAATGTACTTTTTTACAGTGTATTTCATATATATTAAAAATAGTCATAGTCTGTTGGGGGGGGGGGGGGGGGGGGGGGGGGGGGGGGGGGGAGGGCGGTGCATTGAATATTTCTGATATGACAAGTTTTTGTCTCTTAAGTCCTATTGTTATTATTATAATTTTTAGCTTGTTAGTGTTGGTTTTTTTACATACCCGTCTTTATTTCTACGTCAATACTAATTCTCCCAAAATTGCTTACTTGTTGTGGTTATCACACGTCATAATTTCACAGCCAGGAATTGTAAATTTTGTATATAACCTCTCAGTCAGACCGAAGCCTGTTGCAATCACATTTCCAAACTTAAAACCTTATTTTGCTCATATCGCGCAAGGCCATGTTCCAGAGAACAGTATTATTCGACACGATCCCTCAGTGACCCATACTCAAAACATATCTTTGGTAGACTATATATATATTTTCGTCTGCTAACAGCTACTCATTTACCCATTGATCAATGTCGGCGGAATTGGAAGGGTGTCTCCTCTAAGTTTGGAGAAGGAGGTGTACACTGTACAGCTTAGTATTGGCGATTCTATGTAAAAGCACCTAGTTGGTTCACCGAGTTTATTTTCAAAGTACTTTTACCTGGTTTCAAAAACCAATGCAGCCAAGCGACAACTACATGGTTTTCAATCTAGGTTCTACCCAGTTTTGAAAATAAAACTAAAAAGGTGACCTGTAATGCTTCATCTAGTTTTGTGTTCAATCCATTTCACTTTACCTATTTTAAGAAATAATCAAGTTGCCATCGATTACAGCCCCACCCAGATTTTTGGATAATATTTTAAAATTGCACCATAATTAGGGCTGGACAAAGCCGAATCATTTGGAATTCGAATCTGATTCGGATAAGTTTTCCGAATCGGATCGAATCGTTGATTTCATTAAAAATACCAAATATACCATTTTTACTATTATTATTATAGTCTCCATTATGATGATTAGGAAATATACAGTTAAAATTACAAATAATAGCATAAACTGACTTAAAAGCGATGTATTTTCATTTTAACGACAAAATACAAACGATTTTGGTCAAATTTGAACAAAATCGGTTGCATTTTGCCGTTAAAATGAAAAAAATGCACTTCATTTAGCTTGTTTATGTTCCTATGACCGAATCAGCTGTGCTTCGAATCGAATCGTCCAGCCCTAATCATAAAAAATAAAGCTTTCGCTTTCGTAAAAATTTCTGATTTTCATAATGGAGACAATTCGATTTGAAAAAATATCCGAATCAGATTTGAATTCCAAATGATTCGGTTTATCCAGCACTAGCCACTCCTACCACCGACCACCGTTAATACTATATTTTACTTCAGAACTCTACCTCAACGACAACCAATTGGCATCGGTAGAAGCAGACGCCTTCACTCATTGCCCAAACATCCGTGAAATTGTATTAAAGAGAAACCTGATTAGCACTCTATCGCCGTCGGCTTTTGCAAATTTGGAACAACTTAGGGTAAGTAGAATGATAGTATTTAGTAAATTCTACTGGATAACGCAACCAATGAAAAAAAAATCTATGTTGGTTTTGATGCGCCTTTTCATTTTTTTCAGAGGCATCTGAGTCCTAAACACGTATTTGAGGGTTTAAGAGGGGACATAATGCCGCGTTCCCCTTTTCCGACAAAAATAATTCAAAAGGACTTTTTGATGGCTTTAAAACGCAGAAAATGTCAAATACTTGCACGCGCCTTCGGTGCGCATTAGGTATTGTACTTATTTTGCATTTCAGGCTCTAAATTCCCTTTTCCATTTTTTTTACGCCTCCGTCGCGGTTTTCTCATGTTTTCTAGTAAAACGCTATTTTCCATGGAAAATTTTTTGCCCGTGGCCCAGATTATAACGTCGAAATTTCACCTCAAAAAAATGTATTATCATTTTCCGAGGTTTCAAATACGCCACTAAATGTACATTATCCATTATCCTTTTCAGACTGTCGACCTATCCAGCAATCAACTCACATCTATTCCAGGAGACACATTCAAAGATCTACCCCGTCTTACAAGCATTGATCTAACAGTCAACAGACTCGAGTCAGTTTTATCTGCCGCCTTTAACAATCTCGCAGACTTTGCAGAACTTGACTTGAGTTCTAACGTAATTCACACGATTGAGTCTGGTGCATTTGCTTCGGTGCCCGTTATGACGTCATTATTTCTAAATATAAACAAACTGACTGCCGTTCCGAAGGCAGGAATTGAGTCTGTGACGTCATTAGTGACGTTGGATCTAAGTGCTAACGTCATCGATGGCTTATCAGAAGCAAAAGCGTTTGGTGATCTAACGAGTTTAGAGAATCTGTATCTGCACGTAAGTTCAAGTTTATTAACAGCCGCTCGTTTGCGTGGATGGTCCTGTACCAGCAGCCACTTATAGACAAACAGGGTTGGGGTGTATGAAATTTCTGGTTTGTCCGAGCCTGCCCAAGTGTTTCTACACTGAGTTGATTGGCGGCCATAATTTAACGAGACAAGACTCGAACCCGAGATCTTCTACCAGCAACAAGAAAACTGCTATGACATCGACTAAGTTCGCATTGAATGACTGTTGGTGAAGTAAACAGTTCTATTAATAGAGCTTCTTTCCATTCTCATTCATTCAAATTCACTTTAAACAGGGACAAAAGCAGGTCCTGAAGAGTCATGAACACTAAAAAGGCGAATAAAATGTAAAAAACAGCAACAGCACCTCAAGTTTTAGACAACTAACTTTCATTTTGGGAAAATTCGTAACTTCGTTGACAAAAACAATAAAAATGCTCAAGATTTTTTCTTCATTTGAATGTTTTTTCAAATAATATCTGAATTTTTTAAAGTCGCTTCTTTTCCTCGGTGCAAATTTTCCTCTAGTTCCGCTGCCGGTATCCCGTCTAATATTCATAATATAAAATTTCTGTTTTGTACAAGTTTGTTGAATTATATCAAATTACAGAAACGGGCGCTCTATCACCCGAATATTCCGATTCAAAACTTGAACCAATGGGTCTGAAAAAGGGCGAGTTATCAATATTGGTAAACTGTACCATACCAGAACTGAGCGGCTCTGCCAAAGCGCAGTGCGCGGTATCTGCCATGGGCGATAGTAAAACCATTCACCACCACTTTTGCTTTTTCTTTTTCGCCCATTAATCAAGACGCACAGGGAGTACGTTGGAACAAGTTTTAATTCTCGTTGAATTTTCAGAATAACAGCATGACAAGTCTTGCAAGTGACAGTTTCGCCGGCCTGAGCGCAATAAAGAACATCACTCTGCACGACAACTCAATTTCATCGATATCTGCACCGCTATCCTCCTCCACCAGTCTCAGTACTCTGTTATATATAAACTTCAAATCAAATTTGATTTCCAGTATAAGCACTGATGCGTTTTCTGGATTTACTGCCCTTGAAACCTTGATATTATTGGATAATTCACTGACCACGGTTCCAGCAACTACATTGGGCGATAGCCAATCTACTTTAAGGTAAATCAAGAATTTTTTTGATAAAGCATCAGGGTATTAATTGGAGGATCATGCTCGATGAAAGCCTGAACAATCTTGCCATATTTTTTATAGCCACTCCTTAGAGTGGATCACCCTGCCCAAGGCCCTGTAACTGCGGCCACTTATAGGCGGACAGGGTTACACAATTGCTGGAAAGATATGATCTTTTCCTGTTTGGCATAGCCTACCCAAGTTATCACACTCTGGGTTGAGTGATGCGCATAGATAAGCGAGATGGACTCAAACCTGAGATCTCTAACCTTCTATGACAACATGTTTCACCCCTAGGCCATCGCGCCCGCGACTCGATGATATGATCCACGATATGACTCAACGTCTGATATTTGCACGTATTACTAGTCCTATAGGAGTGGTCAACGCAATCATTTACTTTATTTCGTGTCATGAGTCATGGTTGGACCGCAACGGTGAGGAAAGGGAACACTGCTCATTTGGTCCTAGTTTGGCGCCCTAACGCTTTTTACCTGATGCCTGTACGCGTGTGAGACAAAAACGAAAAACACGCAGAAGGCGAGCAAAAATGATGATTGTATTGAAACTATTTTATGTTAATTTTTTGCGACGTCAGGGGACCCCGTATATCAGCATATTTGACATCGTCATATTTAATGTATACAAACGTTCATAAAAGAATAATTTAATATAGGAATTTGATACCTTTGATATGTTCGTGGGAAAATTGAGAACGGGACGTTCCTTGTGCCGTTTATTAGTTAATTAGCCCAGTCAGTCAGCAACAAATAGATTCAAAGGGAGATAGATAATGTTATCCTTCATCCAATGAATGCAATGATATAAACTTTGATCAGTTGAGGAAATTTCGTGCGCATGTCTATTGTTAAATACACTTTAACAAAAAACAATAAAATAACCGTTTTATGGCAGTAATTTCATTTAGAAATTATTAATTAGCGCGAGAAATTTTATTAGAAATGTACCATTCTAGGATGATAAACTAATAGAAGCTATTAGCAGAATTTTTGAGAGACATCCCGCTTCTCCCATCCTTTAGAGTAGGACTGGGCAAAACCGAATCCTTTGGAATTCGAATCTGTTTCGAATATTTTTTTCGAATTTGATAGAATTGTTGATTTCATAAAAATAACTTATATCCACTTTTTACTATTACTATTATAGTCTCCATTATGAGGATTAGGGAATATACAGTTACAAATTACAAACAAATAACAAATATTAGCATAAACTGGCTTAAAAGCGATGTATTTTTATTTTAACAACAAAATACAACCGATTTTGGTCAAATTTGACCAAAATCGATTGCCCTTTGTCGTAAAAATTGAAAAATGCACTTCAATCAACATGCTTTTGTTCCTATGACCGGTTCCACTGTACTTCGAATCGATTCGAATCACCGAATCGAATTGCCCAGTCCTACTTGAGAGGAATGTCCTTCTTGTTCCGTGGCCAATGAGCGCTTTTGCTTCTAACAAAAGAAAAAATCAGAACTTTAATTTTGGCAACTATGAGTCAAAGTTGATCAGTAACTCATACTGATCAGAGAGGACTGATAAATTATTCTTCGACTACACTGTGACAAAAGTGTAGTAAATTTACAATTAATTCGCAGTAATTGTACATTTCCAATTTTCGAAACTACTCTTTTTATGGCGTTTGTATAAAGTATGGTAAGTTGATAAACCGCGCCTCGACGTCGCGTTGCTGCCAAAGGGTAGTGATTTTACTGTATTTTATGAGCGACTTGAAGGAAACAAAGTAGTGGTAGATAGAAATACCATAGACTGTGGCAGAAACCACTGACTGCACTTTACCATGGGGGTTCACTTCCGTTTGACATGTGTTCCGTTTAGAGTGCAGTTGCTGGTACTACGTCTTTTAGTAGGTCTTTGCTACTAAGTGGCCGTTAGTTGATTCATTTCGGCACTGCTTCCGGCCTTGCTTACAAGAAAATTTCAATAGAAAAAAAAATAATATTCCTATGATAATTTGTTTTCAGCGATCTCCAACTCGATCAAAACGACTGGTCATGTGATTGTGATTTGCAGTGGTTGATTGATGATTTTTCGAGTGTTATCAACGGTGGTTCATGCTCTACTCCTGCAGAAAATGCGGGTGAGTGTTCAGTAGTGATAAAACCTAGTTTTTTCATCAAACTGGGTAAAGTAAAACGAGTTTATCAAAAAACTAAGTAAAGTATTACTAGACAACCTAGTTTCACTTTTAAAACTAGGTAGAGCATAGATTGAAAATCAGATAAATTGGTAACCCTGTCCGTCTACAATTGGCCGCTGTTACAGGGCCTTGGACAGGGTGATCCACTCTAAGAAGTGACTATAAAAAAAAAATCGTCGTTTTGGTGCATTTATGACCCTTTTAATTAATTTGAAGATTGAAATCACCGGATTTTCTATTTCGGAAGCACTTTCACAACAAATATATGATTTACCTAGGTTTTCATACTAGCTTACCCCCGGGTACCTAGTTAAATTCATTCAAGTAAATTAATTTTTCGAATATGTTAAAAAGCAGGAAATATTACTTATTTTACTTAGTAAATTAACTTAGTAAACTTCAAATAGAAAACTCGGTAAAAGTTGAACTAGGTGAATCAAATATCTGTGAAACCAGGTAAAAGTACTTCAAAACTTACTTGAAAATAAACTTGGTAAACTAAGGTTAACTCGGCACTTTCACCTACAATTGTCAACACCAGTGTTTAGAAACAGGAAAATGGGAACTGAAAACAAGTGACCCCTCTGCCTTCGTTGGTTAGGCTAGCAATACAGAACCAAACCGTTTGGAATCCAAAACTAATTTGAATAATATTTTCGAATCGGATCGAATCCCTAATTCCATGTCCCGTTTTTTTATTTGTTATTGTATTTTATGAAAAATTGTATTCTTGTCATAAAAGACGTCTAAAAAGAAATCAGAGTTTCAGTTCCTTTTGGAATGATTTCTACTTGACATTGGCAAAGTTTCTGGCATTATACTTTATTTTAAGTACATTTTTTTCTATATTAGATGCCTTTAGTTTGTTTGTAACCGATGCTTCTTTCGACCCTGTTTGCTTCTTGTCAATAAAATTATTTTTAACATTTAACAGGCAAAACATTATCCGGAACGGGTGCAATTACCAGTGATGAAATATGTGCTCCGACCACCACTACGACGACTACTACCACTACAAGTAAAATTAGTTAAATTAGATCAAATGATGAAAGGCTTCGTAAATCGGGCAAATACATATCCTGAGTGACGAAGATTCCCTGGTCTTCATTTCGTCATTTATGAAGCTCTTTGCACACTAGTGGTTTCGGAGACTTGTTATCTTGCTCTGCTGGATGAATTTTTACACAAAAATGAGATATTTGCTGTTAATATCGATTCAATAATTCGAAAAAATAACCTGATCTAAATAGAATTTAGCATGATTCGGTTTTGCCCAGAACTGATTAAGGTCTAATCGGAGTCAAGTATGCGTCATAGATGGACTGGGCGTTTCCATCCTGTAAATCGATTAGTCTGATATGCAAAAAATATTTCATCGATGAAACGTGGTCCACCAGCCTCTCAATATGAATATACAAAGTGAAAGTGTTAATAAAACCATCGCAGGAACTCGTGCACCTTGTTGTGACTTGTGATTGTAGTAATGTTTCAGTTTCAACCCGTCGGAAGTGACAACAAAGGCGCGCATCAAACCGCCAAGCTTTCATATAATACAATGCGCTTTACCAGATTGGGCTACCGGTTCCAAAGGCTCTATGGAATTTTTTAGAAAATTCCCCTGAGCAAGACCTGGAAGCGGTGCCTAATAGGGCCCAACTTACGGCCACTCTTTTTACAGCCACTTCTGAGAGTGGATCTCACTGTCCAAGGCACTCACTGTAACAGCGGCCACCTATAGAGGGGCATGGGTTACAATTGCTGGAGAGATATGATTTTTTTCCCATTCGGCTTAGCCATATATTGGATTATAATATCTCTTTGTTGTTTTATATCCAGCTACTACCACAACGACGACTGTTATCGAGCCTGTGGTAATTCACACACCCTCGCAAGAAATAAATGTAAAGATCGCACAAACTGCTACATTACCATGCGTGGCATCTGGCATCCCTGCACCAACCGTTGTATGGACGACACCAACTGGGGGAGTCATATTTTCTTCGGGGAAATATAACATAGATTCAACAACAGGTGAGCAAACAAGATATGAAATATAAACTGATCTATGCAGGTTATTGCTATTAGTAATTGGCCGATATCAAATTTTTGCCAATATCAATACAGGTATCACATTGTTAATTTATATCTCGAAGTCGAATAGTTTAAATAAATGATGACAACTACCGCAGATGTTTGGACCATTTCCTTGCGTCTAAGGCCGTTAGCACGTTGCGCACGTCTGCGCCGATGTACCTTTGTATGAATGCGCGTGCCAACATAGTAGCAAAAATGCTTGGATTTAAAGACTGTCAGTGAACAGTTGATGTAAAACTTGCTATCACTGCCCAAAAGTATGCGGTGTTGGCAGTGTCACTTAGTACCGGCATTGGAGATCAAAAATTATGTAAAGTATGGGGGGAAACTTCATCACCTCCTCCACTCCGTTTTAAATTAGAAAGAATTAATACTGGATCACATGCGACAATCATAAGCATATTGCGATACAAATGTCACAGATCAGCCGCGCATAAGTGACTTCATTCATGTGAAAACGTGTTTAACAAAAACTGGAATATTGTTAGAAATAGATAACACTAACAGCAGCAAATTAATCCATCTCTCTTTTTTGTTCAACAGGAACATTAACAATCACAGGGATCACCGACAACTTGGCGGGATATTACGTGTGTACGGCTACGAATTCATTGAATAGTAAAGCTTCCATCAATATTCGTGTTTGGGTTTGGTTTCCTCCGTACATAACTAACTTCATAGAAGCAGCTCTGGTGTCCGATGCTGAGGACTGTTATGCACTTCCATGCGATGTAAATGCTTATCCCGCAGCTACGTTTTCATGGATCGTGCCGAACCCATCAACAATTACTGAAATTGAGTAGGTTTCATTAATCCTGCGACTCTAGTAGAGTATTTAGATATTTTTCGGTGTGAGAGGGCGATTCAAGAAGATTTATGACGACAAATGCGCAAAATCGCTTCATCGAAACAATTTTTTACGAATCAACGATGTGTAAAATTATAAAATTCGTTGTATCCAAAAGTAGAGATTAACTATTTTAACATCTATAAAGTTTTATAATATTATTTTTGGTGATTTCAATACATTTTGGGGTTTCCAGAAGGTGGAAGGTGGGGTAATGCATCTACCCTTGTATCAGCGATTAGAGCTCTCTCTGCATTACCTGCTATTGGACGATCACAGAGTCTTTCCATGAATACCTCCAACCTCACCATGATGAAAATGATGCTTTTTGCTATCTTACTCATCAACAATTTATCGAATCATAGTTTGAGATTTCTCAGCGATAATACCAGTTTTTGAGAATTTTTTTTTCGGGATTTAAATATTTTTTACCAGGGCCTATTCTAGGTAAAAAAAAATATAGTAAAACATAGTATGAGCTTTTCTTACAGTACTGGAAGCATCATCATGACGTCAACAGGAACATTATATTTTTCCACACCGGCTGAATCAAGTACCGGATATTATAATTGTACAGCAAGCAACTCTGAGGGGAGTATCTCCAGAGAGGCATTCGCGTATATCTACAATGCTACACAAGTGGTAAGAATCTATGCGTGTATTTCACTAGCTTTTACATTTAAATTTTTAATTTTAAGTAATAAAAATTAAGACCGGTAATAGAGGATGGTTTTGCCATCGTACAATGAAGATGCCGTTAATTGTACATTAGCGCACGGGTTCAGTTCTATTTCACGTAACTCCTCCCCCTGATGTACCACTTTCTGCGTGCTACGAGTTTAATCAAAATCAGATACAAATACCGTGAAAACGTTTTTTCCCAAATAGGTTAGTGAACAGATTATCTTGCCAAATATATTCTGACAAACTTGCGCAGACTTTAATAAAATTATCATTTCAAATTGACTGAGAACTGGAGGGCATTACTAAAGCTCAAGTAACAATAGATTTATTTTCTTTAATTTATCGAAGTTCATAAGCCCGTAATAAGCATCTTAAAGGAGACCACCAAGTTTCACATATATAGGATTATCCTATAATATAACATCTTGGATGCCCCCACTAAAATGATGAAATTAAAAATTGATTATATCTAATTTTTTACGTGATTCGTTGATGTCTTGCAATGAACTACGTATCCCTCCTCGTTGTTTCCTTAAAATCCTGGATCCGTGTGTGAGAGAATTCACAAGGATACACGAATGAAATAATATCAAGCAAATATACAAAAATGTCATGTTCTCATTCCACAGAAATATAAGTTTATTGTAATCTCTCGTTAAAGTCTTAATCTTGTCTGAAGAAGTTAGACCATGTGCTAACGAAAGCTTACAATAAACTTATATTTCTGTGGAATGAGAACATGATATTTTTGTATATCTAATTTTTTGTTAGAATGCTGATCCAGTCACCGTAAGTGCCGCAGAGGGTTCAACTGTTGAATTAGATGGAAGTGTGGTGTATTCCGAATCAGGATTTGTGTGGTCTTTGCCATCTGGAAATTTGATCATGGTTTCCGTACTCCTGAGAAGCTCCTCTGGGAACACTGACAGTTCAACAGATGGGAACACTGGAACAACAGATGGAAACAATGGAACAAATGCAAACAACGGGACGGATGGGAACACTGGAACTGACGGCAACACTGGTACGGATGGGAACACTGGTACCGATGGGAACACTGGTAGCGGAACAAGTGACGGAGCACTTTCTGTTGCTTACCGCATAACCAACAACGAACTTGCATACTCGAGCGAAACTCTTTCGCGAGCATACAGCGTAAACACAACTACAGGTTCCTTGATTATAAATTCGGTGACTTCATCATCAGACGATAGCACAGTTGGTGTCACGACTGGAACCTACCAACTTTTGACGCCAAGGGGAACACTGACATTCAATGTAGCGATAGATACGAACGCCACGACAACAATCGCTGCCACAAATGCCACTGGAAATGCCACAGTTAGTACAGAAGCGATCACGGCTGGCGGGCTTTCCACCACGGCCATTTATTATATCTGTCTCAGTGTTATTTTGTTTCTTATCGTGTGTGTCTTTTTAACTTGTATCTATATTTTCCGAAAAGGAAAGAAAAATAAGTACAAAGACGCAGTCGCAACTCCCCAAACCTTGGAAAAGTACTGACCACACTAACTGCTAATGGATATCATGAAGTCTCAACTAATAATATTCTTTCCATAATAATAAGCCACAGATGGACCGCGCTTCGGCAGTCCATCAGTGACTTAATATTAACAAACGGTGTGTGTAGAGAATTCTTTCCTTGTTCTAGAACGCGGATTCCCGATCGTCACAAATTATGAAATTCGGAAATATAGCATGGAACTCTGCTAGACCCGCTTTCTCAAATCACTAATTCGGCAGGCCTTCACCTGACAACCCCCATACGTTCTGTTAAATGCTCCTTTATCGCTGGTTCCTCTACTTATTATCGTTACTTATAGGCTAGTTTACTTTTTAACAAAAAAATTATTTCTTTCAGGACTCTCGTTCAGCAGTTTTGTTGAAGGATTGGTCACTTGTGGCTCTAGGAAAAGGGTCATTTGTATATATTCTAATTGTACTGTCAAATACATATTTACTCTTATTTATTTTCAAATATACGCATTTTTTTCTTTTAAAAAAACTTGGGTTTTCGTTTCCATATTTTGAAGTTGAAGGTACCTAATTAGATCAGATAAATGAAGTCGAAACATCGTCTGTAAAGCATGAGTCCCTGATGAATCACACCGCTGTGACATTGTTCATCTGTGACGCATTCCCGACAAGACTAAATTACCTATACGGTTCGAATTTTTCTAACACTCTTCTTGCGTGTCTATCTGGAGACTAGGAAAACAACGATGTGTTAGATATTTTAGACGATGGCCAGGGCAGATACACCTCACTGCGCTGTAGTTTAATATAGTTGAGTAGTTTAGTTCTTTTTGGGATGTCTGTCGGTTGAGAATACAGTCACTGGTATTGCATTTTATAGTACAGGATTTTATCTTTATCCCGCAGGAGAGTAAAGCCAAGAGTAGGACTTAACCGTATGGAAAACTACGACCTCTTGTGCAGATACCAGTTCAAAGTGGGGAATAGGGTTTTATCCCAATCGTTTGCAGTTCAATTAGAGACAAGGACATCACTAACCCTGGACGTTAGTGATGTGTAGCTCAAAGGATACTCCTGATGCCTGCAACAACTTGCTGTTTCTGTTCTTGACTGAAATAGTTGTAGGATGGGATATTCGTATGTTAAGAAATTCCGATTTTCTTATGCCGAATGGCACATAAATTAGATGCATTATCCACAGTTCAGCGGAATTAAATTGAGATTCAAGTGGTAAACTGTTTATCATTACCCAGAGCAGATACCACCCAATGCCCTTCACCATGGTAGTTTGGTTCTGTATGGATGTTTCCACTCAGAGTACAGTTGATGGCACTTTATCTTGTAGTAGCCCTCTGGCATGTGAGCGGCTAATAGTTAGCTCCTTTCAGGCATTGCTTTCCACCTTGCTCAGAGCAAACTCCTATAAAAAACCTGGAATCCGGTGGTACCCTTTACCCCCCTCCCAACTTAAAAAAAAACATATCCAACATATCAAAATATTGTATTCCCAGAAAAGGATAAAAAATTCATAAAATGACAAATAAAATAATTACCAGATCAAAATTAGATAAAACCCTATAATCAGTGATAAAAGCTCCGTTCGAATGCAGAATTGGGCTGAAAATCCAAGTAATGTGTCTCTCATTGAAAAAAAAGACTGAACAGGATTTTTATCACCTAAAAACAGGAAATAATAGTTTAATATAAGTGTTATCCGAAAGGCCGATGATTCTAAGCTTGACCGTTTCACCACCTTTCACCTGAAAGGTGTACCTTTCAGCAAGGCACTAAGCGGATAGCTGTGATATAGAACAGATACACAGGCACTACGTAGGTCCGTCCCTAGCAGTTGCTGTGTATAAGCCAACCCCCCCCCCCGATACGTTTGAACAGGCCATAGCGGATAATTCCAAAACCCAAAAAATAACATAATAATGTATATCCCTTTACTGAAATTCACTATAGTTCCGAAAGAAACATTAAAAAGGAAGCGATTGATGGCAAACTATATGGCAAAGAGCTACACCAAAGGTAGTACCAGCAAACTCTATGTTGAAAACATCCCTTGTATCTGCTATGGACTTCTTCGTTTTCTTTTATTCGCCTTTTACAATATCACTCAACCCAAAGTGTAGGAACTCGGATAGGTTCAGTCGGAAAGCCCGAACTAGAAAATGCACTAATAACAAACAACCTAATTCTGGTGGGAACCAGGATGAAAGAATTTTGTTTTTCTTCGGATGTCTGGAATATTCATTTCATTTTCATTCAGATGGACAAAAAAGCATCAAGACCATCAACACTGCTATTTCATAGCAGTATTGATGATTTTGAACCTTTTTCTACAGTTTGGTAGTGGCTGGTCGTCCCAGAAGTGGCATTTTAGTCATCCAGCAGAAATATACCATTGACTTATTGAATGTTTTTGAAGAATGAAGAAGAATTTTTCTCCATGAAACACATTTCCAGATACATCAAAAAAGAACTCGGCAGTTGCAGTTAAAGCCAGTGAGTAGTAACTGCCTTGAGAGATTAGGGGTGGTCAGAAATGGAAAATCTTTTTGTTTCAGAATAGAATCGAATAGAATAATTTTTCCTAATCGTGTATTCAAATCAAAAGCTCCCCCACACCTCACATGCAGAAGGATTTTACCGAAACCTGTTTTGCTAACCATGAGCCAAGACAAGGTGTGGCCTATCTGCGACCAAATCAAATTTCGAATTGTACCATGAATTATGGCTTCCAATTTCCATAGTTTTTAGAAAGACATTACGCCCTTGCAGTAAACCCAGAAATGGCATAAATATAAAACCAAAAACGTAGTGTTCTTACTCAAGCCTCCTCTTCATCTTCCTCATCTTGAGTGAAATCATGAGGTTTGAAAAAATCTCTGAACTTCTGTGTGAACACCAACTCATCATCTTTCGTTAGCACACAATCTCTCCAATTCACTCGATCAGAGACATTGAGAACGAGGGCACTACAGAGGGCTTCCCTGGATAGAAATATGTGGAATATTGTGATAAATTGATAACAACAGTGATCTAATTAGGATATCGTAATAATGATTGAGAGTTGCAAGAAATTTAACCTCCTGAAAAAGATGCTTCTTATGACAGTGGCTTCGAATACGTATCATATTTTTAAAGACAACCAATATTAGGATAGTACTCATTTTTATCCTGTGGGAAAGGTACGCTGAGAATACAGTGAATGACGGCCTCTCGTGCAGATACCTGTTCAGAGTCAGGGAGAATTATTTTGACTTTATCATATTTCTCATTTTTCCTGTGCGTGGTGGACCTGGTTGATGGAGGAAGCTGTAAGTTATGTGAAGCACAGTGCACCAGCGAGGACTCCAGCAGATCTTAATCAACATCCATCACAGGATTCGAACTTGCGTCGGAGGATCAAAGATACGTAGCTCGAAGCGCATTTTCAATGCTTTAACAATTGAGCGAACTAATTAAGCAATTTTTTTAAAGATGAATAATTCCAGAATTATTATGAAATACCTAAATTGATTCCTAAAGTGCCGATCTATTGCTATTTTACTTCCTTCTAAATACACTAACCCTGTTTCGTTGTTTGTCGAAAAGTTGCGAATTGCGTAGGCCTTCCTTGGCTGATCAACTGCCTAAATACAAATGCAAATTAAGCCAAGTCTAACCTTCCAAATTGCAGTGGAAAGAATGCTTTTATTGTGTGCAATAATCTTGATCCATCCGGTAATTCTACGTGAAAGAATGGTTGCGAGGCTGATAGCACCTGGAATGAGTAACAAGAATAATTATTAAACAGTGGATAAGGTGGATTTACCCCGGGTAATGAAGAGCAGACCGGCAGAATGCCGACTACTCGTACATCAGAAGAAAATTTGGCAAATGGGTAATATTTTATGATATATATTAGAGATGGGCCGATACCAAAATTTTCGCCGATACCGATACAAATACAGATACCACCTTTGGAATGTATATTCCGATACAGATACCGCCGATACAGAGTACTTTATTAAATATGTTGAAGGCCTTTTTGTATCCACATAATGCCCGAGTCCTTGTTTTATATTTTCGTGCACACGTTGTGTGTGCGCCCACGTATGCTTGCACCCCTTGCATTCAATATGATATGCAAACTTTCCTGGCCGCCTTAACAATATACTCAATTGAAGAATTGCATACTGCTGCATACATGGGTCCAAAGATTGCCTGCAAATGTTCGTGGTTACACAACTAACGTGACACCTAACACCTTTTTTCTGCATCAAAAAGAGCATATAGTCAGTGGATTGATGTAAATGTGTGAATGAGATCGTTGTACTTATTTGTCTAAGCAGTGGAATGTGAGGTCTTTCCATTTATTATCAAAAATCATCAATACTGTTATGAAATAGCATTTGACCAAAAAAATTTAGCAAACCTGTTTAAGTTCCGTATTCTTCGGTATTTCAGCAATTTCCAGCGGTTGTGGTTTTCCTTGTCTATCTGTGTGTTGTTGACCAAGTTTCACAAATGCATTCTTGATTTTTGTTGCTGATATGGATTCAGGAATTGGAACAACCTAGAAATAATGAAGTGCAACTATGGCTTATCAAAGAGGATGTTTGACCTTGAGGATGGATGGGCAAACCAGATTAATTGCAGTTCTGGATTAATAGTTTAATTGACCAGTCTACTTCAGAATCTTTAGGCCTTTTGATAAGCTAACGAAATCCGGGTTTGGCATCTGCTATTGCTTATTTGAAGCTTTTTTTAATAGAAAAGTTGGATAACTTTTTATCACTAATTGCAGACTTACTTTTGATGGATCGTACAAAAGATTTAATTCAAATAAAAAGTTATTTATTTTAAATTGAATATGATACTTCAATTTTTTATTTATGGAATTATCAAATACTCAGACTCAGACTTGGCGCATGATAAATCGACATAAATGCAATGTGACAGAACTTTTCTTGTTTATAATTGGCAACTGATAAAGTCTTGTTCAGGATGATCAATCCTAAGTGAAAAAAAAAGTGAGGCAAATTTACGTAAATACACAGCAAATATTTGTACCTGTATTTGCATATGATCAGTTCTATAATTTCTTTCAAAGAATACACACTGTTTTCCGATAGATTTCGTTGCTTTTTTCAAAGACAATTTATAAGCAGTGCATTCTAATGCAGTGTCATCTGGCAGATCTAATGATGATTGGTGATGTGCGATGGGTAATATCATAATATGGTCTTCAACAATACCTCCTTTTGCCATTGCTAAGTAGGTCTGAAAAGAAGAAAATTGAATCATTTGAAAATTTAATACTACATCGAGAGCTTGAAATGCTGGAACTTCCGGGTGGAAGAGGGACAAGAATTTTTAATAAAATTCACTCTGAGCAAGACCGGAAACAGCGTCTAAAGGGAACCACGCAACAGCCACTTAATACCAAAAAGCTGCCAAAAGATGTAATACCAGCGACTGCACTCTAAACAGAAAACGTCTCAAATGGAACTGAATGGCAATGGTTAAGTGCAGTGAGCTGTATCAGCCCTGGGCGATGGTAAACCATCTACCACTTCTTTGCTTCCTTTTAGTCACCTTTCAGTTAGGATGTTAAGAGAATGTAATAGTTGACACTGGTTTTAATTAACACCGGTTACGAATCCCTCCATGCAAATATAGGAAATGTGTATCACCGACATTGGACTAAAACAGTAGTGATTTGCAATAGACAATCAGAATTTTTTCGCTGCTCAGACACCCAAAGCTAATTGGTTCTATTTGAGGAAAATTTAGCAAATCAAAAGTATTTCATGATAAATCTCTTGCCAGAAGAATAAATTTTCTTTTTTTGAGTTCCGAGCAACAAATAAACTACACAAAAAGTTTAAAATCATTAAGACTGCTATGAAATAGCAACGTTGATGGTTTTGAAGTTTTTTTGTTCATCAAAAGAAAAAGGCATGAACATTTTGCAGAATAAAAATTGGCTTCCAATCTGACATCCATACAACAATGGTATTTAGGTAGCATTACAGATTTTCATCGCTGATAAAACAGCACTCATAAATCAAAATTTTCTACGCGACAGTAAATATACGTTTCTCCCAGACTATTTTTCCTACATGTATCACAAATCATACCACCACCAATTGATTGAATCATTCACATATAGTTATCTATATTTGACCTACCTGATTCCCAACACTTGTTACGAGATGTTTTTCAACTTTTTCACCCCCGAGACAAAACCAACATTTCCAATCCCCTGGAATTAAAGAAAAAATGCTATATATGAAAATTTCAAAAATTACTTGACCCAGTTTCAAGTATTTATATCACAGTGTTAAGAGTTGAAGGTCGATAATTACATTTGCACATGAGAAAATGAACCAATTGGCTATAATGAATCTGCAATAAAGAACAACAAAACAGTATGAGACATGGCATAAATTTCTGATTAAAAAGAACAAATCTACAAAATGCATATGAAAATTTGAAACGGCATATAGACCACAACTTACGTGGTCTATCGGTTTTCCCTCGCTTGGCGTTTTGTTGAAAGTCTGATTTTCTTTTCCTGTTTTGACCTGGTGTGTTAGATTTATTTATGTTCCACCTAAACTGGGCTGATTCCTGTAAAAATAGATAAGAAGTCAATGATCAGGTCAGGGTTTGAATTAAATATTTGGCGTAGCCTACGGGTTCAAATTTCGTTATTTTTGTAAAATTGGTCAAAAATCAGTAAACAAACCATATGCTAGTAACACATAATTACTATTTACCAGGGATTAAATTACTGATATTGGGACTTATTTTGAACCCTGAAATTCGAACTCTGGATCAAGTACTGCAAGAAATTTCAAGCAAGTTCTTCATAGGTACAGACTTTAGAATAGTCTTAACATATTTCCTGTGTGTTGTAAGAGGCGTCTGAACGAAAATGAAGTGGAAGATGATCTTGCTAACACACAGGGCAAATACCACTCAAGGCACTTACCGTAACGGTTCAGTTGTGTTTGGAATATTTTCTGCTTAAAGCGCTGGTAATACATCTTGTCGTGGCTATTTGCTATTAAGTGGCTGTCGGTTGGTTCCTTTTAGGCACTGCTTGTGGCCTTGCTCAAAGTTAATTTCAAGAAAAAAAGTTGACATGATGGTTATTAAGTTGGCATTGCTGCTACAGAGTGATTCAAAGTATGGTACTCAAAAAAAGTGCCCATAAATAGTTGGGTCTTAAATGGATGCTGTAACGCAGGGGTGATGAAACTAGAAAAAAAGGTGACGGAATTTAGTTTAAGTTTCAGAAATACAAATTTTTAACGTTATTTTTTTCGAATGAACCAAAGAATCCATTAACACTGTTGACACTAGCACAGTCTCTTATACAACATAACTATTGATTGACAATCTAAACATACTTTTTAATCTTCTCGCAAAAAGATCTTTTCAAAAGAAGGAGGTAAAGAAGGAGTCTGTTAAAATATATGAAAATTTGGTCATTTTACTTTCTCACTGCCACTAGGGATCTAAAGACTAAAAAATGCAAGTACAATACTTACATCAGTATCTTGTAAGAATGATTCTGTTGACATTTGAGCAATACTTCTTCCCTCATCTTGTTTTGATCGTTTGTAATACGGACACTCGGTGGCATCTGCGGGCATTTTCAGAAGTTCTGATTGGTCCATTTTAACCATCGGTGTGATTGTAAATGCATAAAGATACTGAAAATAAATATCGAGAGTGTTTACAATCTCGATATATCATTGAAAAAGAACAAACCTAAACCTGGATTGACAGTTAAAAGAAACCCTAATTTAACGCAGACAAGTATGAATATTGCCATCTCTTTTACTTAGACATAGGATAGGGATAGGATTTAATTTTTATGCTGCAGGGGCAAGAAAGACAAGAATACAGCTCAACGATATGACGAACCATGACCTCTCGTGCAGATACCAGTTCCGAATCGGGGTGAAGATTTTCTGGATCATATTATCGCTAATTTATCTTGTGCATGGACCTGGTTGGTGGAGGAAGCCGTAAGCAGTGCTTACATGAACCACCGTTCGTTCACTGGCGAGGCGTCCAGCATACTTCTCGCATATAATCATCATTCTTCACAAGATTTAAACCTGCACCATGGCGATCAGAGATACGCAGCTCGAAGTGTATTCCCAACGCTTTAAACGATTGAGCTAACCGGGCACATCTATAGACAATGGCGACTATCAATATTCAATAATATAAGATGAATAATTGCGTAGAATTGCACAACCAGAATGATTACCGGTAAAAGATGCGATTTTTCCGACATTTCGATTGCCCCTGGTGTCTGAAGCAAATTTTCTCTGATGATCAGTAGAGCTAACATTCTGACAGCATGTTGCAGATATGGATGTTCTTTTTAGAATATTAATGGATTGATTCATTTTGTACTGAAAGTTTATGCTAGAATTCATGACTTTGCTGCAAAATATGTTAAATCAGCAATTTCGCTTATCTGAAACATTGAAACACTTTATTTATAAGTCAATTTGAATATCGTTTTAACTAAATGACAAACTTAGTTATGACCCAGATAAAATTCAAATAAAAAAAGCCACCTTCTGCTTTTCAGCATTCCCCACTGGAGCTAGTGATATAAACCTTGTCGTGTGCCTCGTTGAATCCGACAATACAACATGATTTCTATATGGAAGTCTTTCATAATGAATATTCTCTAAGGCTGAGAAGTGATACCTGGAAAAATACAATTTCAATAATATGAACAAAATAAAAAGTATCAAATCTTTCAGGATAGATGAGTTATTAAAGGCCAGGCCAAAGCCCCCGATTTGGAACTTGTGTCTGTCCTTTTTTATACAAGCAAAATCCGAAAACAGCCCCTTAAAGGAGCCAACAAACGACATAGAGCTCAAACAAGATGTAGCGCCAGAAACTGCACTCTAAGTGGAAAATATTCATACAGACTAAACCACCATGGTAAAGTGCATTGAGTGGTATCTCCCCTAAGCGATAATTAAACCATCTACCACTTCTCAATTAGTATTAGAGATGTGTTCACCATATGTTTAATAAGCAATATTCTTGACTTTACTCTCCCACAAGATAAAATAAAACCTAATCCTATCTATCAACATCCACATTGAACAACTCAATATACAGTAGTTTTCTATAGAAATTAGACTTATTGTAGGGCTCAAGTGCGAGCAGATTGCCTTGAGTAATTCCTTTTCTTAATGGACACTTGAATAAACAGGGTTAGCCACTGGAAAAATCAAAAACTTTCTGGCTTCAAAGAGCTCAACAAATTTATTGCACCCTGGCATGAGTTGGTGGCATCAATTCATAAACAAAAGGGTTACACCCTCTCTATAAACAGGTCGGCACCCACCTTGGTCTTATTGCACTTGCCAGCTGTGATATCAATATTGAACCACATTTTAAACATCTCTCCTCACTCTAAACAAAAAGAAAAAATATTAAAGTGTTTTACAAAACTTGAAGAAATTAAAAAAAAAGTCTGGCACAGAATATTGTTCTCTTTTGTGTGTTCAAAATATTAATGTTATTTCCTGGATAATTGAAAAGATGAAATATGAAATAGCAGCGTTGATGAGTCTTAATTTTTGTGCAGCTTCAATTTGGTCAGATACTGAAAAAAAGGCTTTTAATTTTGTTAGTGGATGATTGAGTAAAAAGAAAAATGTATTTGTGCAATATGTTATAAAGGGTTATATGAGATACATTTTATCTGAAATGAAAACTAGTAATAGTCTATTTTAGATCAAGTTCAAAGGTCATCCAAGAAATGACTTGATTTGAATACCAAGTACGATTTTGTGACTTCTAGTATTTCTAAAACAATTTTGGACAAACCTTGTTATTTTCATACTTATTTCTCAGCAGTAATAAAATAAATTGCAATTTATAAAATTTCCTCTATATTTTTTTGTTGGATCCAGGAAAATATCTACGGTATCTGAAGAAACCAATTCATATTCAATTCCAAGACATATTACATTCAAATGAGCGATCCCAAGTTGAGACTTACAGGTGCGTTTCCATAAGTGCAAACGGCTTTTGGCCACTGTGATGTCAGCAACAAATCAACCCCAACAAAACTCTTTGATCCAGCATTTGTGACCGATGTTACCAACGACTTGATATCCGCTTCAGAGAAACAATGCTTAGGTGCGGGTGTGCTGCCAGATGGTGATTCTATTCCACTGAGGTAAACTACTTTCAGTCCTCCAGACGTTGTGAACACACCTTTGCGGCCTAAATATAGATGTTAAAGAGAATTTAGTGCATTAATATGTTAAAAAATAATATTTGAAGTCATTCTAATTATGGAATAAGGTTGTGATATATCCGGTACTGGTGCTCAACGAAATGTCCCTGCATTTCCTTCATACAGATGATTGATATCCCTAAGCCTGAATTATGCTAAATTTCACAGAATGTTTTTTTATTAAAAATGCCAAGCATATATACAAAAAAAATATTCTATCGCTATGACTTACACTCAGGTATCATGTCGGCTTACACTCAGGTATTATTAAAGGATTTTCGAGAGAAGATTTTACCATGCACTATGCTTTATTATAGTGGTTCAGTTCTGTTTGAGATATTTTCTGCTTAGAGTGCAATTGTTGGTACATTTTGCAGCAACTCGTAGCGATATAAATGGATGTTGGTAGGTTCCTCTTAGGCATTGCTTTCATTGTTGCGTAAGTCGATTCAATAAAAAAAGAATAATTTAAAAGTTGTTCACCTAAATATGTTATATTTTCTCCAATCTCGAAGCCGTCTTCCTCTCCTCCTCCATAATGTTTGAGATGTTCAGATGAATTTGGACCCAGAATATACGTTGGGATTGGAGGTTTCTTCGTTCCATTTCTATAAGACAACCAACTATCAGGCATTTCTTCCATAAAGAAATCTCCAATCGCAAATAACATCTGAACAGAATCAGATTATGTGATTTAAATATTTTTACACCTTAAGCAGTAGGCACCATAGGTCACAGCCAATACAGTACGTTCCTGCATGATGAACAATTTGCTGCACGCTTGAAATAACACTGAGTATCTCTCTCAAATTTTAATCTTTATTGCAGACTACATCTAATTCAACAAACATATGTAAATGTTACACTGTTACACTCCCAAAACGGCAAGACCAATGCCAGAGATGTCTGTAGCCTATGACGCCCCCAAAAGAGAGGCAAAAACAATCATTAATGTTCAAAATAAAAATACAACTCACATCAAACTTTGCTCCTTTTTTCATCAACTTTTCAATTCTGTTAAAAACTACTTCAATCTTCCCCTCGGCATCTCCACAAACCATTCTGGAATATGAACAAAAATAAATAAAAACATTGAATATTAGAACAATGCTATCCAAGTTGAATACATTGACCATTTACCTCAGTCACCAGGTCACTTTGAAAAATATGGATCAAAAATAACAATATTGACTTTTTATTTGCAAAGGATATTTAAGATACCGTAGGAAGATTTATTGGGTCTCATGAAGTTTAGTACCATATATCCGATTATCATAATAATTTCCCATGTTGCACGGACTCATCCTAACCCGGGAAACAATGCCAGATGCTTGCAGCATTGCCGCCCCCTAGTTAGAATGAGAATATTCTGCCAGTTTTTATTTTAATGACATTCGGGAATGTGGTACTAAACTACACTAGACCCGGATATTTAAGATACCGTAGAAAGATTTATTTTGACCTACTCATTATCAGCCATGAGAACAGTATTAAAAATGATTTTAAGATTCTAGAGTCAATGACATTTTATTTTAAACTTTATTCTGTCGCACGTCCGAATAAAGCCAGGACTATTTCAGATTTGACCTGCAACTTGCTGGATGTCCGATAAGCTCAATCGTTAGAATGTTGGGAATATGGTTTGAGCTACCATCCCTGACTGTCCCATTCTATCCTAAATAGTCTACATGCTACTACATTACAAATTGCAAGGGAGGACCAATCTAAAATTCAAATTTGCATCAAGAGCAACCCCGGAAAATGAAAGTAAAACTAAGAATTTGCCTAAGCAATTACATTATATTACAGATTATAAAGAAACGAAAAACTTACATTTTTAGTGCATCAGTAGCCATTTCTTATTCTCGACTGCCTATAAAAACATTCAAACGTTCCAACTTCTAGCAAAACTACCAGGTGCAATCCCAAAAATGACCCGAAGAACTTTGCAATGCAGAACACCAAAGGCAAAATGGCGTAAAACGGAACGTTGACTGTAAAGGCACGTGGCGACCAGAGTTGTGGCACTGAAATGTTGCCAGTGGCATTTTAACTTATATTTTATACATATTCGTTCTAAAATTTTTTACATTATTTAACGTGATTGAACTGAATGGCACATTCGCGTTAGTAAACTACTACAGACGCAGATATAAAAATATGGAAGAACAAATGCGTAAAATTAGAATTGTTTGCGGGATTTAGAGTGTCACCTTTTGTTCAATATACTCAGTACTCAACTAAAATCTTGTTTGAATACGGTTCCTTTCTTTTTCTGTAATCATAATCTATTTATTCTGATTAACCGACATTGCATCAGTTTACGTAGCACCATAGTCATAAAATTATATATGGACGCGTTTTGTTTTGCATGCGTCACTAATGAGTCACGTTCCATATGTGGCCCATGCTTGACAAAAAGCTTCTACTGATCGACTGTTTTATAAGTGAAGTCTAACAAAAGCTTAATTCTGGATGGACATTACTCCGCCATTATCCTTGATCTTTTATTTTCTATTCAAATGACCAACTGTTCTGACTAAACTACCAACCAACTACGCCAGCCCAGACTTGACTATGGCTTGATCCCTGCTCACGGGCCACTTGCCGCCGTTGACAGGGTCCCATGCTATCTTTTGCACCAGGTCAGGCTACCAAGTTTGACGTAGCGGTTCTAGTTTGAGTTTTTCACTAGGTCAGGCAACCAAGTTTGACGCAACGGTTCTAGCGAAGTTTTGTACCATGTTCTCGAATGTCATCAAAATTAAAACTGGCAGAATATTCTCATCCTCACCAGGAGTCGCACATACTGCAATGATATAGCATTGTATCTCGGGTTCGGATGAATCGCTTCCAACATGGGAATTTTTTATGATGATCGGAAATATGGTACTAAAGTTCATGACTCGCAAATTTACCTATTTCAGCCCATATATTCACCAGGTGAAACTTCAAGCGGAAAACTTCCGATGTCTCAAACACCAGGTAAATTGCTTCGAAAGTAAACTCGGTTAAATGAGTACAAGATAAATTCTGTACTTTTGCCTAAAATTATTATGTCTAATACAAAAAATCTCTATGAAAAAAGTCAATTTTATTTTTATTTCGTGGATTTGCTAACATAGACATAGACATAGTTTATTTCGACATCTCTGTCGACACAAACGGCGATACAAATAAAGATATAACATTTCAGATCAGGAAAGCAAACGAAACCTAAAAGAAAGTTTAAAAACGTGCCAGGGAATAAGTTTTAAGGAAACATTAGAAGAAAGTAACGCATTTGCTTACCTCAAAAAAGATAAATATTTACCCCCCCCCCCCCTTACAAAAATAAAATAAATGGGCGCCAAACACAAATGCACTCACACTAACCTATGCCATTTCAGTCAATAGTAATATAACTTTCAATTTTCTGGATCTAGCTAGTCAACGAATTCGCAAAAACATTAAACAACGAACTTTGAACCCGTTCCAAAAAATATTTATCAAAATTTACACTCAGCACGAAATTACTAATTACTCGGGTGATCAACACAAATTTGTATATATTGATATGATCAAAGCCATGCGACGAATCGCGTCAGAGCGCGTGTTAACTTGTTTAACCATCAGACAGCCATAGCATACCGCCTCAAGGTATAATGCTTTTTTTATTCATCAGAATCGTTATAATTGCGATTTTACAACACAATTTGGTAAACTGACTCGGCAAGATCGTGGTGATAGAGTAAAGTGTTGAAACTTATAGGCTGTATTAGATACTTTGTAATCGCGGATGCTGGGAGGAGTGCTTTTTTAACAATGATCTTCTTTCGATGATGCAGTAAAATGTAAATAGTTGAAAATAGACGTTGGCAACGAGACGTCATCAAAAAAGTCAAAATTTAAACAGAAAAATGGTTTATTAAAATACTTTAGGTACGGGCATTAGAATAGTCCTAGCGTTTTTCCTGCGTTTCGTAAGATACGACTAAAAGGCAGGAAAGAAGTGATGGATGGTTCACTGCACTTTGCCATTCGGTTCAGTTCCGTTTGGGACGTTTTCCGTTCGGATTGCAGGTGCTGGTACTCCATATTCTAGTAGCTCTCCGCCATTAGGTGGCTTTTAGTTGGTTTCTTTTAGGCACTGCTTCCGGCTTTGCTCATAGGTAATTTCAATAAAAAAAAATAACAATTTCAGGATGTCATAATTGCACTGAAATAAAAGCATGAATACGATGAAAAGTTTAATGATTAGGTACAGGCTTTGAATTGCCCTTACGCATGTTCTAGGAGGCAAATAAAAAAAGACTTTACTCTTGTTTAACTCAGATACCAAAGACAGTTACGATGGGAGGTATCAAACGTTAGGAAGACATGTCAAATATTTGAGTTTTTGCGAAAAAGCATTCGGAATCATTAGGGAATCATTGTCTCCCCAGTTCTCCGTCAATGGCCATACGCTGCATTCTTCATTCATATACGTGAAGTTTCCCACTGAAAGTTTAGTTGCTAAATTTTTTTTTATACAGCTTTTTGCTAAATAACTGGAAAACTATCAACACCAATAGTACTCACTGCACTTAACCATAGCAGTTCAGTTCCTTCTGGACTGTCTTCCGCAGAGAGTGCAGTTGCTGGTACTACATTCTGTAGTAGCTCTTTGCGATTTGAGTGGTTGTTAGTCGACTCATTTAGGGCGATGTTTTCGGTCTTGCCTGGCTCGAACTCGAAAAATTGGAAGGATGATTTCAGGAAAAAATAAAAGGGAAGTCAGGTAATCTTTCCAAGCGATTTCGGAATGTGCAAATGGGTGACAGTATATGCTAGATATAGTGTCCACCGCCAATCACAGCACAGCATTAATCTTTTACGAAACTTTTTATTTTTTACAGGTCGATATTTTATTGTTAACAGTGTTTCAAACACTAGATTTTACATTATGAGGAAGTCGGATATATTTTTGAAATCATTATTCATATTCTTGCTGTTGTTTGCAACCACAAAATCGCAGAATGAAGGAAATACTGGTGAGGAACTGATTGCGCCTCATAATTACACGTTGACTGGTCGTCGCGGCATTTGGATTTAGAATTTTTTTTGTTGTTCTTGATGCAGTGCAGCATTATTGAGTGATCTGTCGATCACTCATGAAAAACGGGGAATTTGTTGAAATAGGAAAATAAAATGGGAATTGACTCCCAACGCTGTTATTAAAGTGCTTTGTTTTTTCCTGCAAAACCGAGTCAGAAATTTTTTTTCCAAATATCTGTGTTAAGTATGAACCACTGATGGATAATAATGAACCCCAATAATGAACATGGCGTGGGGTCCGGACCCTCCAATTCCCCGGCAGGGCAAATGACATACATTCAAATAAACGATTTAAACTTCACTCAGCATAGACTTGTCGCACTTTGTGTGTACTAGACTAGTGATTTACATATTCTTAACGCTAGTATATTTAGACGATATTCGTCTCCAGTACATGTATATACAAGCCGGATTAAGCTATCGATAATTGGTTTAGAGAAATATCCATTCGTTTGGCAGGACAGTTAATATACCGATGCAGCAGTATTAACACCAACTGAGTAGGCTACGCGAATTACCTCCGAACTGACGCAAAAATTACAGAATTCACAGTTGGACCGCGGGAAATTTTGTTCAAGTATGTTAGGTTTGAATCACTGACAGACCCCCCCCCCCCCCCCCCCCCCCCCCACATACGCACATCAATAGTTAGCAACAGAGGGTCCGGACAAAACTCCATCTTAGTGACGCAGACGTTTTCCTATGGCATGTTTATTCCTCTAATCAGGCATTTCGTTCTCTCAAGCATGAGTCACAGATGGACCGCGCCTCTGCTCATACTTAAAAGTGATAAATTTTACATAGCTTCACTTGCACCGAAATCCTATACCGAACTAGGAATAGTGCTAAATCATATTCAGTTGAAAAATCGAACCGATGTGGCATTATCAGCGTGACCTTGCAACTCGCATTTTATTTGTATTGTGGATCAATAGGGATAGCATTTCAGTGTGCAAACTTGTACAATGTGATAAATTTCGTGAAATTGTGACGTTGTAATGGGTGCCACTGGCAAAAGTAATTTTCCTAAAAAATGGCGTTTTAATGTATATTTCGAACGGCTGGAAAATTGCGCAAGATTAGGTAAAAATGAATTTTCGGGCCTAAAATTCCCTTCGCAAATTTCGGTAGGCGAAAATATGGTACTTTTTGTAGTCAAATTATGGAGTCACATGGGAAGCCGCAGGCAAAAATTAATGTTATTTATTAACGTTTTTATTGTGTATTAGGATAAACTAGGACCAAACCATATAAATAAATTAGACATGAATCTCCATAAACAATTTAATTTATTTCTCAATTTCAGTGCGTTCAAGTGCTGCTGGATGTGGCAACATCGTTATAAAAGCAGAGGCCAGAACTAAATATGCAACAACACCAGGGTTTCCTAATGCTTTCCCGGGAAACGCAAAATGCACTTGGGCGTAAGTTCATGAAGTCTATTTTTCAAGTATTAAAATTCAATCTAAGCAAGGTCGAAAACAACAACAAACGAACCCGGAACAGAACTTCTTTGCCCCCCCAGGGCACTATATCCCACAAAAAGATAAACGGTCCTGTAGTAAAATTGCATATTTTGTCCAAAAATGTCACAACAGAACTTCTTTGCCCCCCAAGGCACTATATCCCACAAAAAGATAAACGGTCCTGTAATAAAATTGTATATTTTGTCCAAAAATGTCGCAAAACCCTTCGAACTCTTGTTGCACATTTCCCACTTGTGAAATGTCTTCGACTATATAGAATTTAAGTAAAATATATAAACAAATAGATGGTTATATTATTCGACCTTAGTTGCCCTTCAGCCAAAATTTTGACGTTAAATCCTTTTTCTCGTAAAATTCTAAGATAAATAATAATCTGATCAAAACATATTCTCTGACCAAAGGTTAACAGTGAATGACGTCATATTTCCAATGTGATTAATATTTTTGAAAAGCAGAATAGATGACGTCCTATGACTCGTATATGTTTTTCAGCGATCCAAAAACATTACGATGTTATTGTACGAGCGATTTGAGTAAACAACGAATCAAAGTTCGAATTTCAATTATATGATGATAAACAAGTCAAAAAGTTTGAAACGATTGCACAAAACTATATATTTTTGGTCTGATCATCCATTTTATTTTGTCGTCTATCTTACAGCAAACTAACCCAGACAGTGAAATTACATAAGAGCATAAATGCAGTGAATGGTATCTGCCCTGGGCTTCAATAAACCATTCTCTTTTTTACCAACGGCCACGTAATATCAAAGAGCTACTACAAGATGCAGTACCAGCAACCGCACTCTAAGCGGAAAGCATCCCCAATGGAACTGAACAGCTATGATAAAGTGAAATGAGTGCTATCTGCCCCGAGCAGTTTTAAAACCATACACCACTTCATTGTTTCCTTTTAATCACCCCTTACAACACGCATACGTTAGGATTGTTCTGAAGCAAAATAGGTTAGAACTATTATGAAGTCTGTAATTATAAAAGGTTGAAAATTTACCACATTTACGTGATCCACGATTGGCGTATGACCAATCAACTACAATCTAAAATTTTTTAAACTAATATTTTGACGCAACGAGTATCTAACTCCCATCAATTAAATTTGATTCGACATTTGATTTTTTACGAGTTCTTAAATAACGTTGATTATATCCATTGCTCCACTTTTATTGCCGTTAACGATCAGATTACTTCGATTGTGGATTGTAAAGGATCTTGGTATTATGGTAAACAATTGGTCCTTATCTGAAGTGTGACGAACCATAAAATTGCTTTTAGACTTGAGGCAATTCGAATAATGTCAGATTCGATTGATTTTAAAATCCATTTTTGTGATATGAACAAAATTTTTATTTGCCAGACCGTGTTTTTGCATACATTTTGAAGATTATCATTATTATATATTCAAACAATTTGGTTGTACATTAATCTTTTAAACCGCACCAGACTCCATGTTGCATGGTTCCATTTTAGATCCAAAATTAGAATAATCTGGGTTGCAACTGCCAGCTAAAGTGCCCAAAAGCCCGTTATTTTCCACCGCCGCTGATGTCAAATATGCCAACTTACCGTGAACGCATGATAAAACAAAATGAAGAGTCATGGTATACCCACACTGTAACAAAAAATGCAACTGTTCTTTGACAGTAATTTTACCTGGCAGTATTGAAAATATTCTAAATTGAATTTTTTAACCAAATATGGGGTGTTGATGGAACGCACCGCGAAGGTGAGGTCCATCAACAGTCCATAATTTACATAAATCTCATCAACGTGGCGGCGTTTTTTCAACTTTGCGAACATGCAATAACACTAAATGTCCAGTAAATATATTGTACATTTGTTACAGTGTACATAAGGCCACTGGACCACCTAGCCTTGGAGCGAATGATTAAAAATCCCGTTACTTTCCTAGTTTGGCTATTTACTTCCTTGGCTGAATAGTGGTTAAAGAATGAATAATAGAACTGCGTATCTGGGCTCAAACTAGGGCTGGGCAATTCGATTCGGTGATTCGAATCGATTTAAGGCACGATTTATACGAATCAATCGTGAACCGTTCATAGGAACAAAAACTTGTTAAATGAACTAGGATTTTCATTTTTAACGACGAAATTGTATTTTATCGTTTGAATGCGTTTTCGTTCATATGAACGATATGAACGATTAATTCACCATTGATTCGAATTATTCGTGATTCGACTCGAATCACCGAATCGAATTGCCCAGATCTACTATTAGAGACAATGTTCACATTGATAATGGGTATGAATTCTATAGGGAAAAGTAAAAATGTAGTTGAAGAACATTGGCGATTAGAAAAAAAAAATACCCGAATCAGATTCTATTTTCAAATGATTCGGGTTTTCCCAGCCTTAGCTTCAGATGAACAACTTTTCACGCATCCTCTCAATGACCCCTTTTTTACAAAAATATGTTGACACGACACGAAATCTGAACTGAGCGAAATCACTGCTTATATGTCATCAGTCGTGTCTACAAAAATCAGATTATAAATAAATCTTTGTAACATGAATCTTTCATCGCATTATTTAAAATGCTTATCTGAAGATTTCTGTCTTTGGTTAGACGAAACTTTACAGAAATAAAATCTGTGTAAGCGTGAAGCAAGACTCTGAATCCCCTCAGATTTTCATTGGTAATCTTGCTACTGTATACCTTGTAATCATCACATACGGAATAGGGCTGGGCAAAACCGAATCCCTCGGAATTCGAATAATTTTTTTGAATCTGATCGAATCACTAATTCTTTATAAATAATAAATATCCCATTTTTATCATATATAACTTGTCCCCATTGTGAAAATAAAGAAATTTATAGTGTGTAGTGTACTTTCAATTTACACTAAGAAGAGCAATGTCCATATTTTACCACGAAATATAATCGATTTTGCTCAAATTTGACCAAAATCGATTGCATTTCATCGTTAAAAATGAAAATCCTATTTCATTTAACAAGTTTATGTTCCTATGAACGATTCACGACTGATTCGAATGAATTGTGCTTCGAATCGATTTGAATCACGGAATCGAATTGCCCAGCCCCACATACGGATCGGCTAACATGAGGGCATAGAAGAAGGGTAGATAGCCCACGATACCCCGGACAATCGCATATTCAGTATACTTTGTAAAAGAGATTAATATTAAGTCCAGTAATGAAAAACGCAATGACTATGCTTTCATTTCCAGAATCTACTGCAATCCAGGAAAACGAATCCGATTAGAATTTCAGAAGTTTCTTCTGCTCGAACCCGTGAACGGAAACTGCGAATATCACTATGTTATTGTAAAGTCTCCTTTCACCTTGTTCTCAATGGGACCGTACTGTGGGGAAATGGGCCTACCTACAATTGTGTCTACAGGTATGAAAACAGTCATTTTGAGCAAAATTTCCGAAAAACGAGTTCTTGCTACCAGGGTTATTCATAATTGTACAAAATGGAATAAAACGATAAAATTGTTTCGCAGTGGAAACTTTTTTGAATATCTTTAGCTCGCTTTCGTCTTGATGTCTGTCGGTTTTATCTTCAGAGAATGCATTTTTTTGTCACCGCCCAGTTTTCTGTTTGTTTCAACCTGATCTTCTGTGAAAACAGAAGTTGCAATCATGGCAATAGCAAATATTTTGCCTTCGGCGTTGATCATGACGAAATGCACTATACCATAGCAGTTCAGTTCCGTTTGGAAGGTTATCCGCTTAGAGTGTAGTTTTTGGTACTACATTTTGTAGTAACTCTCTACAATTTATGTCGTCATTTTCATTTCTTTTCTGCATTGCTTTCGACTTCGCTTAGGGCAAATTACAATAAAAAATATACATTTATTTCAGGGAATCTAATCTACATTGAGCTTCCATACATTAGTTGAAGTAGATACAGATAATTATGATGGATTCAAGATTGCTTTCAAAGAAACCTTAGAATCGTCAAGTTATGAACGTAAGTGTCTTGTAATGAGAATAATGCTCATAGAAACTTTGCTCTGTCAATGATTATCTCGTTTCAATGTCTGTACATTCCTTTTATTTTCGCGGGGGAAAAATTATCAATTTTGCAACACCTCACGTAGCTAAGATATTACGATCCTGAAAGGTGTCTCAGGCCACCGCATAGGCCTTTTGGAAATCGTGAATTTTTCCCTATCTTTCACCCTTAAACCACAATGCGAGATTAGGTGGTGTGGGGCAAGCGATATGTATTAGCTAAATGGTGAACCATTAAACTTGAATTAGCATAACTAGGAATTTAAATCCAGTTGAACAAAAATAGGCTTGAAGGACGTTTTTTGCAATTTGCAAGTTTGTCCCGCCAGCGTCGACTCGTAACTCCAAGGCCAACTGTCCAGTCCATGATGTAATTAGTACCTTGGAAGCTCAAAAATTGGCTGGAAGTTTCTTCTCTCACAGTAGGACCTTTTTTGCAAGAAACATCTTCAAAGTGTATGAGCACAGTTCTTTAAACAACATGAAATTATGTTTATATTTACACCTTATTTTCAAATATATACATACTGTCATATAGAGTAGAAACCTCTCCGAAGCTTGGTAAACGAAATGTGAAAAAGTTGGACCACAAGAATTCACAGTCACATTACAAAATTCTTTGTGAATTTTAAGTCTGCATTTCCCTTCAATTGGAATATTTATGTAAAAGATGAGATATTGATTTAACAAATACAAATAACATTCTCTAACAAAAACCAATGTCTTTTTTTTTCAGTTCGTCCAGATAATAGCGTCGATGACGTCATTATGACAGTTGATCCGGATACAATGAACATTATCAGTCCGACAACCGCTCCACCCACCACGTTGAGGTAAGATTTTAGTGGGCGCGATGGCCTGGTGGTTGAACATGTTGGCATCGCAGTTAAAGATCTCGGGTTCGAGTCCCGGCGAGTCCGGCTCGCTTATCCATGCCCTCCACTCAACCCAGGGTGTTATAACTTTGGTCTTTCCAGCAATGGTACGCCTGTCCTTCTATAAGTGACCGCTGTTGTGGGGCCTTGGACAGGGTGATCCACTCTAAGAAGTGGCTATAAAAAAAAAAAAAGATTGATTGTTTCGCAATCATTGACACGGCTTAAGCATACTTAAAGAGAACCACATCAGGAAATTTTATCAGAGCACTTTTGTCAAATATAAGTCACTGATGGATTGCGTCGATGAGACGTGGTCCATCTGTGGCTGATACTTGACAAAACAAATTCCTCGTGATAACTAACACTCGTTGCAGTCTATTGTAATGCTTTCAGCGGGATATTTGTCAATAAGAGTGTGGTCGCTTGTATTGTTTGATCATTTTGTAGCGGTTCTTCTTCGCCATCTAATTAGTCGTCAGCTAGTTTCCTTTAAGTGTGTTACTTTTAGCCTTGCTTAGAGTAAATGGAAACGAACAAAAAAATCCTAGGGCTGGGCAAATCCGAATCATTTAGAATTCGAATCTGATTCGAATATTTTTTCGAATCGGATCGAATCACTATTTCCCTGTAAATAGCAAATATGCCATTATAATTATTACAACTTGTCTCTTTTGTGAAAATCAAGAAGTACTTTTTCAATTCACACTAGATATCTCAAGAGCAACAATTTTCATACTTCAACTACAAAATATAATCGATTTTGCTCAAATTTGACCAAAATCGATTGTATTTTGCCGTTAAGAATGAAAATCCTAGTTTATTAAGCAGGATTTTGTTTCTATGAATCACTAAACGCTATTGATACCAAAGTTTGAATGTGTTACAAAGCTTTTCCAATATTATAATATTATACCAAAAAACATCCATTATGTAGATTTATTCAGTAATACTTAGCTGCCCGTAGTTTCTCAGTTTGATTTTCGCAACATTTTTCTCTGGAAAAAACAAAGCTACTTTCTACGTTTTCAACTTCGAGAAACACATAATATATTGAATGAAATTATATTTTTACATTCAGGACTACAAAATCAACGACAAAACCATGGAGATTTGTTCCATCGAGACGTCCGTTATTAAACACTAAGAACAGGCCAGGTATATCCAATCACAGCAACTTTTTCCCAAGCGTTTCACTTGTGTTAGAGATATATTTCGCTTAGAGTGCAATTGCTGCTCCTACATTTTAGTAGCTCTTTTCCGATTGCTAATTTTATTAATTAAAGTCTACCAGTGATACTCGCTTATTCTTTCCCATTAAGAAGCATGTTCTGTCAAGCATGGTCCATTGATTGATTGATTGTAGACGCCTCGATAACGATATCTGTTGGTGACGCATGCTAATCACTGTAAGACTTAAGAAATTTGTACAGACTGGGTGGTGTTGCCCTCGCTTATAAATTTTATTCTTATCTCCCTATTGTGCACTATATTATTCATGGTGAGACATAAATGATTTTACTTCTCCATTTGTTTCTTGAATATTTTATTTGTAATGTAAGCTTGTGGAAGTGAATGTTACCAGATGAAATAAAATATAGATACGTTTTCTTTTCTGCATAACTGGCCGTTATTTGGCTACTTCTAGAAACTGCTGTAGTCCATTTCACTGATTCGTGACCAACACTCAACACAGGCTGTGATAACTTGGATAGGCTCGGCCGAATCGGGAAGATAATGTTTTCCCAACAACATTAACCCTGTTCGCCTGTAATTGTCGGCTAGTCACGAGTCTTTCTCAGGGTGATCCACCAGCATCAATCCCTGTGAAATTATAAATAAATTATTTTACATAGAAGAAATTTGTGAATTTTCTTGATTAACATTGTTTCATTCATGATAAAGACACATCCACACTTGTTTCACAGATTTATGTTTTCTTTGAATATTTTTTGTGTGTCTTTGCTAAAATAAATATTTTTCTTCTACTTTACAGCACGACCAACACTTCCTCCAACAAGAAGACCTGTCCGACCAAATTTTGCGATTCCAAGCAGAAACCAAAATGATTTAAGATCCCCACCAAGTAAGTTTTACTTCTATATATATCCCTTGGTGCGAGTTTTAGGCTAGAATGTCCTAAGGTATTTTCTGTAAGTTGTGAGAAACGATTGAAGCCAAGAATAGGCTAATAGTTTGTTTTATCATTGCCCAGGGCAGATATCAGCAGTCACATTACTCTATTCTAGCAACTCAGTCCTGTGTTGAATGTTCAATGCTTATAGTACAGTTACGCCACAACAGCGGGCTCTTGAGGTTATACATGTAAACCTGCATGATAATGGCTCCGTGTTATATTGAAAAACACAATAATAAATTGAGGTTGAGTTTCTTAAAACGTAATTGTAGCATTTTAAAATGTTTAATCTTTTATAACATATAAACGGGATTCCATACAATCACACAATCCTCAAATCAATTTGATTCTTATCATCACTTTTCAGGAACAAAAATTGTGAGACCAAAAGCCAAACAACCAGTTGTTAAAATCGAAATAATCGTTGCCATAGCAGTTGGTGGATTAGTCGCTGTAGCGATAATTATCATGATTGCACTGAAAATGATGACGAAAAAGAGTCCTTCAAATGACAGAAGAAAGGGTAAGCTATGCTGTCATCTCTCTCTCTCTCTCTCTCTCTCTCTCGCTACTGAATTTTATTATGGGGAACAAAAATAAATTGCACACACACGATAAATGCTACAGGACAAATCTCCCGCTAAGATAAGTTTCTCAGAACTGAAAGTTTATTCTTCGTGTCAAACTGTACAATGTAGATAAGATTATGAGGCGCGCTATCTAGTTTTATTTGTTTAAAGTATGCCCTCAGTTAGATATGTTTTAGATTCGCTTTCAAGTCCAATGTCAATGAATACCGTCTCAGGATTTCAAACACAATGACCCGTTTTTTCAGATAGTGGACACAGGCATCTTCTTGCAAAGTCCTTAAGCTTTATTTTTTGAAAATTTTAAAACAAAATAAAGTAAAGTCAGGCAATGCGTATTATTCGGCGTGGCCTTCACATTTTTTTTATAAAAATGATCTGCAGCAAAGACAATTGACCAATGGATACGAAAGATCAGATCTAATTCTAGTCCATGTCAAAAAATAAACTCTTCATATATTCTTATATGTTAACATTTTAGATATCAAAAAGACTACAGCCATCCCGCCAGCAAATGGAGCCAACAACCCCAACCCAATGAACGAGCAAGAACTACCAGGGATGTTCATGGACCCGAACCAGCAACCCCAGTACTGGTACGATGGTGGCGCGTATACCATGGCGCTCCCACCTGGACCAAATTACCCCCGACCAATGCAAATGGAGGTTTATGAAGGCAATGAAAAGCGGGAAACAAAACGAAATCGACGATCAAAGCGAGCTCGGAGAAAACGCAGACGTTGAACATGTGGGAGTGGATGAAAACTGTCTTCCATAATAACATAGAGCAGCCGATGATGCCCGAGATAATGACAACATAATGGTGACGGCCAAACCCATAATATGATCCTGAATCCGGCTTGTTTCCCTTCAATATCATTTTTGTGTTTGCTTTGAATCAAAGCGTTGAACTATCTAACTTTCTACCTGAAGACTATATAAAGATTTCAATGAAATTTAAACATACATTCAAAGCACATAAAGGTGCTTACCCTTAACGCCAAATTAATTTTGCTATTGACTTTTGTGTCAATTGCTCAGATTATTCAATCATTTTCCATGAGAAAATTTTATTCCGAAGTTTTATTCATCATCGAAAATTGCACTGAAATTGCACTGAAAATTGCTGTAAAGCAATCAATATTCAATAAAACGCGCCGGAGTCGTGAAAAAGTTCAAAGAATACCCACCAACCATATTTTTACGTTTTTCAACGCGCTGGTCTTATCGATCGCGAGCTCGAATGGAACTCGCCTCGACAACTAACCTTTTAGAAAACATGCTAACTACACGATAGTTTTGAAATTTCAAAGTTTCAAAAGTATCACACTGGGTGCACATTTCAAGCATGGAAGGTGTATTAGATACTCCCTCTCGCAGTTGTCACTAATAGATCGCGTCGTCGAAGCGCGATACATTTGTGACACAAGCTTGACAAAATGAAATTTCTG
This sequence comes from Styela plicata, assembly GCA_963675895.2. Classification (NCBI taxonomy): domain Eukaryota; kingdom Metazoa; phylum Chordata; class Ascidiacea; order Stolidobranchia; family Styelidae; genus Styela; species Styela plicata. Next base: position 16,439,665 of record OZ023142.1, on the reverse strand, counting down.
ATTGGAAGGTTCGGAAAAATTAACAAAATCTCAGTGCTACCTATTTTTTCTCCTAGTTTTTACTTGTAAAAGTTGTAATAAAATATTTTTCCTTTCATTTGATCTCTTGAGTTAATATATAGGCCGTGTTGCAATGTGAATTCAACTCAGCTGTGGTTAAATACACTCTAACAAAAGTACAGTAAATTGACTGGTCATACGTAGTAAGGAATCGCATATTTCCAGTTAAAAAAACCTCAAGTTAAGGAGATTTATGCCAATTATGGGCTGTTGAAGGATCGGACTTTCGAGGTGCGTTCCCTCAACACCCCATATTTGGCCAAAAAAGTTAATTTTGAATTTTTTCAATACCGCCAAGTAAAATTACTGTCAGAGACTAGTGATTTGTTGTATTTTTGTTTACAGTGTAGGCAGGAATGGGGACCGAACTCCAGTTACACGAGACTATAGTCTTATATGCCAAGTTAGAGCTGCGCATTGCTAACGTCGTGGGTTCGAATACCGTGCGGGATGACTATAAACGAAGGGATCGCTGAACACCTCGTCGGTGCACGGTGGTTCACTTTGCCGATGATTACAACTTTATCAACCAACCATGCCCAAGCGCAGAAAAATCATTAAATGATTGAGAAGATATCTCACCCCCCCTGAGACCGACTAGGAGCTGGTGTCTGCCCGAGATGTCGTGGTTTATCATATAGCTAAGCTGTATTCTCGGCTTTCCGCTCCGGCGGGATAAAAATGAAATCTTATTTTATCCTATCCTAAGCCGTGCGAAAAAAGCGTTGCGTCAGAGCGCGTGTTATCTTGTTTAACCATCAGACAACTACAGCATAATATTGCCTCAAGGTATAATAGTTTTTTGTTTATTGATCAAAATTGTTTTAATTTTCATTTTTAAGACAATTTGGTGAACTTACTGTACAAGGTCTAGTGTCAGAGAAAAGCACAAAAATTGTCGAGGTTTTGTGTAGGTTTGGATACAGTGGAGGATGATCTGCGGTGTGGATTCTTTACCTAAAAATAATTAAAACTGCAAAAAGAATGAAAAAAAAAATATGTTTAAAATGGTAACGCTGCAAGCTATTAAACAGGTCGTAGGTGTGGCAAAATTGAAACGGAGGGAAAAAGAAAATTCAATAAATTCGACAACAAGAATTTACTCTAAGGAAGACCGAAAGCAGCGTATAAAAGGAGCCACTTAAATGTCATACTACAGGATGAAGTTCTAGCCATTCCACGTCAAGCGGAAAACATCTCATAATAAACCACCCTGATAAAATGCAGTAAGTGGCATCTGCCCTGTGTGATAATAAATCCATGTGCCACTTTTTTGTTGGTCCCATTTAGTCTGCTCTCACGACACTCGTTACTAATTTACTACACTGCAAATAGGTGAGGGCTCTTTGTTGTCATAACGCATTTTCTTCATTTCTATGAGACGACTGGAAAGAAACAAAGAAGGAAGATTTGAGGAAGTTGCCATATACTGTTTTGGTGCACTGGGGCAATAGAAAGTAGTATTACTGTTTTCGCAGTAATTTTATTTAATGATATTGAAATAAAGCTACAAAATCGACTTTTTGACCAATTTTGAAGTGTTGATGGAACGCGCTACCAAGGCCATACTTGCACTCGTCTCATAAATAACGCTATTTCGAATTTTGATAATATGGAATTACTGGAAACGAACAGTGTATTTACCGCCCATTTGACACAGTGTGGTTTAAGTATATATGGGAAGGTTGAAATAAGGATACCAGTTTTGTATTTTACGCTTCTTTCTGCGTAGTGTTTACCGTTTAGAGTGCAGTTGTTGGTCCTACCTATTGTAGTGCTCTTTGCTATTAAGTGACAAAGTCAATTTGCCCTATTCCAACCGAACTACGGATGGCAGCATCAAACTGGCGTCATGTTGTCTATCATATTGGTATCGCCGGATGCAGACCTCCGGGTCTCGAGTCTAGTTTGTTAATTCATGCCCTGAACTTGGGTACGCTTGGTCGAACCGGAAATATCATATCTTTTCTATCTATCTATCTAGGCGCTAGTACGCGGTCGTGAACAATGTTATCTAATTAATGATGAATGGCTGTAGAAAAAATCAATTTGGACACCACACAACATTTTTTTTCACCCCTTTCAGCATACTGATAATTTATGGTATAAGATCTGAACAAAACACCATGCAAAAGTTGGATATATTTTTGAAGATTAATATTTATATTTTTGGGGACATTTAGTTTTACAAAGTCACAGAATGAATCAATTACAGGTAGAGAACTATTGCTTGTTTATTTTAGATTTAGATAGTCAATTATCAACATTTTCAAATATTAATGTGCATCATACAAAATGAATTTACTATACATTGATTTCACAAAAAGAAAATTTTTTGTGCTTTAAACAATAATACCCTGATTAGGATTTGGTATCTTTTGCGATAACTTTGCCGACTTTTTGACATCTATAAATAAATATATTATGCAGCTTTCTATTAATTCAATTTTATACATCAATTTCAGTGAGTTCAAATGCGACGGAATGTGTCAACGTCTTAGTAAAAGCAGAAGCAAGACCTAAATATATAACAACACCAGGCTTTCCTAACGCTTTCCCTGGGAATTCAAGTTGCACCTGGGCGTAAGTTTATTTTAGTTTTTTTCAATATACCGAACTTCGCAATAGAGCTGGTCAATACTATTCTGTGATTCGAATCAATTCAAAGCACAAATTATTCGAATCAACTGAGGAACCTTCATGGAACATAAAACTGCTAAATAAATTTTCATTTTTATCGCACCCACAAAATTTAAATATTAACCCAAAATTGTAAACCCTTATTTCCAGAATCTACTCGAATCCAGGTAAACGAATTAGACTCGAATTTGAGAAATTCTTTTTGCTCGAACCAGTGAAAGGAATATGCGAACATCAGTATGTTATTGTAAAGTCTCCTTTTACATTATTGTCGATGGGACCGTACTGTGGAGAATGGCTTCCGCCTGTCATCGTTTCTACAGGTATGAAGAAAGTTATTAACCATAGCAGAGTTGCTAACTGTAACGCTTTCGAAAGCATTCGGTAGGTAGATGGGGGCGCAATGACGACACGAATGAATGAATGACGCGGGGTCGAGCCCCGACAGGTATTGTCAAGATCGATGAACGAAAAAGCCTTCAGAGATTTGTACACTCGGGGCGCCCCTGGGTAAGCACCTATAACCTAACTCATAGCGAGGATTTGGACGATGCTCGATAAACTTACCGGTTCGTTGCTTCCACGCTGAATGAAATATCAAGGCTCAACATAAATTTCGCGAACATTATTAATTGCATACTGTGGAATAAAGTTCATTCAATAATGAAATATTTTCCAAATAAGGAGTGGTTGTGCGGTTGACATTTTTCCTTCATAAATGTACATACTGGGAATGTGAGAGGAATTTTTACTGCCCCACTTTCGGCCAATATTACGGTAACGATGACATATTCTTGTTTTTCTTTGGGTTCATGTCATGTCATCAAATGTTCATATCATTTTCTACAGATGGAAAAAAGCTTAAAAGCTATCAACACTGCTATTTCTGCTGCAAGGCACTCGAAAAAATACTTTAATCTCCTAGAAAGAGATTTACAATGAAATATTGTCCATAATCACCCTTACCAAGCATCTTTATTGGCGGCCACTTATAAACGGACAGAGTTAGCGTTGACGTGATTTGACGTTGCTGGTTTGGCTTAACCTACCCAGGGTAATACAGCATGAGTTGAGTGGCATGGATTAACGAGCCGGATTCGCCGAGACTCGAACTCGATATCTTTAGCCTCCGGTGCCAACATGTCGATCACTGGACCATCGCCTGACGATATTTTACAAATTTCAGGGAATTCAATCTACGTTGAGCTACATACAGTAGTCGAAGTGGATACAGATAACTATGGTGGGTTCAAGATTGCTTTCAGAGAAACCTTGGAAACGTCAAGTTATGAACGTAAGTGTTTTGATTCATACGCGTTCACATTTTGTTCCACTACCAGACTAGACTTCACCAGTGGCTGTTCGTTGAACGCCCTTACGGTTGCGCAGTCAATGAACAGTGCTCGAGAATGGTTTAGAAAATTTGCAAATATGCAATTACTGCAAATGAATGATAATTTTACTATACTTATGTTACCATGCAAACCGTGATATTGTTTGTAAATTATTGTCCTGTTTATCGACTTGTCTACAAATAAGAACAGGGAAAAAAATACATTGTAATTCACTAAATACAAATAACGAACTTTAAAAGCCGACTAAATCTCATATTTTAGTTCGTCCTAACATGGAAAATGACCTCATTATGACGGTTGATCCGGACACAATGAATGCACTGAGCCCGACAGTTGCTCAACCTACCACATTGAGGTAAGCTTCGGTCACACGCTTGTGAAAGAAACGGTGGCTGCACTTAGCTTTTCCCCAAGGCTGATACATCTCAATGCATTTCATTAGTCCAATCTCAATCCGATAATTGAAACGTGTAACAATGCGCTTCGAGTCCAAAGTCGAGTCGAGTCAATGAACGCACGAGTCACGACTCAAGTTTTAAGTCATACGAAAATTTAAATTTAAAGTCTCGAGTCAATTCCAGGCAATGTGTTACCCAGTCGCAATTAAAGCCGAGTGACACATTTGCGCATGTCGCGTCACGAGTCGATTTCTGGAGCTAATCAACAGCAATGACATTATTGGGTAGACGAACATGGATTTCGCAGCAGAATGTTTGTCATTGCGTGTTTTATATCCTTCTGGTAGGCGCGTTTATTTTTTGACGAATCACGCAACGGCAGACAACATTTTTTAAAAGGTGATTGCAGACTCGGGCTGCATCTGCATTTTGTGAAGTCGAGCACGAGTCTCCCCAACACTGGTTCAGTCTTCGGATGTTTTCCTCTTTGAGTGTAGTTGCTGGTACTTTCTGTACACATCGCAGTAGCTCTTCGCCAATTTATTGGCCGTCAGTTGATACCTGAAGGTGATGCTTCCGGCCTTGATCAGAGTGAATGCCAATAAAAATAAATGATTTGCAACTAATGATGCCAGTTCGACTTCGAAGTTTTCACTCTCCCTCTCAACTTTTAACTTTCTACACCCAGGATTACAAAATCAACAACAAAAGCGTGGATATTCGTTTCATCAAGACACCCGTTGTTGAACACCAAGAATATGCCAGGTATATCCCAATACTATACTTTATTACAGCTTTTCATTTCCGCTTGAGAAATTTTACGCTTAAAATTCTCATAGTCATATGAGTGTGGTTTAGCTGGCTTCTAGAGGTCGCACTTGATTTTGCATAAAGAGAATTCCAATACCGTGTCTTGCCGACGCGATCCATCAGTGATTTACATATTCTTCATAATGAAGTTCGACGTCAAAAGTTTCTCGTGGTGCAAAATACGCAATTCTCACTTCATCAAATTCGATTCGACACTACAAGAGCTTGGCTCAAAACAATGTCACTTCATACATGCGTACCTAGGAAATAGAAAATTTTTTGTCTTTTGGTATCTTTTGTGATAACTTTGCCGCCTTTTTGACATCTATAAATAAAATATATTATGCAGCTTTCTATTAATTCAATTTTATACATCAATTTCAGTGAGTTCAAATGCGACGGGATGTGTCAACGTCGTAGTAAAAGCAGAAGCAAGACCTAAATATATAACAACACCAGGCTTCCCTAACGCTTTCCTGGGAATTCAAGTTGCACCTGGGCGTAAGTTTATTTTTTAGTTTTTTTCAATATACCGAACTTCGCAATAGAGCTGGTCAATACTATGCTGTGATTCGAATCAATTCAAAGCACAAATTATTCGAATCAACTGAGGAACCTTCGTGGAACATAGAACTGCTAAATAAATTTTCATTTTTATCGCACCCACAAAATTTAAATATTAACCCAAAATTGTAAACCCTTATTTCCAGAATCTACTCGAATCCAGGTAAACGAATTAGACTCGAATTTGAGAAATTCTTTTTGCTCGAACCAGTGAAAGGAATATGCGAACATCAGTATGTTATTGTAAAGTCTCCTTTTACATTATTGTCGATGGGACCGTACTGTGGAGAATGGCTTCCGCCTGTCATCGTTTCTACAGGTATGAAGAAAGTTATTAACCATAGCAGAGTTGCTAACTGTAACGCTTTCGAAAGGATTCGGTAGGTAGATGGGGGCGCAATGACGACACGAATGAATGAATGACGCGGGGTCGAGCCCCGACAGGTATTGTCAAGATCGATGAACGAAAAAGCCTTCAGAGATTTGTACACTCGGGGCGCCCCTGGGTAAGCACCTATAACCTAACTCATAGCGAGGATTTGGACGATGCTCGATAAACTTACCGGTTCGTTGCTTCCACGCTGAATGAAATATCAAGGCTCAACATAAATTTCGCGAACATTATTAATTGCATACTGTGGAATAAAGTTCATTCAATAATGAAATATTTTCCAAATAAGGAGTGGTTGTGCGGTTGACATTTTTCCTTCATAAATGTACATACTGGGAATGTGAGAGGAATTTTTACTGCGCCACTTTCGGCCAATATTACGGTAACGATGACATATTCTTGTTTTTCTTTGGGTTCATGTCATGTCATCAAATGTTCATATCATTTTCTACAGATGGAAAAAAGCTTAAAAGCTATCAACATTGCTATTTCTGCTGCAAGGCACTCGAAAAAATACTTTAAACTCCTAGAAAGAGATTTACAATGAAATATTGTCCATAATCACCCTTACCAAGCATCTTTATTGGCGGCCACGGACAGAGTTAGCGTTGACGTGATTTGACGTTGCTGGTTTGGCTTAACCTACCCAGGGTAATACAGCATGAGTTGAGTGGCATGGATTAACGAGCCGGATTCGCCGAGACTCGAACTCGATATCTTTAGCCTCCGGTGCCAACATGTCGATCACTGGACCATCGCCTGACGATATTTTACAAATTTCAGGGAATTTAATCTACGTTGAGCTACATACAGTAATCGAAGTGGATACAGATAACTATGGTGGGTTCAAGATTGCTTTCAGAGAAACCTTGGAAACGTCAAGTTATGAACGTAAGTGTTTTGATTCATACGCGTTCACATTTTGTTCCACTACCAGACTAGACTTCACCAGTGGCTGTTCGTTGAACGCCCTTACGGTTGCGCAGTCAATGAACAGTGCTCGAGAATGGTTTAGAAAATTTGCAAATATGCAATTACTGCAAATGAATGATAATTTTACTATACTTATGTTACCATGCAAACCGTGATATTGTTTGTAAATTATTGTCCTGTTTATCGACTTGTCTACAAATAAGAACAGGGAAAAAAATACATTGTAATTCACTAAATACAAATAACGAACTTTAAAAGCCGACTAAATCTCATATTTTAGTTCGTCCTAACATGGAAAATGACCTCATTATGACGGTTGATCCGGACACAATGAATGCACTGAGCCCGACAGTTGCTCAACCTACCACATTGAGGTAAGCTTCGGTCACACGCTTGTGAAAGAAACGGTGGCTGCACTTAGCTTTTCCCCAAGGCTGATACATCTCAATGCATTTCATTAGTCCAATCTCAATCCGATAATTGAAACGTGTAACAATGCGCTTCGAGTCCAAAGTCGAGTCGAGTCAATGAACGCACGAGTCACGACTCAAGTTTAAGTCATACGAAAATTTAAATTTAAAGTCTCGAGTCAATTCCAGGCAATGTGTTTCCCAGTCGCAATTAAAGCCGAGTGACACATTTGCGCATGTCGCGTCACGAGTCGATTTCTGGAGCTAATCAACAGCAATGACATTATTGGGTAGACGAACATGGATTTCGCAGCAGAATGTTTGTCATTGCGTGTTTTATATCCTTCTGGTAGGCGCGTTTATTTTTTGACGAATCACGCAACGGCAGACAACATTTTTTAAAAGGTGATTGCAGACTCGGGCTGCATCTGCATTTTGTGAAGTCGAGCACGAGTCTCCCCAACACTGGTTCAGTCTTCGGATGTTTTCCTCTTTGAGTGTAGTTGCTGGTACTTTCTGTACACATCGCAGTAGCTCTTCGCCAATTTATTGGCCGTCAGTTGATACCTGAAGGTGATGCTTCCGGCCTTGATCAGAGTGAATGCCAATAAAAATAAATGATTTGCAACTAATGATGCCAGTTCGACTTCGAAGTTTTCACTCTCCCTCTCAACTTTTAACTTTCTACACCCAGGACTACAAAATCAACAACAAAAGCGTGGATATTCGTTTCATCAAGACACCCGTTGTTGAACACCAAGAATATGCCAGGTATATCCCAATACTATACTTTATTACAGCTTTTCATTTCCGCTTGAGAAATTTTACGCTTAAAATTCTCATAGTCATATGAGTGTGGTTTAGCTGGCTTCTAGAGGTCGCACTTGATTTTGCATAAAGAGAATTCCAATACCGTGTCTTGCCGACGCGATCCATCAGTGATTTACATATTCTTCATAATGAAGTTCGACGTCAAAAGTTTCTCGTGGTGCAAAATACGCAATTCTCACTTCATCAAATTCGATTCGACACTACAAGAGCTTGGCTCAAAACAATGTCACTTCATACATGCGTACCTAGGAAATAGAAAATTTTTTGTCTTTTGGTATCTTTTGTGATAACTTTGCCGCCTTTTTGACATCTATAAATAAATATATTATGCAGCTTTCTATTAATTCAATTTTATACATCAATTTCAGTGAGTTCAAATGCGACGGGATGTGTCAACGTCGTAGTAAAAGCAGAAGCAAGACCTAAATATATAACAACACCAGGCTTCCCTAACGCTTTCCCTGGGAATTCAAGTTGCACCTGGGCGTAAGTTTATTTTAGTTTTTTTCAATATACCGAACTTCGCAATAGAGCTGGTCAATACTATGCTGTGATTCGAATCAATTCAAAGCACAAATTATTCGAATCAACTGAGGAACCTTCGTGGAACATAGAACTGCTAAATAAATTTTCATTTTTATCGCACCCACAAAATTTAAATATTAACCCAAAATTGTAAACCCTTATTTCCAGAATCTACTCGAATCCAGGTAAACGAATTAGACTCGAATTTGAGAAATTCTTTTTGCTCGAACCAGTGAAAGGAATATGCGAACATCAGTATGTTATTGTAAAGTCTCCTTTTACATTATTGTCGATGGGACCGTACTGTGGAGAATGGCTTCCGCCTGTCATCGTTTCTACAGGTATGAAGAAAGTTATTAACCATAGCAGAGTTGCTAACTGTAACGCTTTCGAAAGGATTCGGTAGGTAGATGGGGGCGCAATGACGACACGAATGAATGAATGACGCGGGGTCGAGCCCCGACAGGTATTGTCAAGATCGATGAACGAAAAAGCCTTCAGAGATTTGTACACTCGGGGCGCCCCTGGGTAAGCACCTATAACCTAACTCATAGCGAGGATTTGGACGATGCTCGATAAACTTACCGGTTCGTTGCTTCCACGCTGAATGAAATATCAAGGCTCAACCTAAATTTCGCGAACATTATTAATTGCATACTGTGGAATAAAGTTCATTCAATAATGAAATATTTTCAAGCGGTTGTGCGGTTGACATTTTTCTTTCATTAATCTACATACTGGGAATGTGGGAGGAATTTTTACTGCCCCACTTTCGGCCAATATTACGGTAACGATGACATATTCTTGTTTTTCTTTGGGTTCATGTCATGTCATCAAATGTCCATGTCATTTTCTACAGATGGAAAAAAGCTTAAAAGCTATCAACACTGCTATTTCTGCTGCAAGGCACTCGAAAAAATACTTCAATCTTCTAGAAAGAGATTTACAATGAAATATTGTCCATAATCACCCTTACCAAGCCTCTGTATTGGCGGCCACTTATAAACGGACAGAGTTAGCGTTGACGTGATTTGACGTTGCTGGTTTGGCTTAGCCTACCCAGGGTAATACAGCATGAGTTGAGTGGCATGGATTAACGAGCCGGATTCGCCGAGACTCGAACTCGATATCTTTAGCCTCCGGTGCCAACATGTCGATCACTGGACCATCGCCTGACGATATTTTACAAATTTCAGGGAATTTAATCTACGTTGAGCTACATAAAGTAGTCGAAGTGGATACAGATAACTATGGTGGATTCAAGATTGCTTTCAGAGAAACCTTGGAAACGTCAAGTTATGAACGTAAGTGTTTTGATTCATACGCGTTTACATTTTGTTCCACTACCGGACTAGACTTCACCAGTGGCTGTTCGTTGAACGCCCTTACGGTTGCGCAGTCAATGAACAGTGCTCGAGAATGGTTTAGAAAATTTGCAAATATGCAATTACTGCAAATGAATGATAATTTTACTATACTTATGTTACCATGCAAACCGTGATATTGTTTGTGAATTATTGTCCTGTTTATCGACTTGTCTACAAATAAGAACAAGGAAAAAATACATTGTAATTCAATAAATACAAATAACGAACTTTAAAAACCGACTAAATCTCATATTTTAGTTCGTCCTAACATGAAAAATGACCTCATTATGACGGTTGATCCGGACACAATGAATGCACTGAGCCCGACAACTGCTCAACCTACCACATTGAGGTAAGCTTCGGTTACACGCTTGTGAAAGAAACGGTGGCTGCACTTAGCTTTTCCCCAAGGCTGATACATCTCAATGCATTTTATTAGTCCAATCTCAATCCGATAATTGGAACGTGTAACAATGCGCTTCGAGTCCAAAGTCGAGTCGAGTCAATGAACGCACGAGTCACGACTCAAGTTTAAGTCATACGAAAATTTAAATTTAGAGTCTCGAGTCAATTCCAGGCAATGTGTTTCCCAGTCGCAATTCAAGCCGAGTGAAACATTTGCGCATGTCGCGTCACGAGTCGATTTCTGGAGCTAATCAACAGCAATGACATTATTGGGTACACGAACACGGATTTCGCAGCAGAATGTTTGTCATTGCGTGTTTCATATCCTTCTGGTAGGCGCGTTTATCTTTTGACGAATCACGCAACGGCAGACAACATTTTTTAAAAGGTGATTGCAGACTCGGGCTGCATCTGCATTTTGTGAAGTCGAGCACGAGTCGAGCACGAGTCTCCCCAACACTGGTTCAGTCTTCGGATGTTTTCCTCTTTGAGTTTAGTTGCTGGTACTTTCTGTACACATCGCAGTAGCTCTTTGCCGATTTATTGGCCGTTAGTTGATACCTGAAGGTGATGCTTCCGGCCTTGATCAGAGTGAATGCCTATAAAAATAAATGATTTGCAACTAATGATGCCACTTCGACTTTGAAGTTTTCACTCTCCCTCTCAACTTTTAACTTTACTTTCTACACCCAGGACTACAAAATCAACAACAAAAACGTGGATATTCGTTTCATCAAGACACCCGTTGTTGAACAACAAGAATATGCCAGGTATATCCCAATACTATACTTTATTACAGCTTTTCATTTCCGTTTGAGAAATTTTACGCTTAAAATTCTCATAGTCATATGAGTGTGGTTTAGCTGGCTTCTAGAGGACATACTTGACTTTGCATAAAGAGAATTCCAATACCGTGTCTTGCCGACGCGATCCATCAGTGATTTACATATTCTTCATAATGAAGTTCGACGTCAAAAGTTTCTCGTGGTGCAAAATACGCAATTCTCACTTCATCAAATTCGATTCGACACTACAAGAGCTTGGCTCAAAACAATGTCACTTCATACATGCGTACCTAGGCTGAACCCCACAAATATTTTTCAATACACATTCAACGAAGCCCGCAAGTGTGGGTGCGTGGATTTCTTATTTTCAAAAACGCTGCTATGTAGTTGACGTTGCGTCATCACGCACAACATCACGTTACCAACCCTCATTAAAGGGGTTAGAAAAGCCGCAAAAACATTTCAATAGTATCACCAGAAAGGTGAGCGCATATTATCAAATTTTGTTGCCAAAGTCAAACAGAAAAAGAACTATTTATTTAAACATTTCAAAACTGTTGTTATCTGAGTTTTTAAAGGGTGTGTTCGATCTCTATTTTATCGTATAAAATACCAACATTTGGACTCCATATCCATATATTTTGCACTTTCGACTGTTTCCGTGATATATTTATAATTACCCCATCTTTGTCATTATCTAAATACTAGCTATTAAAGTCGACCTATTTTGCAGACAAGCGAAAGACACCTAGCACTTCGTGACATTGAGTTTAATCATCTTTTCTTAGGAACTAATATTATGAGACCAGATGACAAACAACCAGATGTCAGAATTGAAATCATCGTTCCCATGGCAGTTGGTGGAGTAGTTGTTGCGGCGATAATTATCATGATTGCGATGAAAATGATGAAAGAATGACAGAAGAAAGTGGCAAACTATATAACCTATATATAATCATTTTATCTGACCAAAATATTTTGAATTGTGCGCGCCTTAAGCGCAGTACGATGCTAGCTGCTTCTTCCTTCCGAATCTGTACTACATCGAAGAATAAAACTGAATTGCTCAAACTTGGCGGTGGCGTTTTAAGTTTCATATTTCTGGAGATTTAAGATTGCGGTATAAAGTGAGAAAAAAGCAGTAAATTTACTATGGATTAGCAGTAATTGTATATTTCAAAATCGCATGGTTAATGAGATTTATGCTAGATATGGAATGTTAATAGACCGAACCTCTGTATTTGAAATAAAACTATAATATTGGCTACTTTTTGCTAATTATGAATTGTTGATCCAAATGGAAATATTATATTGAAGGAGAAAAGTCGACATGCAATTTATTTTAGACAAGTTTGTTTGTGGTTTTAGATTCGTAGTGCAAATTGACTGTGTATATTAGTATATTAGTATTGATTTTGATATTGTTGGTAAATTTTATTGACAAAAAGGGAACATGCCCTGTTTATATAGATCGTTAATCTGATCAGATTCGGAAAACATTTTCGAATTTCATTCGAACCGGTTCAATACTGGTGGTCACTTATTGGAAGAATACTCACTGGAAAGACATAAAATGCCGAAAAGCTCCCCCCGCCCCCCCCCCTTTACAGACTTGAGATTTTGATCGTTTTTGAATCAATATTCGAATCTCTTCTATTCGGAGTTTATCCGACTGTGACTGTCCCCCCCCCCCTTTGCCAAATAAGCCCGAGAGAACGTCTTGGGTTATTATACAAAAACAGCATTTTCAACTGACATAGTCTGATTATCATTTATTGTATCAAAATTCGCTCTGAGCAAGGTCGAAAGCGGCCTAAAGGGAACTGAACACCTGCAATATTGCGAATCCAAACGGTGAACTAATCAAGGCTGGACTAATGATGGCAACCTATATTTTCTCAAACTAGGTTGAGTCAAATGAATTTACAAGGAAACCGGGTATAACTCACTTTCAAAGTAGGTAGTACGTTAATATACAAAAATATCATGTTCTCATTCCACAGAAATATCAGTTTATTGTAAACTTTCGTTAGAACATAGTCTAACATCTTCAGACAAGATTAAAGTAGTACGTTGGTTAAAAAATCGGTAAAATAGAAATCAACGTTTGGCTGCATATAAGACATTTTTTTGATAAATTTGAAGATTAAAATATTCGGATAGTTTATTCTAAAAGTTTTTTTTTTATAATGGAAATATGATTAACATGTTTATTTTAGGCACCTACTTTTCTGAACCAGGTGCCTTGTTAATTTACTTATTTTACGTAATAAATTTACTGAGGGAAGCTTCAAGTAGAAAACTAAGTAAATCAGATATCAGTAAACTAGGCAAAAGTATTTTAAAATAAACATGTTTACTAGAAAGCCCGTTATTTCTACCTAAAAGTGTCAACAGTATCTCGAATTCTACCTTTCCGCGCCCCCACTACTAATGTTGCTAGCACTGTTAGTAGGGCTGTTCGATATATTCGATACGATTCGGAATATTCGAATCATAAATTATTCGATTCGATTTCTGCAACAATTGGACAATTTTAAATTTTTCTCATAAAGAAGTGTGAATTTTCACGTAAATTATCAGCTGATAAAAGAATGTCTTAGACTGTTTATTATATGACTTCGATTCGATTCGGAAATATTATTCAGAAAGCAAAGAATATCCAGTTTTGGAAACCCCTAACTACTAGATAATATAATTGTAGCAGGATTTTTCTGTCAATATTTGAGAGACTCAGATCTGGGTACTCCCGGCTTATGGTTCCCTGTTCGACCTCAAACCTCATTTTACTCATTTGAGTTAACTAAGTTCGAAAAATTTTGTCGAAGCACTTTTTGCGCCAATGAGATGATGAAATTTTGCCAAATGAATACGCATAGACCAATGCTGAAGAATCCAACTCAAGCTGAAAAAAAATTCAATGCCGACACTGTTGTATCGTTACAAGGGGGATTCTTTTACTCAATATATGAGGAAAGTCATAAAATAAATACAGTGATAATATATATATATATATTTATATAGTAATGATAAATACATGATTCGAATCGATTCGAAGCACAGATTATTCGAATCTGTCGTGAATCGATCATAGAAGCAACCACTTGTTTGATAAAGTGGATTTTTCATCTTCAACGACAAATGCAATCGATTTTGGTCAAATTTGACCAAAATCGATTGCATTTTGTCGTTAAAAATAGAAAATTTCAGCTCTTAGACTTGGGGTGTAATAGAAATATATTACTTTGTACTTCGTAAGCAAAAATTTACAATCATAATGGAGACATTAATAGTGATAGTAAAAATTGGATATTTGTTAATTTTACGGAATTAGTTATTCGATCCGATTCGAAAAAAGGATTCGAATCAGATTCGAATTCCAAATGATTCGGTTTTGCCCAGCCTAAAACATTAAAAATTTAAAAATAGTACTAGTGACAAAAAGTACCGTTTCGAATATATCAAAAAACACAAAATAGTTTTTGCATATCAATCTAAAAAATCTAAAAAAAAAATAAAAAATGAAATAAAGTATAATGTATATATATATATCAGTTTTATAATTGTGTCATTGCTTCTTTCATATTAAATGCCAAGTTTTCTTGTCCCGACGTTTTCCGAATGGACAAGTCTTGAGAAAATCCTGTTTTTTCGCAAAGTATGGGGGAGGCACCGGCAGATTCAATTGCTTTTTTACATTCAACACTTGTAACTGATATGCAATCTACAGAACCATCTTGAGAAGGTGGTTCCTGATCTTCATCTTCCGTTTCATGGCAACATTTGCAGCAAAGTAAAAATTTACCGAAAACTTTATCATAGGGTTGTAATGATCGCATCGGCAATGGAAGAAATTCCCAAGTTTGAAGAAACTTTGGAAGCCAATGAGGTTTACGTGACTGTAATATATTAAGTGTGATAACAAATATCACAATAACCGCTATTAAAATAAGAAAACCTCCCATGACCCAAATTCCAGCGAACGAAAGTCCGAGAATCACACCAGGTATGACTAAAAATGCGAATATGAGATAAAGAACTGCAAACCAGCGGTACTCGGCGGTTGTGTTACCCATAAACCGCGCTGCTCGTATGGGAACTCTCCTCATGATGGGAACAGGATACCAAATAATGATTCCAGTTATGTTGAAAAAGAAGTGACAAAGAGATAGTTGAAGCGCAGAAACTATTCCTTCGTCACTTTCTGTTGCAAATGCCGCCAGGATTCCTGTTGCTGTTGTTCCGATGTTTGCGCCAAGTGTTAGAGGATACATGCGTTTCAGACTTATAACGCCAAGTCCGACTAATGGTGTCATCGTTGATGTGAAAACTGAACTACTCTGCACCAGGAAAGTGAGTATGGTTCCAGCAATGATAGCAAGATAACCTGTAGGAATAAAAGAAAACATTTATCAATGCTGCAAAAATGCCATTGCCGCTTTAATTACTCCCTAGCGAGCTCAACCTCTAACCCAGAGGAAGGTTTAAGTAATTGGTAGAGCCATACTTACCTGACCACATAAAATCGTATCACAGAAAGTTTAGATAAATGATGGGACATTTTTGTGATGCCACAACAAAAATTAATAAGTTTGGCTAATAGTAAAAGTTGCATACCCCACTAGAAATAAGCTAAAATGTATTTGCTCAAAGAAGAATATCATATTGGAAAAATATGGATCAAATATTTAATGGAAATTGTTACCTGAAACCCATCCAAAAGGACGCTTGAAATTCGTGTTTAAGACTTTTTTGATGACTCTTGCTACACTTCCCTTCAACATCGAGCTCAATAGTTTGACCATGAGAACAAGACAAGTACACAGTGCGAACAATGACAATACGAGTAGTATTGAACCAACGGCTGGGTCTGACATTCCGGTATTGGCAAATATGAAGTCGTTAACGTCACCTGAATAAAAGGTGAATATATCTTTTCAGTGGCAAAATTTTTACTGAACTTGTTTTACAGATATGGGTTACGAATGATGGAAATCTATTTAAGCCAATTGTTTTTAAATATATAAAATATAAATACAACATAAATACAATATAAAACTTATGACGGTTTTCCCAACTGATTGCTTGAATTACTTTTACTTTAGACGGTGATTTGATACAGATGAAGACATATAAAATCTTACATTTTTCTATTCCAACCATCACCGTCTCTTGAACAGTACAATCACTCTCCGTATAATTACACATGCTGGTGTTCCCCGGGTATGATACGTTGATGTCAACATGTTCTTGCTCGCACCAGATCTGCAATAACAACATTACGTAGCAAATGATAGTATAAATGTATGACATGTAATCATTAAATATTTCAATAAAATATAGTAGGTATATTGTACCTTTATCATGGATGCGTCTTCTTCCAAAGGAACTTCCAAAGCCAACAGACTAATTATAGACTTGTTAACTTGAATCACGTGGTCAGTCAGTGGATCGATAATTGCCTGAAAAGAACGCAACATATCTATTAGTCAAAAGCTATGTTGACTGACATTTTGCTATCCACTTATATGTGCTTCTTATGTACATGTTTTTTTAATTTTTTTAATTTAATTTATCTGATCCAGTAAAAAAGTTTTTTCAAGCATATCCAACTAGTAGACCACACAGACCAATATTGACAAAATATGTTTCCTATCTGGTATGGTAACACACCAACAAACACGCGTTGCGGGACCACATGATATGTTCATTCGGCAACTTACGTACAATGAAATCGATGTACGAACCCTCCCAATAAAACATAAAAAATTCAATTAGGCCAGACTAGTGTACTTGGGTATCTCGATGTTACACCGAGCTTCTGAGAACTGAATTAATAAGGACCTTTTTTTATTAATTTTATGAAAAAGTCTAAGCTTAGTTTTAACACTCACGTCTAACATATCGGGGGGTCCATCTCCACCCGAGACGAGATTACTGCTATCAACAATAGCTGCAGTTGTTTTCTCAAGATATCCCGTGACGACTTCCAAAGGCAGAAGAATTAGGACGCTGAGAAAGTTGAACATGTCGTGGACGGTTGCACCAGCAAATGACCTGGGCGGAATAAAATTTAATATATATATTCATAAGCCATTACGCCAAACCATACTTTTCCTAATAAGGTTAAGGATGAAACAATTTATCGTTATAAGTCAATATATTATTTTTCTATATTCAGCTTCTGTATACTGACAGAAAAAATAAAACGGATCGTTGAACCAGTATTTTAAACTGAGCTTCATAAAACGCCATAGTCGATAATTACGTAGATACATTTTCAGCATTGTAAAAACTTTTAGATGATCAATAACATCTCACTTTCTGAATTGATCTCGATCCATCGACTGTGTTAGCGAAACGATGGTGTTTGTGACAGATGTTCCAATGTTTGAACCCATGATGATAGGTATTGCTTCGTGAACATCAAGGACTGCAACAAAAACGTATATTATTGAGAAAAAATGTACTTGTTCATTTTCTTCATATTTTCACGCAGCGGATGAAAGAGTGTACGGACAGCGTACCAGCACATCAATATTTGTACAAAATAAAACAAAAATTTAGCAAAATATTGATGCGTTGTGCCTAGATTAATCATTTGAATTCGATCTAGCCAATTACTGGACTTATATTTATCTAAGGTTTATATCCACGACTGAATATAATAATATCAAACGATTTCACATACTTCCAGCGCCGACCATGGTGACAATGATGGAAGTTGAAGTTGATGAACTTTGGACTAGAACAGTAACTAGTATACCAATGATAAGACCAGTGACTGGGTTACTCAAATATTCGTTGTTGAAAAGTTGTCCACCAGTCTTTCCACCTGAAATTGAGAATCGAACTTCATACTCATTATACAAGGGACGTTTTTTGTTTTGAAATAAATAATAAAATTTTTTTAAATTAATTCCATCTTCTGCTCAATTATGTGGTGAATGAGAAAATTAAATCTTACCAAGAATTTGGAAAGCTGAACTCATGAGATTCAATGAACAAATGAATAAATACAACGTTGCCAAAACCCCAAGAATTTTTCCAAATATGTACAAAACGCGCATCGCCTTCTTTTTCCCTGACATATCGCTAAATTTTTCAGCATCGTCTGAAAAAAGCAATTGTTATGTATAAATGATAAATAAATGGTCGGTCACGTCTTATATGGACTTAATATATTTCCTCAGTAGTTAAACTTACATAAAAAATTATCATAGGTTCATGTCCAACCAAGCAAGTTTATTAATCTTTTGGGCTTTGTATTACACATTTAACATATTGACTTGGATTTTTATTCCAAATTTCTTTCAATAATCATTCAATAATAAAATCCAACATTTTTCAACATCGACTTACCATCTTCACAATCATCCATAACAATTGCCCACGCATCTTCCTCTAATTTCTTCTTCAATTCTTTTTCAGTCATTCGAATTGTATCATTCTGATCACTTGATTGTTCGTCTTCTATTATTTTATTGGTTGCCATTTTTATTGGCCAATCGTATCTACTATCTGTCTTTGACAATAGTCTGAGACTGTAGCGACGTTTTCAAAAGCACTTGTTCAGCATCTAATCACCGTCGTGCGAAACTGTAATTTCGTCTATAGCAAACCCCTTTTATAGATGCTGAGTGTGTGATAGGAAAGAATGAAAACGCCCCTTCTTGGTGGCATTTTTTATTCTTTGACCAGCACGTCTTTCAAAATCTTTCAATATATTTATTCTCATATCAATTGTGCGTTTAATCTCGTGCTAAACGCATGGCAGTCTTCATGATTTGTATTTGTTTCTAATTGAGATGAAATGGAAGAAGGTTATACAAACAGTTCTGCTTATAGGTAAAATATATTTGATTAGAACAAACTCGGCATGCTTTTATACATATAAATATAGATATATATATATATATATATATATATATATGCATATTTATATATAATTGTGGCATATATGTGAAATTCTTCTGCAAACATGTGGGGAAGCGCGATTTTCCATTTTCCCGTTTAATTTCTCCGAAAAGAATTTATTTATTTTCATCTCATTTCGCGAATTACCAATAAATCTATATGCAGTAATTGGCATTATCGTTACAAGTTCTGCTATAATAACCTCGTTTATGTAGCTATTACTAGACCTTCATTAATAAGACTACATTTATTTCAATTTATATATCAACTATCAAGATTATGAACGCCGAAGAACTTAGAAAATATGATTCTAATTTGATATATAATTTTTGAATTCATTTAGGCAATTCAACTTGAATAACTTTTTATTGTCGTATTATCGGTGTTATGAAAGCTTGGCGTATTTGGACTTGAAAGGGGGACCCGGGTGTTCAAATTATAACGTCATAGTATCAGATTAAAAAATTTATGTCAGTGAACTTACAACGACGCAGCAAACTGTTGTGTGAAAGGTAAACGTACATTTTTACCCAAACAGTATTGGACGCTTTCAACAAAATCAGAAAATAACATCGAATGGTGTGCGAGAGTACGCGTTAATTCAAAATCTGTCGACGGCACCACGAATGATCTTATCATCTGGGAGAAGAAGTAGTGTTTGAAAATACATAAATACAAAATAATGTTACACGACAGAAAAACGCAAATGATAGTTAGTCTTACCATGGACCAGAGTAGATATCACTCAGTGCACACTAGCCTTCAATTAGAAGGTTAATATAGGGCTTCGTCTCGCAGCAATATTCACGCAACAGAGACGTGGAGAATTACAATCTGTTATTTTAATATTGGCCGACATAAAATCAACTAAAGTATGGTTGGAATCACCCCGAGTAAAAACATGTGATGCTAAAATTTACTATTAATATATAATTCCATATCATCCCAGTAATCAATAAACTTCATTGTATCAAATTATCCCGGTAATTTTTTTTTTTCAAATCTGAAAAATATTCTAAGTGCCAAAGGAACTAGACAGACATGTCGTAATTCATAGTGAGTGGTATCTGCCTTAAGCGAGAGTGTCCGTGTAGTGCTGGGCAATTAAATACGGTGATTCGAAGCACAATTTATTCCAATCACTCATGGATTGTTCATAGAAACGAAAAATTACTGAATAAACTAAAATTTAAATTTTTAAATTTTTAAAGAAAATGCAATCGATTTTAGTCAAATTTGAACAAAATCGATTACATTTTGTCATTAGAATGTGAAAACTGGTGCTCTTAGACATGCAGTGCGAATTAAAAATATTCTATAAAATATAAAATTCTCGATTTCACAATGAAGACACGTTGTAATAGCAATAATGAGATGTTAGGTATTTACATGGAATTTAATGATTCGTTCCGATTCGGAGAAATTATTCGTAGCATTCTCGAAGTTCGAATGATTCGGTTTCGCCCACCCCTATGTGCGTGTAACTATTGGAGTTTAACGACTCTAACGTCTGTGACTCTTCGACGGTTCAGCTATAGCATGAAAACTATTTACGTTTAATAGCTTTTCAGCTATAAGTTTGCTAGCAAATCTGGTTGTTCGATACAATCAAAAGTAAAATTATATTATTAAAACACAAAGCATTAGTAGAACAGTATAAGTTGATCCGTGAATGTAGGGAAAAAGTCCTTTAAGAATCCACGGAGACAGGTTTTATTTACTCTTGTTTTGACAGGGAATTGATTCGGATCACAGTTAATTTCAAGCTAACTTGGTCCGCTTTTACGAAATAGGCGTGAGACCCATCAAACAAATAAATAGAAAATGTATGATGTACTTTGGAGAATTATGTAAGGACGTTTTGTACTTTGTGCCTGATACGTTTGAAAACACATGCGTTCAACTCATGATGTGTGGGCGTGATGGTGGCTGCTATCAAGTCAAATAGCGATATCCAATGACTGCAAAGGATATGTGAGTGTCCTAGTACCAACGGTTGTATATAGGCAAATTCTTTGGGTTCGTTCTGATGGAATTGACCAATGAGAGTCCGCTTATCTGAAGAGAGCTTTAGAAGGCGTCTTTCTGTTAACTCGCTCATTCTTCAAGAGTAACCATGAATAGGATGGGCAATTCGATTCGGTGATTCGAATCGATTCGAAGTACAGATTATTCGAATCAATTGTGAATCATTCATAGGAACAAAAACATGCCAAGTTAAGTGCATTTTATTCATTTTCAACGACAAAATGCAATCAATTTGACCAAAATAGGCTGTATTTTGCCGTTAAAATGAAAATACGTGGGTTTTAAGTCAGTTTTCTGATAATATTTGTAATTCGTAATTGATATATTTCCCAATCATCACAATTGCGACCATATTGGTCATAGTAAAAATAGAATATTTGTTTTTTTTATAAAATCAGCGATTCGATCCTATTCGAAAAAAATTATTCGAATCAGATTCGAATTCCAAAGGATTCGGTTTTGCCCAGCCCTAACCATGAAAAATAAATATAGTCGTACCGGCGGAGATCAGAGACTCAATGGCCTATTTTTACTTTATTTAATCGGTTTCTAAATGGCTTAAAAGTTGTCAATGTTTTCTAGGATTGTCGTGTTATTGCAATGTAAACATGTTGTTGGTTTTCGACATTTCGTCTCAAAAACAAAACGTAAGTTTCAATGTTCGGAAATTTCAATTTGAAACAAGCATGAATTAAATTCACATTCGCCAAATGTAACAAAATAGGATTCGAATTTAAATACGAATAAACACATAATTTCTAGTTCAATAGCCATGCTGATTTTCTATGATTTTAAGCAAATCCCGTCTTGTAAGATGTGAAGAATTCAAACTCGAGCCAGATTAATGTATATATCATACGTCGCCGAAAACCCTACTACAGTTTTTTTTCTGCTCCTACTTTGCAATTTTCTACTTCATTTTGTCGATGGCGACACAAAGAGAAGTAATGTATCGTCGTCATCAAATCGTCACGTCGACAGAGGAATGTTTGTTTTACGTCGCACTTTTCTGACGTCAAGCACTCATGATATAACGCCTGACATAAGCGTGATACACAAGCAGGAATGTGTTAAGAAACAGTAAATAATTTTTGATCGATTCACTTTTGTTAAGTATAGGTCTTTGAACAGATAGCGCCACCAATGCGCGGTGCGTTAATGGCGCAAAGTTGCACAAACTTTTCATTTCACAGTAAAAATATTGACATGCGCGAGGAGACGGGAACAAGAGGGAGTATGTTGTATCTGTGTTTATGATGGATTTTATATCATCCTTAACATATTACAAAAATATCTGCGATTTTATTAGATCATCATGAAAGAATAGACAATCGTTTGGTATAATCCTAACGTATTTACCATCGCCCATGGCAGAATCTTCCACCACACTTTGCTATCACGATTCCGTTTTGGTTGATTTCCTCTTTTATTACAATTACTGGTACTAAATATTATAGTAGCTCTTTGCTATTTAGCGGCCGTTAGTTGGGTACTTTTAAGGCACTGATACGAGTATCACTCAGATTTCCAATGAAGGAAAAAAAATTTATCATGCTTTAGGAACGATTCAATAGTATAAAATCGTATCGTAAAAGGCTCAACGAAGAAGAAGCCGTTAAGTTGACGGGATCATCAATGATACCACTTTAAAATTTTGTACAAGAAAAATATCAGTTTCTGTTATAATTTGTTCAAATGGGATATGTTTTCCGCCTAGAGCATTAGAAGTGTGTTTGAGATCAGCCTGCGACCATGCTTGATTGGTCCTTAAAATTGAAAACGTTTACTCGCTTAAATAAAACGGTGCTAGAGGTTTTCACGGTAAAGTCATCATATCATCATCAAGACTATTCGGAAACATTGAAAAAAAATCTTCCCAGTGACATATTCGTCGAAATTTTACGATATTTTGTTGGAGATTTATGATAAAATTCTACAAAATTTCACTACCGTTGATGCGTGGTTCCTATTTTCTGCGTAAACTTTGAGTAACAGCCTGATAGGTCGCCGTGGTTACGCACGAACGTATTGAGAGCGAATATCGCCATGACTTAGTTTGCGTCATAAAATCATAGCCATGTCTCTGAAAGTGTGAGGCCCGCGAAGAAAACGCATAATACGAACACGTATCAAAAAAACAGAATGTTTGATGGCGAAATTAGACTGTCGCAATGCAGTAGATCGTCATGTCACTCTTCAGATAATCATAGTCAATTAGTCATTAAAGTCGTCATAAAATTGAAGACTTTTTAGTATTTTTTCAGGCTAAAATTTTCGTTCGTAACCCCTGGATATCAATAACAACAATAGTGAAATGGGTTTAATGATGATTTACTATTAATATATAACTCCATACCATCCCAGTAATCAATAAACTTCATTGTATCAAATTATCCCGGTTAAATTTTTTTTAAACTGAAAAATATTCTAAGTGCCCACGGAACTAGACAAACATGTCGTAATTCATAGTGAGTGTTATCTGCCTTAAGCGAGAGTGTCCGTGTAGGGCTGGGCAAATAAATACAGTGATTCGAAGCACAATTTATTCAAATCACTCATGGATTGTTCATAGAAACGAAAAATTACTGAATAAACTAAAATTTTAATTTTTTAACAACAAAATGCAATCGATTTTAGTCAAATTTGAACAAAATCGATACATTTTGTCATTAAAATGTGAAAATTGGTGCTCATAGACATGCAGTGCGAATTAAAAATATTCTATAAACTATAAAATTCTCGATATCACAATGAAAACACGTTGTAATAGCAATAATGAGATATTACGTATTTACATGGAATTTAGTGATTCGATCCGATTCGGAGAAATTATTCGAAGCATTTCCGAACTTCGAATGATTCGGTTTAGCCCACCCCTATGTGCGTGTGATAATTGGAGTTTAACGACTCTAACGTCTGTGACTCTTCGACGGTTCAGGTATAGCATGAAAACTATTTACGTTTAGTAGCTTTTCAGCTATAAGTTTGCTAGCAAATCTGGTTGTTCGATACAATCAAAAGTAAAATTATATTATTATAACACAAAGCATTAGTAGAGCAGTATACCTTGATCCGTGAACGTAGGGAAAAAGTCCTTTATAAATCCACGGAAACAGGTTTTATTTATACTTGTTTTGACGCTTGAATTGATTCCGATCACAGTTAATTTCAAGCTAACTTGGTCCGCTGTTCCGAAATAGGCGTGCGACCCTTCAAACAAATATATAGAAAATGTCTGATGTACTTTGGAAATTTATGTAAGGACGTCGCGTACTTTGTGCCTGATTCTTTTGAAAACACATGCGTCCAACTCATGATGTGTAATATGGGCGTAATGGTGGCTGCTATCAAGTCAAATAGCGATATCCAATGACTGCAAAGGAACTGTGAGTGGCCTAGTACCAACGGTTGTATAAGGACAAATTCTTTGGGTTCGTTCTGATGGAATTGACCAATGAGAGTCCGCTTGTCTGAAGAGAGTTTTGGAAAGCGTCTTTCTGTTTACTCGCTCGTTCTTCAAGAGTAACCATGAATAGGATGGGCAATTCGTTTCGGTCATTCGAATCGATTCGAAGCCCAGATTATTCGAATCAATTGTGAATCATTCATAGGAACAAAAACATGCTAAGTTAAGTGCATTTTTTTCATTTTCAACGACAAAATGCAGTCAATTTTACCAAAATCGGTTGTATTTTGTCGTTAAAATGAAAATACGTGGCTTTTAAGTCAGTTTCTGCTCATATTTGTAATTCATAACTGTATATTTCCCTATCATCAGAATTGCGACCATATTGGTCATAGTAAAAATAGAATATTTGTCATTTTTTATGAAATCAGCGATTCGATCCTATTCGGAAAAATTGTTTGAATCAGATTCAAAATCCAAATGATTCGGTTTTGCCCAGCCCTAGCCATGAAAATAGATATAGTCGTACTGGCTGAGGTCAGAGACTCAATGGCCTATTTTTACTTTATTTAATCGGTTTCTAAATGGCTCAAAAGTTGTCAATGTTTTCTAGGATTGTCGTGTTATTGCAATGTAAACATGGTGTTGGTTTTTGACATTTCGTCTCAAAAACAAAATGTATGTTGTATTGTTCGGGAATTTTCAATTTGAAACATGCAGGAATTAAATCCACATTCGCCAAATGTAACAAAATAGGATTCGAATTTAAATTCGTATAAACACATAATTTCTAGTTCAATCGCCATGCTAAGATTCTATGTCTTGTAAGGTGTGAAGAATTTGACTGAGCCAAATCAAAGTATATTTCCAGTATATATTCATACGTCGCGGAAAACCCTACTACAGATTTTCTGCTTCTACTTTGCAATTTTCTACTTCATTTTGTCGGTGGCAACACAAAGAGAAGTAATGTATCGTCGTCATCAAATCGTCACGTCGACAGAGGAATGTTTGTTTTACGTCGCACTTTTCTGTCGTCAAGCACTCATGATATAACGCCTGACATAAGCGTGATACACAAGCAGAAATGTGTTAAGAAACAGTAAATAATTTTTGATCGATTTGAGTTTTGTTAAGTATAGGTCTCAGAACAGATGGCGCCACGAACGCGCGGTGCGTTAATGGCGCAAAGTTGTACAAACTTTTCATTTCACAGTAAAAATATTGACATGCGCGAGGAGACGGGTAGAAGAGGGAATATATTGTATCTGTGTTTATGGCGGATTTTTTATCATCCTTAACATATTTCAAAAATATCTGCGTTTTTGTTCGATCATCACGAAAAAAAGACAATCATTTAGAATAATCCTAATGTATTTCCTGCGCGTCATAAAAGACGACCGAAAGAGAAAACAAATGACCCTACCATCGTTCAGGACAGCCCGTGCCTCAGCCGGTACGATTATATCTATTTTTGTGATGGTTAGGGCTGAGCAAAACTGAATCATTTGGAATTCTAATCTGATTCGAATAATTTTTCCGAATCGGATCGAATCGTTGATTTCATAAAAACAACAAATATGATATTTTTATTATAACTAATAAAGTCGCCATTGTGATGATCAGGAAATATACAGTTTCAAATAATAGCATAAATTGACTTAAATGTCATGCATTTCCATTTTAACGACGAAATACAACCGATTTTGATCAAACATATTTTTGTTCCTATGAATGATTCACAGTTGATTCGAATAATCTGTACTTCGAATCGATTCGAATCACCGAATTGAATTGCCCATCCTATTCATGATTACTGTTGAAGAACGAGCGAGTAAACAGAAAGACGCCGACAAAAACTCTCTCCAGACAACCGGACTCTCATTGGTCAATTCCATCAGACCGAACCCAAAGAATTTGTCCTTATACAACCGTTGGTACTAGGCCACTCACAGTTCCTTTGCAGTCATTGGATATCACTATTTGACTTGATAGCAGCCACCATCACGCCCATATTACACATCATGAGTTGAACGCATGTGTTTTCAAAAGTATCAGGCATAAAGTACACAACGTCCTTACATAAATTTCAAAAGTACATCAGACATTTTATATATATAAGGGTCGCACGCCTATTTCGGGAAAGCGGACTAAGTTAGCTTGAAATTAACTGTGAACGGCTTCGATTCAGGTGTCAAAACAAGTATAAATAAAACCTGTTTCCATGAATTCTTCAAAGTCCTTTCCCAACGCTCACGGAACAAGATCGATGAATCTACTAATGCTTTGTGTTATTACAATATAATTTTACTTTTGATTGTATCGAACAACCAGATTTGCTAGCAAACTTATAGCTGAAAAGCTACTATGTGTAGATAGTTTTCATGCTATAGCTGAACCGCCGATAAGTCACAGACGTCAGAGTCGTTAAACTCCAATAATCACACGCACATAGGGGTGGGCGAAACCAAATCATTCGGAATTCGAATATGCTTCGAATACTTTCCTCAAAACGGATCGAATCACCAATTCCATGTAAATACCTAACATCTCATTATTGCTATCACAAGTGTCTCGTGAAAATTGAGAAAAAATCGATTTATAGTGTATTTTCTTTTTAATTCACACTACAAGTCTAAGAGCACCAATTTTCACATTTTAAGGACAAAATACAATCAATTTGACTATAATCGATTACATTTTCTCGTCATATATGAAAATGTGGGTTTATTCAGTAATTTTTCGTTTCTATGAACGATCGACGGGGGATTCAAATAAATTGTAATTCGAATCGATTCGAATCACCGTATTTAATTGCCCAGCCCTGAACGGACGCTCTCACTTAAGGCAAATACCACTCACTATAAATTACGACATGGCTGTCTAGTTCCTTGGGCACTTGGAATATTTTTTAGGTTGATAAAAAAATATAACCAGGATAATTTGATACAATGAAGTTTCTTGATTACTGGGATAGTATGGAATTATATATTAATAGTAAATCATCATTAAACCCACTTCACTATTGTTGTTATTTATATCCAGGGGTTACGAACGAAAATTTAAGCTTGAAAAAATACTAAAAAATATTCAATTTTAAGACGACTTTAATGACTAAATGACTATGATTATCTAAAGAGTGACATGACGATCTACTGCATTGCGACAGTCTAATTTCGCCATCAAACATTCTGTTTTTTTGATACGTGTTCGTATTATGCGTTTTCTTCGAGGGCCTCACACTCAGCGACATGGCTATGATTTTATGACGCAAACTACGTCATGGCGATATTCGCTCTCAATACATTCGCGCGTAACCACGGCGACCTATCAGGCTGTTACTCAAAGTTTACGTAGGAAATAGGAACCACGTATCAACGGTAGTGAAATTTTGAAGAATTTAATCATAAATCTCTAACAAAATATCGCAAAATTTCGACGAATATGTCACTGGAAAGATTTTTTTCAATGCTTCCGAATAGTCTTGATGATGATATGATGACTTTACCGTGAAAACATTTTCGCACCGTTTTATTAAGCGAGCAAACGTTACCAATTTTAAGGACCAATCAAGCATGGCCGCAGGCAGCTCTCAAAAACACTGCTAATGCTCTAAGCGGAAAACATATCACATTTGAGTGCATTTTTTACACAGAAACTGATATATTTCTTGTAGTCAAAATTTACCAAAAGTGGTATCATTGATGATCCCGTCAACTTAACGGTTTCTTCTACGTTGCGCCTTTTACGATACGATTTTATACTATTGAATCGTTCCTAAAGTATGATAATTTTTTTTTTCCTTCATTGGAAATCTGAGCGATACTGGTACCAGTGCCCTAAAAGTACCTAACTAACGGCCGCTAAATAGCAAAGAGCTACTATAAGATTTAGTACCAGCAATTGTAACGTAAGAGGAAATCAACCAAATCGGAATCGCGATAGCAAAGTGCGGTGGAAAATTCTGCCCTGTGCGATGGTAGAGCCATCTACCAATTGTTTGATTCTATTAAGTCGTCTTTCATAACGCACCGGAAAGCAAATAAGTTAGGATTATACCACATGATTACCTTTTTTTCGTGATGATCTAATAAATGCGCAGATATTTTTGTAATGTGTTAAGGATGATATAAAATCTACGAAAAACACAGATACAACATACTCTCTCTTCTACCCGTCTCCTCGCGCATGTCAATATTTTTACTGTGAAATGAAAATTTGTACAACTTTGCGCCATTAACGCACGGCGCATTGATGGCGCTATCTGTTCAGAGACCTAAACTTAACAAAACGTGAATCGATCAAGAATTATTTAATGTTTCTTAACACCTTCCTGCTTGTGTATCACGCTTATGTCAGGCGTTATATCATGAGTGCTTGACGACAGAAAAGTGCGACGTAAAACAAACATTCCTCTGTTGACGTGACGATTTGATGACGACGACTTCTCTTTGTGTTGCCACCGACAAAATGAAGTAGAAAATTCCAAAGTAGAAGCAGAAAAACTGTAGTAGGTTTTCGACGACGTATGAATTTATACTGGAAATATACTTTGATCTGGCTCGAGTCAAATTCTTCACATCTTACAAGACGGGATTTGCTAAAATCATAGAATTTTAACATGGCGATTGAACTAGAAATTATGTGTTTATACGACTTTAAATTCGAATCATATTTTGATACATTTGGCGAATGTGAATTTAATTCATGCCTGTTTCAAATTGAAATTTCCGAACATTGAAACTTACGTTTTGTTTTTGAGACGAAATGTCGAAAACCAACAACATTTTTACATAGCAATAACACGACAATCCTAGAAAACAATGGTAACTTTTGAGTCATTTGGAAACCGATTAAATAAAGTTAAAATAGGCCATTGAGTCTCTGACCTCAGCCAGTACGACTATATCTATTTTTATGGTTAGGGCTGGGCAAAACCGAAGCATTTGGATATCGAATCTGATTCAAACGATTTTTCCGAATAGGATCGAATCGCTGATTTCATAAAAATAACAAATATTCTATTTTACTATGACCAATATGGACGCAATTCTGATGATCGGGAAATACACAGTTACGAATTACAAATATTAGTATAAATTGACTTAAAAGCCATGTATTTTCATTTTAACGACAAAATACAACCGATTTGGATCAAACCGATTGCATTTTGTCGTTAAAAATGAGGAAAATGCACTTAACTTAGCATGTTTTTGTTCCTATGAAGGATTCACAATTGATTCGAATAATCTGTACTTCGAATCGATTCGAATCACCGAATCGAATTGCCCATCCTATTCATGGTTACTCTTGAAGAACAAGCGAGTAAACAGAAAGACGCCTTCTAAAGCTATCTTCAGACAAGCGGACTCTCATTGGTCAATTCCATCAGAACGAACCCAAAGAATTTGTCCTTATACAACCGTTGGTACTAGGTCACTCACATATTCTTTGCAGTCATTGGATATCGCTATTTGACTTTATAGCAGCCACCATCACACCCATATTACACATCATGAGTTGAACGCATGTGTTTTCAAAAGTATCAGGCACGAAGTACGAATCGTTCTTACATAAATTTCAAAAGTACATTATGCATTCTCTATATATTTGTTTGAAGGGTCGCAAGCCTATTTCGGGAAAGCGGACCAAGTTAGCTTGAAATTAACTGTGAACGCTTTGTGTTATTACAATATCATTTCACTTTTGATTGTATCGAAAAACCAGATTTGCCAGCAAACCTATAGCTGAAAAAGCCACTAAGCGTAGAGAGTTTTCATGCTATAGCTGAGCCTTCGATAAGTCACAGACGTTAGAGTCGTTGAACTCCAATAATCACACGTACATAGGGGTGGGCTAAATCGAATCATTCGAAGTTCGAAATTGCTTCGAATAATTTCTCCGAAATTCCGTGTAAATACCTAATATCTCATTATTGCTATTACAAGGTGTCTCCATTGTGAAATCGAGAATTTTATAGTTTATAGAATATTTTTAATTCGCACTGCATGTCTAAGAGCACCAATTTTCACATTTTAATGACAAAATGTAATTGATTTCGTTCAAATTTGACTAAAATCGATTGCATTTCCTCGTTACAAATAATAATTTTAGTTTATTTAGTAATTTTTTGTTTCTATGAACGATCCGCGCGTAATTCGAATAAATTGTGCTTTAAATCGATTCGAGTCACAGTATTTAATTGCCCAGCCCTACACGGACAATCTCGCTTAAGGCAGATACCACTCACTATAAAGTATGACATGGCTGTCTTGTTCCTTCGGTACTTGGAATATTTTTTAGTTTGAAAAAAAAAATATAACCAGGATAATTTGATACAATGAAGTTTATTGATTACTGAGATGGTATGGAATTATATATTAATAGTAAATCATCATTAAACCCACTTCACTCTTGTTGTTATTTATATCCAGGGGTTACGAACGAAAATTTAAGCTTGAAAAAATACTAAAAAGTATTCAATTTTAGGACGACTTTAATGACTAAATGACTATGATTATCTAAAGAGTGACATGACGATCTACTGCATTGCGACAGTCTAATTTCGCCATCAAACATTCTGTTTTTTTGATACGTGTTCGTATTATGCGTTTTCTTCGAGGGCCTCACACTGTCAGCGACATGGCTATGATTTTATGACGCAAACTACGTCATGGCGATATTCGCTCTCAATACATTCGTGCGTAACCACGGCGACCTATCAGGCTGTTACTCAATATTTACGCAGGAAATAGGAACCACATATCAACGGTAGTGAAATTTTGAAGAATTTTAATTATAAATTCTTCTAACAAAATATCGTAAAATTACGACGAATATGTCACTGGAAAGATTTTTTTTCAATGCATCTGAATTTAAGGACCAATCAAGCATGGCCACAGGCTGATCTCAAACACACTTCTAATGCTCTAGGCTGCGGAAAACATATCACATTTGAACAAATTTTATAACAGAAGCTGATATTTTTCTTGTACAAAATTTTAAAGTGGTATCATTGATGATCCCGTCAACTTAACGGTTTCTTCTTAGTTGAGCCTTTTATGATACGATTTTTATACTATTGAATCGTTCCTAAAGCATGATAATTTTTTTTTTCCTTTATTGGAAGTCTGAGCGATACTGGTACCAGTGCCCTAAAAAAAACTTAACTAACGGCCGCTAAATAGCAAAAGAGCTACTATAAGATTTAGTACCAGCAATTGTAATGTAAGAGGAAATCAACCAAATCGGAATCGCGATATCAAAGTGCGGTGGAAAATTCTGCCCTGTGCGATGGTAGAGCCATCTACCAATTGTTTGATTCTATTAAGTCGTCTTTCATGACGCGCTGGAAAGCAAATAGGATTAGGATTATACCACACGATTATCTTTTTCTCGTGATGATCTAATAAATGCGCAGATATTTTTGTAATGTGTTAAGGATGATATAAAATCTACGAAAAACACAGATACAACATACTCTCTCTTCTACCCGTCTTCTCGCGCATGTCAATATTTTTACTGTGAAATGAAAATTTGTACAACTTTGCGCCATTGATGGCGCTATCTGTTCAGAGACCTAAACTTAACAAAACGTGAATCGATCAAGAATTATTTAATGTTTCTTAACACCTTCCTGCTTGTGTATCACGCTTATGTCAGGCGTTATATCATGAGTGCTTGACGACAGAAAAGTGCGACGTAAAACAAACATTCCTCTGTTGACGTGACGATTTGATGACGACGACTTCTCTTTGTGTTGCCACCGACAAAATGAAGTAGAAAATTCCAAAGTAGAAGCAGAAAAACTGTAGTAGGTTTTCGGCGACGTATGAATATATACTGGAAATATACTTTGATCTGGCTCGAGTCAAATTCTTCACATCTTACAAGACGGGATTTGCTAAAATCATAGAATTTTAACATGGCGATTGAACTAGAAATTATGTGTTTATACGAATTTAAATTCGAATCCTATTTTGATACATTTGGCGAATGTGGATTTAATTCATGCCTGTTTCAAATTGAAATTTCCGAACATTGAAACTTACGTTTTGTTTTTGAGACGAAATGTCGAAAACCAACAACATTTTTACATAGTGTGACGGTACTGGATTTTTGGTATATTCCTTACTGTCTTGAGTTAATGGTGCAGTGACGCTTCTCTATATTTTGGTCCATTCTTAATTAAATTGAGCCATATAGCGGTTGACAGTTCAAAGGTCACTACTCGATATATTACCACGTTGCTGGTAAGCGACGTTCTCTTTCCGTCCCGCCGCCTTGGCGGTGACAGGGTTGTCCGGTGTTTGTTTCAGTCAATGTGTTAATGTTTATCTGTTGCCGTTTCAATACATTTGCATCATCCTCGACGAATCTTATTGTGTGGTTTTTGCAGCACACAGGAGTCTTCTGAAAGCGTTTTATGGGTTGCGCAGTCTATCGGACTGTGCTGGCGAGCACTGTTATTTCTCTAAACCGCCCCGCTGCAATAGCAATAACACGACAATCCTAGAAAACAATGACAACTTTTGAGTCATTTGGAAACCGATTAAATAAAGTTAAAATAGGCCATTGAGTCTCTGACCTCAGCCAGTACGACCATATCTATTTTTATGGTTAGGGCTGGGCAAAACCGAAGCCTTTGGATATCGAATCTGATTCAAACGATTTTTCCGAATAGGATCGAATCGCTGATTTCATAAAAATAACAAATATTCTATTTTACTATGACCAATATGGTCGCAATTGTGATGATCGGGAAATATTCAGTTACGAATTACAAATATTACCAGAAATTGACTTAAAAGCCACGTATTTTCATTTTAACGAGAAAATACAACCGATTTGGATCAAACCGATTGCATTTTGTCGTTAAAAATGAGGAAAATGCACTTAACTTAGCATGTTTTTGTTCCTATGAATGATTCACAATTGATTCGAATAATCTGTATTTCGAATCACCGAATCGAATTGCCCATCCCATTATGGTTATACTTGAAGAACAAGCGAGTAAACAGAAAGACTCTCATTGGTCAATTCCATCAGAACGAACCGAAAGAATTTGTCCTTATACAACCGTTGGTACTAGGTCACTCACATATCCTTTGCAGTCATTGGATATCGCTATTTGACTTTATAATAGCCACCATCACACCCATATTACACATCATGAGTTGAACGCATGTGTTTTCAAAAGTATCAGGCACAAAGAACGAATCGTCCTTACATAAATTTCAAAAGTACATCAGACATTCTCTATATATTTGTTTGACGGGTCGCACGCCTATTTCGGGAAAGCGGACCAAGTTAGCTTGAAATTAACTGCGAACGGGTTGTGTTATTACAATATAATTTCACTTTTGATTGTATCGAACAACCAGATTTGCTAGCAAACTTATAGCTGAAAAGTTACTATGTATAGATAGTTTACGTGCTATAGCTGAATGCAATGAAGTTTATTGATTACTGGGATGATATGGAATTATATTTTGATAGTAAATGTTAGCATCACATGTTTTTTACTCGGGGTGATTCCAACCATCCTTTTGTTGATTTTATGTCGGTCAATATTAAAATAACAGATTGTAGTCCCCCCCGTTTCTGCAGCGTGAATGGTGCAGCGAGACGAAGTTCTTTCGACTTAAACAGCGTATAACATATGTTATACGCCGCAAGTATTGTTTTTTTAAACCTATATCCACCGAATTTAGCATATTTTATTAACATTAATGTGCAGTGTTTAGGATAGGATTTTGCATTTATCCTGCTGGAGAGGAATGTCGAGAATACGACTCAATCACATGGCGAACCACGACCTTTCGTGTAGACACCGGTTCAGAATGGGGAGGTTTTTGGCTCATCATTTTCCTGTGCATGGACGTGATTGGTAGGGGAAGCCGTACAATACTTATCACTGACAATCCGTAAGAACGATCTGGACAGAGTGGCCCCAGTAACTCTCTTGACAGATTTCTAGAATGTCTCTTTCTCATTCGAGTTTCGAAATCATCATTAAACCTCTTTACTATTGTTGGCATTTATATACACGGGTTACGAACGAAAATTTAAGCCCGAAAAAATACTCAAAAGTCTTTTATTTTAAGACGACTTTAATGACTAAATGACTATAAATATCTGAAGAGTGATATGACGATCTACTGCATAGCGACATTCAAATTTCGAAATCGAACATTCTGTTTTTGATACGTATTTGGTATTATGCGTTTTCTTCGACGGCCTCACACTCTCAGCGATGTGGCTAAGATTTCATGACGCAAACTACGTCATTGCGATATCCGATCTCAATACATTCGCGCTTAACGACAGCGACCTATCAGACTGCTAATTAAAGCTTACACAATTCTTTACGCAGGAAATAGGAAGCTAGCACTAACGAAAGTGAAATTTTGAAGAATTTCATCATAAATCTCGAACAAAAATATCGTAGAATTTAGATGAATATCTCACCGGAAATATATTTTTTCACTGCTTCGAATAGTCTTGATGATGATATGATGACTTTACCGTGAAAACATTCTCGCACCGTTTTATTAAGCGAGCAAACGTTGTCAATTTTAAGGACCAATCAAGCATGGCCACAGGCAGCTCTTAAACCAAACTGCTATAAAATGTAGTACAAGCAACTGCTCTAAGCGAAAAACATATCACATTTGAACAAATTATAACAGAACCTGATATTTTTCTTGTACAAAAATTTAAAAGTGGTATCATTGATGATCTCGTCAAATTGACGGCTTCTTTTTTGTTGAGACTTACAATACGATTTTATACTCAATCTATGTTATTACCATTAATATTTTGTTCAATTGCTGTATCTCAAATACCAAAAGCAAATCATTATAATAATTCATATTAGTAAAAATAAAAAGTAGAATCAGTATTGTAATTTTGACTATTTCGGCCAATAGACTGAGTAATGCATTGCATGTAAGAATTTGCCACTCTCACGTTGTATTTAATTTGACTCAAGAAATTTGGCACGAACACAACTGTCTATCATAAAAGGCGATCCTCATTCTTCAGGCAATATTTTGTTTTCTTGGCATTTCTTTCGTTTCAATTCTATTTTATCCTTTTGTTTTGCTTTAATTCATATTTTTTTGTATTGCATTTGCATATTTTTTCTGGTTTACAGTTTCCTCTCGAGTATTTTTTTCACGTGGGTTTTAACTTTAATTAAGTGTTTGTTTGTTCTTATTTTTTTTTAGGGGAGGGGATCCCGTATGATATGTGTGGCAGAATTTGGTAATATTTATATATTTTTTTATGAGGTAAGCTGAGATTATTAGATGTTTCTTCAAAATTTCTTCTCTGGCACGTTTTTAAATATTATTTTAGGTTTTGTTTGCTTTCCTGATAACCTGTTATGTAATATCTTATTTATGTGGGGTTTTGTGTCAACTGAGCTGTCGAAATAAATTATGTCTATGTCAATCGCGGTTCATAGATGACGCATCTCCTCAACGTAATATACCACTGGTCTTTACCAATACTTGTGTGATCGCGGGTATTTTGAAGCAAAAATAGTTTATTTTCAGTACTTGTGAGACTTCCCGCCGCATATTCGGGTTCGAGCCCCGGCGAATCCGGCTCGCTTATCAATGCCCACCACTCAACCCAGGGTATAATTATTTGGGTAGGCCAAGCCGAACAGAAAAATAATATAAATAATTGTATACGGATAAAGATAATTGCTGACAAATTCGCCCTTCCAGCCAATGCAGATCCAGCAATGCAATTCGCAGTAATAAATCCACATCTGTTGTCTTAATGGAATACATCGGCAACTTAGAAAGTTCCGAGAAGAAATGGGATGGGCTGGGATTGCTTGGATTAAACACAACAAGTTAGAGCGGAGAGATAAAACGAAGGAGATACCTATACCCATTTCCTGAATTTGAGTGCATAGCATTTGAACTGAAGTGGAAATCTACCTTTCGCGCCTCACCACCAATGATGCTAGCACTGCTAGATAATACATTTGTAGAGAGAGTTTTTTCTGACAATATTTGAGAAACGACATGCAAGAGTAAATATTCGGCGCGTGAAAAATGTTGGCCTCGGATCCGGGGAATCCCGGGTTATGGCTCCTTGGCCGACCTCAGACCCAGACCCAGGACCAATGAATTTGATTGATCTTGACAGCACGTGAAGGTCGGTTTCTCCTTCGTAGTGAATTCGTATTATTGACAATACTGAACTGACAATAGGAGCTGAGTAATTTATTCCGATGATTCGAATCGATCAGAAGAATAAACTTTTCGAATCAATCGTGAATCGTTCATCGTTGAAAACTTTCTGAATAAAGTGGAATTTTCATTTTTAACGACAAATCGACTGTATTTTGCCGTTTAAATATAAGAAGTTTTGCTCTTTGACAAGGAGAGTGAAAATACACCTCAAGATTGTTTACGTAACTACAAATTTCTTGGTATTTATAATGGAGACAAGTTATAAGAGCATTTAAGAGCGTTCTCATTTATATGTAATTATTGATTCGATCCGATTCGAAAAAAATATTAGAATCGGATTTCATGGTTTTATGATCGCCAAAAGCAGATACCACTCACTGGACTTTACCGAGGTGGTTTAGTTCTGTAATAGATGTTTTCTGCTTAGGGTGCAATTCCTGGCACTTGAAATGAAAAATTCTAAACGATTCGGTTTTGCCTACTGACAAAGAATGGAAATTTCATCGCCCTGGTGCACAAAACTATATCAAGTTGTGAGCTCCATAAATCATACGAAAACAACAACAAGATCGAAAAACAAATCCACTGCGATGTGCTTCCCATTTTTACCCCTTTGAGTGAACCCAGATCGAAAAATTGTGTCAAAGTACCCGTTTGTAAACTATGGGTAACTGATGAATCGAATTTGATTCGCATAATTTTTCGAATTGGATCAAATAACTAATATTATATAAATAAAAAATATCTTATTTTTGCTATTGCAACCTCCAGCCTCCATTATGAAAATCGAGAAATTTATATTCGGTTTATCGAATCAAATTGCCTAGTCCTATTGGTTGCCTATTGCATGAGTTTTGTTACAGAAAGATCATTCATAATTTAGAATAAAAATCTAACCACAGATATTCAAAGACCTAAGCGTTATTGAGTTTCGTCAAAATCCTTGTCCCGAGTATTTTCAACTAACTCCCAGTGACCTCGGTTCGACACTGTTGTATCGTTACAGGGGGATTCTTTCAGTCAATATTTGAGGAGCGTCATGAATAAATATTCAGCAGGTGCGATTGTCTGCTGGAACGCATAGAATAAACACTAGCATTTGAAGAATAAGGATGTAGGTAAGGTGTCATTCGTGTTATTTAAATAATTATTAAAGTAGAGTCGCGGTGATAGTATATACAGAAATATTAGGTCAAGGGGGCAGATTTTATTCTTCCAAATATAAAGGTATAATCCGAGTAGTGTGGGAAAGATAAAAACAAGTTTTATATTGGATTAAGGAGAAACACAAATATTCGTGCTTGTCGCATATTTTTTCAATTTGAAAAAATGTAATTTTTTGATTCTTTCAGCAAAATAAAACGAAAAATCGAGTATTTTATGTTTTGTCGAAATATTTTTTTGTTATTAGGTGGCTCCATTTTAGACAGTGCTTTGGGCTTTACCTTGAGTAAATTTTCCTTAAAAGTATATATTTATAAAATTGCGTAACTTGTGCTGTACTCATCAATCCTATTCAGAAATATAATCTTTTAAACTTACTGAACGCGAAGGCTTAGTGGTTGTCATATTGGCATAGCAGGGTGAAATTTCCGGTTCGAGTCCCAGCGTATCGGTTCGTTAGTCCATACCCACATCGAACCAGAGTGTAATAACTTGGGTATGCTAGGCAATAACACTAACCCTGTCCATTTATAAGTGTCCATTGGTATAGGGCATTTGTCGCTGGGGTGATCCACTCTTAAAAAGAGTGGCCAGCAAAAATATTTTCAAGCATAAGTAACTGATAGATCGCGTATTGACGACGTGATCTACCTGTAACTCATGCTTGCCGAAACATAGGTAAACAGAAAATTTCTGACTGGGATAACGGCTCAGTTTTTTTTTTTGGGGGGGGGGATTTATGTTTAAGTTGCAGTTTTAGGTTTTATGTTTTAAGTAGCTGTATCAGTGCTCACAATTTAGTTTTTTCAAACTGACATTCAATACAGTGAAATTTGATAAGTACAAAATTAAGGTCTCGCTTTTTGAATTCTAACTTGTTCATGACTTGACATGCCAATCATACATGCAGAGACAACTTGTGGCGTCATAATGGACACGACAGACAGCAAAAATCCCTTGGATATAACGTTTTTAATTTTACCACGAAGCACGAAAATTTTTCATGAAAAAATGAAGTTCATTACCTAAAATAAGCAAAATAAATATAATAAAGACATATAAAAACTCTTTTGAACTTTTAATGGTGATAGACGAACTTTTTTGTCTCAAGATTACGACTTTTTAGTCAAAAAAGACAAACAAAGTTACTTTTGAGAGAAAAAAGCTTTCGATATTGATTTTTTGTATATTAACCTCAAAATTTTAGAAGTTCTACCGCCACTGGTTGTGGTACATTCAATTAAGTTATTGTATATAAAACTTTTTCGTAAGTTATTTAGAGATACGAATATTAAAGCAAAGTTAATGCCATGAATTCGCTGACGATGAAGCACAAAGAAATTGATGA
This sequence comes from Styela plicata, assembly GCA_963675895.2. NCBI lineage: Eukaryota > Metazoa > Chordata > Ascidiacea > Stolidobranchia > Styelidae > Styela > Styela plicata. The sequence continues at coordinate 16,400,113 of OZ023142.1, read as the reverse complement.
ACAAGCCGCTGGTCTGATGATGGGACTTGAAGGACTGCAGAAGGCGAGATTTCTTTGTGACTTTGCTATTAAAGTTGAGAACGAAACAATTCCTGTCCATCGTGCAGTATTGGCCGCTTGCTCTGATTATTTTGTTGGGATGTTTAAGAACGATATGAAAGAGAAGAGCGACGGTTTTGTTGAATTGAAGGATGTTGATCCAAGCGCTGTGAAAATGTGCATAGAGTATATGTACACGGGCAAAATTGAGATTACAGATAAGCTTTTAGAATGGTTGATGTTGGTTGCAGATATGTTTCAATTCTCGAGATTAATAAACTTGTGCGTTCACTATATGGATGATTATTTGGACATAAATAATTGTATACGGATAAAGGTAATTGCTGACAAATTCGGTCTTCCAGCCAATGCAGATAAAGCAATGCAATTCGCAGTAATAAATTCATTTGAGGTCATTCAAACGTTTGATTTTCGGCAAACCACATTTGTTGTCTTAATGGAATACATCGGCAACTTGGAAAGTTCCGAGAAGAAATGGGGCGCTGGGATTGCTTGGATTAAACACAACAAGCTAGAGCGGATTGATAAAACGAATGCGATATTGGGCGGTATGGATTTCAGTAATTGTTCTTTTCAATTTTTATATGAAATCGCTTGGAAGGAACCATTGATAAAAGAATCGCCTGTCTGTACAAAACTCATCAAAAAGGCCATCTTAGGCGTCACCAAATTTACAAATTTCACTATTGCTAACTGTCTTGAACTTTTGCAGATGGCAAAACAGATCGAGAATTGCGCACCCAATGTTGTGGTTGAGTTAAGAGACTTTATTGCGGCAAACTTCATGGAATTATACGTAATCAACGACTTTAAAATATTAGATTATGAGGATATATCATACCTATACCAATCTCCTGAAGTTGAGTGCATCGCATTTGAACTGAAGTGGAATTCTCTTCTAACGTGGATTAAAAGTATGGTCAAAATTCGCAAAGCTTGGCTTAAAGAGATAATGATGCACCTGAAGCTGCAAGATCAACCGATTGAAGTACTTCTCGCTGTCACAGACGAGCCGCTTGTGCGACAGATGAAAACTTGTCACGATTACGCACTCGCTACACTGTTCAATGGTATCAACAGCACAAATGTCACTATTTCAAATTGTTTTGACTTGTATGAAAAAGCAAAAAATCACAACATCATTACCCCTGATAAAAGTATGCTGTGCTTGAGAGATTTTTTTGCAAACAACTTCAGTGAAATTAGCATAAACAGAAAATTTACTACGATTGAGTTTGATATCATCCTGCACATACTGACCCATTCAAAATTTAGACTTTGTCCTGAAAATGTGCAATGGAACGCAGTTAAAAACTGGGTAAGCGAAAATCAAACGACCGGAGAACGAACTCTTTATGAATTGCTGTCAGCCATGGATTTAAAACAATTCCAAGGGAGGTTTCTGATGGAGGCAATATATCCCGACTTGCTAGTGAAGCAATGTGATTTGTCAATGCGTTTGGTTGGTTCAAAAATTCTTTCAAATTTAGAACGCGAACATATAACAATAGCAAATTGGTTTTCATTATATAAAATGGTTAAGTCAGAGGAGTACGAAATTTCCCCGAATTCAATTCCACTAATTAGAGTATTTGTGATAAAAAATTTGGACGAAATCATGAACGGGGAAGATTTTGGAAATTTGAACAAACAAGACGTTGAAGAGCTGATGGAATTGTCGGATTTCAAAATTTGCAAGGAGGATGTTAAATGGAGAGCGATAAGGACGTGGGTTGCAAAAGACCTTGAACAACGATGGCAAGATTTTTTAAATGTTTTAAACAAAATGAATTTGTCCAAATTCTCTTGCAGTTTTTTACTGCAAACCGTTCTGGAAGATCCTCTTGTCAAGCAATCAAGTGTATGTTCGGAATTTGTGGCCAAAATACTATTCAGTTCTCTAAATTCGACGACTGTTTCTATTTTTAATTGGTCGACAGTTCTGGAACTGGCGAAAAAGTATTCTCCGGCATCAGTGCACAAGGTTCTGGGTACGGTGAAAAGTAATTTCGTAGAAGTTAGTAAGCAGCCTCATTTCCGGGATTTGGTCCTTGACGACATTCTCTTTATATTCCAACCAGCCGGTCTTGTGTGTGCATCTGAGGATGTTAAATGTACAGCAGCTATCCAATGGATCAAAGCCAACGACGGGGATGCCTCTATACTAGTACGGCTGATAAAGCTCATGGATTTCAAAAAGTTAACTCCCGATTATATCAAAAAAACTTTGCTACAGGATGGTTTAGTGAGAGAATCGGAAGTATGTAAGGAATTAATCATGGACAATCTGATCCAAAGAGTCGCAGATAACGCACCATCAAGAGCCAAATCTACTACCAGTACTGCCGTAGCAAAATCAACTCAAAGAATCGTTAGGCCGAATGCAGGGCCTATTCGAATTTGTCCAAAATAGATTGAATTTTGAAATTTAAAAAAAATCCACTTACCCAGTTTTCGTTCCTATGGCCGATTTACGATTTATTCAAAAAAATATTCAGTACTTCGAATTGATTGCAATCACCTATCACCTAATCCAATTGCTCAGCAGGAGGTGTCGAAACTCAGAATTGATTTTGCATGATACAATAATACGAAATAAAGGAAAATGCAAAGTATTAACGAAAAACGAGATTTAATGGTTGATTGATTATTGGCCTTTTCATACGCTGCTCCGGCCTTGAATAGAGGGGATTTGATTTTTTTTTTTTTAAATTGGACAAATAAGTGGGCTAGTGTACAAGGCCCTGATGTATAGTGGTGTTGCCTGCACGATTTCCCAATTTTAAGAACCTTGCACACATAATGCGCCAAGCGCGTACAACAATGCGTACAACAAAATAAAACCTTCTAAAAACACGCAAGCAGTAATAATGCAAATTTTCATTATTTTTTCCCGAATGGAATCTCTGATGAAATGATTTCGAATCGAATCTTTTCCAAAATCAAACACATTCTAAATTCGGCCATATATTTTGATGGAGGGTAGCATTCTAACCTAAAAAATATATATATATACATTGCACAATTTTGGTTATAGTACATAATTTTCTTTATTCCATGTCGATTTAGACGGATAAAACAAATTTTTGTGTAGATTCGATTCATGCAATAAAAATGAAATGTTTCTATTTTTCACTATTCTGAATTATATCATAAAGGAAGAATTTTACCATATCGAAAATGTTCGTTCTCGAACTTATTTTTGGACATTCCAGTATCCATATATCAAAAGCAAAGTGGAGGTCGGAATACGACTGACCTTTCTGAACCGTTTTCATCATTGTCTATTTTTACCAATCACCTGCCGCCTTTCAAGCTGATCATAGAGTCGAAATAAACATACTCCGCCAATTTTGACTAAAATCATTGCTAGTTCTAGGATGAATACAAACGCGATTTTGTTCTACTGGTGTGCTCGTGGTAGATGGTTTCACCGTCACCCAGGGCAGATATCACTTCACCTTACCATATCAGTTCACTTTGGAATGTTTTCCGCGTAGAGAGCAGTTGCTGGTAATACATCTTCTTCTACTGGCTCTTTGTTACTAAGTGGCCGTTAGATGGTACGTAAGTGCACTGCTCCCGGTCTTGCTCGGGTAAATTTCAGAAAGTATTCTACTAAGCGTTTGGTGATGTGTAGGAGGCTACACGTCAACAGGAACAATAGGAATTATGTCAAGAAAAAACCTTCATTGTCGTGCTCCGCCACATTGTTAAGCTTATCGACCTCTTCTACAGAATAAAAGTAAAATCCTATCCTAAGTTGAGCTAACTTATTTTTTTTACCTTTCTTATTTCAAATAACACGAAAATATACAAAAGTACTTGGCCTTACGATTCATCCAAACAGAATACTATTATTTTAGGGTGCCCAGTCAGGCGTTGGGATTACGCTTCGAGCTACGTATCACTAACGTCCTGGGTTCGAATTCCTTTCGGGAATGATTATAGGCGAGAGGTTTGCTGGATGCCTCGCCGGTGGTTCACGTAAGCGCTACTTACGGCTTCTTCCACCAACCTTGTCCATTCACGGGAAATATTAGTAATATGATTGATCGGTTTAAAAACTGGTGTCTGCACGAGAGGTCGTGGTTCGACATATGATTTAGCTGTATTCTTGGCTTTCCTCTCCCACGGAATAAAATGAAATCTATCTTATCCTGTTTTTTAACAACAAAGAAGAAAAATATTACCGCCCTGGCTGATAGCAAAAAAGACTAATCACGGATCTCTGAAATCAAATATATATTGCACAATTAAGGAAAATAAGAAATGTTCTTATATCATACAGAATTGATCAAGAATCTTTGATATTGAATTCAGCAAAATATATTATTTTGAAGATGACAACCATGAAAGTGTTTCAAATCAGAAAACTCTGGCAATACTCTTGTCAAGCACGAGTCATCGATGGATTGCGCCGATGAGGCGCGGTCAATCTGTGGCTCATGCTTGGCATAATGGAAAATTCTGATCAGGTTTTCCACGCAGGACAAAAAAGAACAAGATATGGCCCATCGGTGGCTCATGCTTGACAAAACTTAATTCGCGATTTGAATTCCGCATAGTTAAATAATATTATATTTACTGTTAATTAATTAGGCCTAGGGAATTCCAGTACCATTCGTATTATCATTTTGCCTATAGTACATGATTTCCCCCCACAATACAATACTAAAAAGCAGCTATGACTCTTAAATTTTGAAGTACATTCTTTATATAGACATATCTTGGAAGTGTATCTGCCCAAAGCTCTGTACTACTTATAGACGGAAAGGGCCGGAATTTCTGGTAATATATGATCTTTTCTTTTTCGGCTTAGCCTACCCAAGTTATTACACCCTGGGTTGAGTGCTGGCCATGTATTAACGAGATGGACTCTAACATGGGATGTTCAACCTGCGATACCAACATTAACCACTAGGCCATCGCTTTCGAAATTTTGGAAATGAGAGCATCTACAGGTATACACAAGGTTCCTACAGAAGTCTATGGACATTCACAGAAAAAAATGTTGTTTGTAAGATATTTTCAAATAGAAATTCGATGGCCATGCGTTCCATCAACAGCTTATATTTGGCCAAAAAAATGAGTTCGTAGGTTAATTACAATACCATGTAGTGAAAATTACTATAAAAAAACCTATGATTTTTACTGCACTTTTGGATGCATTTTTTCCAAAATCGGATAATGAACATTTTCAATTCAGAAAATTAATAGAAAAAAAATATTGCAGACATATCCAATGAAGTTTTACATAAAACCTTTGTTGAATCAAACTGAAGCGTGAGAAGAGTATTCTAATATGACTTGTATACTAATCTGTTTGAATCCAGCGAAGTAACACCCATCTAATAGCACAAGGCATAGCAAATTACACAGATGTTTTTGATTGCCATTGGGGATATCCTAAATTTCTATTATATGTACAACCGGTGGACTTTGTTGGAGAAGATCTGAGTAGAAATTTGAAACGTTGTTAAAACAATATTTTCATTTCACCGGTTGTGCCTATATTAAAAAAACACCGACCTTGAAAAACAACAAAGCAATTAACATAAAAAAGAGAAAAATGCTAATGAAGAATAAGCGAGCAGTTAAAAAATATCATGGTTTGCGAGATATTCTTGGGTTATCCAGCTCATAACTCATCTATGATCAGATGTAAAATGAACAGTCAGCAGCCACACTTGGTACAAGAAAAAATATTAGCATTGTTGGTCACAACACATTTGACAAATGAGATATAACAGAGATTATATTATAGAAATACAGTCTCTATAATATATAAAGGCATCCTTATTCCAATAAAACTAATTTATTATTTGATTATTCTTAAATTTATTCATTTTGTAGTAACAATACGATATTCAATATTTTTATGTCGTAAAATTTGACAAAAATCCGGACGTCGTTGCAAAATGGAAAAAATATGGTCAAATATCAGCAGTTTGGTTTATATTGAAGCCTAAAACTGCCAATTTTTTTCTTTAAAATGAAAATTTTGCATGCCTGGAGGGCATATCAATATAGAAAGAATTGAATTGAGAATCATGGCTGTGGATTAAAAGGTGATTTTGAAGTCCTTGAGTCCAAATTGTTTTAATTTCTAACTCTGGCCTGATGAAGATTTAACTTTGAAACAGTCACTTTAAATCCGTTACTGAATTGAAAATTGTTCAACTTTGTTCTCAACACTCGATTAGGCCTTTAAAATCTTAAATATATAATATTGTAAATACAATGAACTAATTAGATAGATTTAAAGTCTTGCTTCAAAGTCGCATACGAATTTATTTATATCTGAGAACAAAGTCACACTTCTTCAGACAAGCATAATGCTGACTTTGGTCAGAGTAAATGTTACCGAAATACATTTGTTTCTCTAGTTTGTCACAGTTACTCTTGCTAACATGATAATTCAAGATCTCTTATTTACACTTGTCAGAATAGCAAAAAAAAAAAAAAAATAAGGCTCGTTTTATCTGAAAAATTGTAAGGAAAATTTTATAAATGAAGATATGTAAGTTTTGCTGGAAGGGCAGTATAGCACAGAAGCTGACATTTCGAGAATTGGGTATGGCAACATGAACAAGTTATGGCAACAGAATGACACTAATAAAAAAGCAATATTTAGGAAGACATGTAGTTGCATAATTAGGATAATATAAGAACCGTGGTCTTTATCAGCAGAAAAAGAAGGATACAATGTTATTTCACACATAATACATAGTTAATTACTTGATTTTTCATACAGGATGTAATTGGTCAAAATGGAAAACATGTCACTGACTTTGTGAGACTCATCTCTGCCAACTCAGTCTTGTTGAGTCAGCAGTGGATCGTGCACCTGAGATGCGGCCCATCTGTGACATATATGATCAACAAAATAAATTTTTAATTGAGTAGTATAGACCACAAAATTTTTGTTTTGTCTGATTAACGATGTAGAGCAAAAACTTTTAGCGTGTTTTGGGATATTTTATGCTGATTATTTAGATCTTCGATTTTCACTTAAAAAAACAAAAAGTCTGTCACAACGGTCACATTGTTAATACTTTGCAATCACAGGTTGAAGATCTCATGTTCAAGTCCCAGAGAGAGTATAGTCCAATATTTCCTGTCCAATCATAATAACTTGGGAAGGCGAAGTTTGATCAGTACACAATCAGAAATTAAATTTTGTGGAGCACGAGCCACAGAGCCTCAAGGTCGAAATACACTAGTTGTCTTACCGATGTATGCATTTCGGGAAAAAAATTAAAGCGTCAATACACGTTGCGTTCCGTATTCACATGCCTACAAAGCAGAAACGCACGCAACGAGCACTCTCCGTTAGCTTGCATAGCAAACCGTTCGGTTGCATTCAGAAAACGTAAAGGAACTGCATACAGAGCATCGCGCCAGAGAAAAACAGAGGGGTGATAAAAAACAAACCTAGAAAAACGCAACTTAAGTAATGGTGTATTGTGGCCTTAAGTGGCACGCCAATCCGTAACTCAAACTTGACAAAACATCTTCGACAACATTTTTCCTGACTGGGTAAGCCTACATCGGTTCATCACAAGTAAACCTTTTTGATGAATAGTGTTGCTGTATAGGTCATGGATTGTACAGGGTACGACTCCGACTGATCCATTCAATAAATGGGAAAAAGAAAATTACAGATTCAGGTACAAAGCCTTAGATCTCAGGCATCGGGGCTTTCATAACCTTCAGAATTTGATAAACTTGGAACTCTGCGACGTGACTTTATGGAGCTATTGTTCGCGTTACGATTCAGATAAGGGTTTTTATTTGACAACACCTCTCTGCCCTCAATAGAGTCTGAGTTTTTAAGAAGTGGTTGACGACCATCATCGCTCAAAAGTATATATTGAGATCGATTCCATTCCTGTTCCTCTCCTGAAGCCAGAAGTATGAATAAAATTGTGCCGGCAATGTAAACTCCACATGCGATGTAAAATACAATACGCCATTGTTCTCGAGTTTCCTTTGAAAAGAAGTAAAGTAAAGTCTCTAAAATAAAACAGATTGGCAAGAATTTCAGGTACACTAGAAATTTGAAATATTTTATTCTGAATAACGTGTATGAGAGGCGTAGTAACAGAAACACACAAAAATGTAAAAAGACTCTGTTTGAAATGACTTAGGACAATCGAAGGCGTGACAGGCTGGCGGAATATCAGATCCTCAGACACCCAAAAAATAGGTTTCATCAGAAGAAAATTTACAAAATGGGTAATGTTTCACAATATGTCTCTTGCTAATAGAGGTGTTAACGGCTTTGAAACCTTTTATGTATCAGAAGAAAAGGGTATGAACATTTCAGAAACCCAAAGAAAACAAGATTTTGTAACACTGCACAATATGCATCTCTTTCTTACATTATCTCCAGTGAGTTTTTCAACAACAATTGGTGAAACAAATCCTGGTATTGTTGCAAATGTATTAGTAATTCCCATCAATATTCCTGAATATCTGAAAGAAAATATATAAAGCTTTAGAATAGAATGATTAAAGATTCAATGAAACTATATTCCATGCTCACTCCATTGACTGTGTGGAGTGATGAAACTGTCATGGCTGTCAAACGTAGCACCTGGTTAATGCAAATGACGCAGGTTCAATGGCCGGTGAGGTAATTACGATCACGGTCGGTAATTAAGATCACCGAATGAAAAGGCTCCATAGAAGAATACATGGTGGTTCCCCTGGACGAAGGCAATGCAACCCACAGCATTGGGACAATGCTCAATAACCTTAGCAGTTCCATACCGGATGGGAATACCACGACACAAAATGAATCTTGTAAAACTTTCGTTTGCAGAATCAAATCAAAGGTTTATACTTTATAATAAACAAACAAAAGTTTTTTTAAAAGAATTGACAAATGTATCAAAATTTACAAATATTTTCTGAAATTATATACATTTTTGATTTCATTGGAACAAATCTCTGTTTTTCCTGTGTGTTAGAAAATGATACCAATCTAGGATATATTCCATATTTATCTGGCTGGAGACTACTGAGGTATAAGGTTTTGGCTCAACACGAGTGAAAGTTCAGAATAGTTTAAATTAACAGCTTTTATGTGCCATTTTCTACTTGGCAACACATGCAAATATTTTCAAGAGACAGAAAAAAAGATTTCCTTATCTTGCACAAAATTGCAAAGTCCATAGTCCTAATCTAAGCTCGAAAACATTTTTTTGTATAACAATGTCTCATCTGACTAAAGTTTAACTCTGGCATTAAACAATGCTGTTTCTACTTTCTGCATGCGTCATAGTAACAAAAATATAGTCATGAAATTCTATCAGTTTAGAAAACGGACCAATGAATGAATAGGGTTGTCTTTCATAGCGACTTATTTTACTTATTCTGCACCATACTACCAAGTCCAATGTCAACCAAAAATTTTTGCTGCATAATAATGTCTCATCTGACTAAAGTACAACTTGTGCATTAAACAATGCAGACTGGGGAATGACAACTAACTTCTCAAACACCCGAAGAAAATGGGTTTTACCGGAAGTAAATATAGCCAATGGTCAATATTCCATGACATATTCTGTGATTAAAGAATATATTATTACTTTTTGGTGTCTGATGGTAATCGGTTTGCGACCAAAAGATTCAAAATCATATATTTCATAGCAGTATTGATGGTTTTGAATCTTTTTCGTCCAACTGAAGAAAATGATATGAACATTTCAGACACCCAAAGAAGCCCAAGATTCCACCAACAACCAATAATATATATGGTTTCTATATAAGTCAGAGTAACAATATTATAGCTGACATTCTATCAGTTAAGAGAACGATACAATGTAATAAAGAAGGTTGTCTTTCATAGTTATACAGTAAATATAGTATTCAAAACTCGCTTTATAAACAAAATGTTTCAATATTTCATATAAACGAAATTCCTAACAATTGATCATATTTAGCCTATTCTGCAGCAAAATCATGATCTGTGGCATGTCTTACAGCATATAATATTAAGGTCATATTCTTTGCATTCCTCTCCCCCCTACCAAACCGGCAGAATGCATGCTACTGTGCTACTCAAACGATCGTAAAAAAAGGGTTCCATCTGAAGAAAATTCGGCCAAAGTGGCTATACTTCATGATAGATCTCTTGCTAGAAGATTAAAATATCTCATTATGGCTGTTTGGTAGTAAAAGATTCAATATCATCAATACTGCTATGAAATAGCAGTTTTGATGGTTTTGAAGCTTTTTTGACCATCCAAAGAGAATGACAAGAGCATAAAAAAAAAATTATGTCATCACAAAGGGTCATAAGCTCCCCCCTCAATAATAGAACAGTTAAATCTTGACAAAAAATAAGTTCTGTCTACCTTGACGCAATATCAATATGATTCGAATTGAACCCAGGGAAGGTACAACCGTTGAAAGCAGTCGCTATACATATGAAAGTAATTATCAACGTATTATTGCATCCAACATATCCAGCGGCCACGAGAAATATTGCTGGTCCAATTAAACCTATAGAAACAAAAATATATTAAATTATTATTAAATGGATGATAATTTTTCAAACAAATTTTCTATTTTGTTGTTTTACAATAAATTTCAATGCTGAAATAATCTCTACATGTTTTTTTATAATAGTATGTAAAAATTGAAAACAAAACAGACCAAATTCTTTGTGAAAAACATAGGTCTACCTCCTATACTTCACTTGATATTGGAACCTTTAAAAAGCTGATTGGATAGGCTTTGCCTTTTATTCTGCTGGGGAGGAAAGACGAGAATTCAGCTTAATCAACCACATCCATGACCTCTCGTGTAGATACCAGTCCCGAAACGGGGTGATGGTTTTTGGCTTGTCATATTTCTCATTTTGGTAATAATGACATGGCAAACAACAACCTCTTCTGAAGATACTAGTTTGGAATAGGGGGAAAAGATTTTTGCAAGATTATTTATGGATTCTAAAAATAGGGGGTTTGCAAAAGACTATCAATCCATAACAGAGTCAACAACCCTTTTTAATGATTAGTAAGAAAGTGGTAAATAAAGAGGTAAAAACATGCTAACCTATTGAATTAAAAACCTTCCTTGCTTGGGTCGTATTGAGAAAACGTTTCTCTCTCAGATAATCACAAATGAATCCTGATACGTTTATAGAAACCCACATCACAAAGTACGGTATAGCTGAGATGATGCCATTCTGACAAAATAAACATGAATATAGTTCATAATAAAAACCATGTTAACGTGTGTTAAGCTATTTTTTTCATCGAAATTTACTCTAAGCGAGGCGGGAAGCTGCCTAAAAAGAATGAACTAAGGAGCTTGATAAACAAGAGCTACTAGATGCAGTTTCAGTAACAAGACAGGAGCAGAAAACATTCCAAATGGAACTGAACCGTAATGAGAGAAGTGCCCTGAGAGGGATCTGCCCTGGGTGATAGACAAACTTTCAGTTGGGTCTTACGCAGGCAGAAAATACACTAGAACTATTCTGAAGCCTGTACCCGAAGGGCCAATGTAAATATTCTGCCAGTCTGAGAAAAACCATCAGAAGAAAATTTAGCAAATAGGCAAAATTTCACGATATATTTGTGGCTTAATATTTAAATGTTTTTGGTCAGGAGTGTCAGCTGTCAGGTAGCGACCAAACTGCAGAAAGTTTTAAAATCACAAATACTGCTATAAAATAGCAGTGTTGATGGTTTTGAAGTTTTTTGTCCATCGCAAGAAAATGACATGAATATTTCGGACACTCAAAGAAACCTAAGTTTCTACCACACTGTGCATATATAATACAGCCAGAAAAGCTCAGTTGCAAAGTATTGTTACGACATCAATTATGAATTAATTGCTTTAATTTGAGGCATGATTGTCAAATTCCTTAAATAAAATTGGGGCGAATTGCCCTAAACATCAATAATTTACAAAGCAAATGGAAATTTAATGTATTTAGGTAAAAGGGATTTCAACCGAAATGATTATTCCAAACAAAACTTTAGTGACAAAACTGGGATGCAGTGTCCAAATCATCAATAATTAAAAAAAAAACTGAAATTTAATGTCTAAATTGAATTGTGTGAAAGCATAAATGAGATTGATGGCTTTGCTCATAATATCTCATTATGTATTCAAATATTAATGCAAAAACATCGAATCTGTCTAAATCAGAAAACCATATCTGCCATCAGAAGAAAATCTATCAAAAAGAATATACCTGTTATGGACGTTAGAATTACTGTGACGTATTCCCTATTCCTGTCACTAGGCTTTACCAGTGTCCAGGGCAGACCCACGATCTACACTTTTTATGGCATTATGGCAATAAAAGTATCTATTACTGTTTATGTTTCCCGTGTGGCAGAATCTTGTTAATTTTCGGGTGTCAAAAAGGTTCGTGTCATTTTCTTTGGATGGACAATAAAGCTTAAAGATTTTGAACCCTTTTCTACAGTTTGGTTGTCACCACAGACCCAGAAAGAGACATTTAAACCTTCCAGCCACAGATATATACTGGCATTTGCTGAATTTTCTCCCGATGGAATCCATTTTCCTCAGGTGTTTGAGTAATGGAATATCTGTCATTCTGCTGGTCTGTCTGTCGCTTCGCTTACAGAAAAAATTCATTAACAAAAAAAATCTTACCGTCGTCATATCAAAGTGTAGAACATATTTCAAATACATTGGTAGGCATGTTAACAACGTATAAAAACCCCAGTTGTTTGCAAAATGAGCACAAACGATTCCCCAAACATGCCGACTTAAAAATATCTCTTTCCATGGCACAGTGAATTGAGTTTCTTCCTGAAAGTGAAACAAACGATATTAAAATCTTGGAATTTGGCAATTCTTCAGGTGTGGAAACTTGGTTTTCTTTTGGGTAATTCAAAATAAAAATTCTGTAGAAGTTTCATGGATAACGTTTCACTATTTCAGATAAATTAAATTGCTGATATTTGATAAAATTTTGTTGCAAAATCATGATTCATATCAAATTTTACAACCTAAAAAAACGAGTGTGCAGAAGTAGTTTAATATATAAAATTTCTATATTTTTAATAATCCGAACAGGGCTATATCAATTTCATATGTTAAAACTATCATAAAGCATTATTGTATTACAGAAAGCATCCCACTTGACATACATACATACACAGATGTTACGGTATATAAACAGGATGTCGCTAACTAATATGGTCCATATGGCTAAAATGCTGGTTTGAAAAGTTTGAGTGATATGTTGCCCGAGATACAATACCAAGGGTGGTTAAAATCAAATAACTTTGTTTCTAGCTATTTTTTATTTCACAAAATATACAGACAATCAGAACAATTCTGGCATGTGTGAATGCATCAGTTTTGGGCAAACTCATTTAAAAAATAAAGTATAATATGAAAAAGTCTTTTTTTGAGGCATCTGTTTGTAACAATTTTGTTATTTTCTTCCACATGACATGAACACACATAAATCTAATTTTGCTGACCAAGAGACAAGATATTCCTGACAACAGTATTACTAAGCATTAAAAATTTTGATTGGAACTTAATATAATTATATATAGTTCAAATTGAACTATAGTGTACCTCGTGAATATTTATTCGTATTTTTGCAACCGAGATTTACTTATGATATACAAAGTGTACGTACACACATAGCGCAACTATGTGTCAAAATGATTTATTTGATCAATTTACCTCAGTTCAATAATATAATAATACAGTATCATATGACATGTGAATGATTAGCGAAGGGTTACGCAAACATTAGTAATGAATGATGGCAAAAATCTTTCCGGAAATTTTGTTTTGTCAAGTATGGGTCACTATTAGATCGCTCCTGCATTGCAGAAAAGAAAATATTCATGCAAATGTTATGATTTTTTTGAAAAATTTAATATTGTCAAACATGGGTCACCAATAGATCGTGAGTGAGAACCGCCTGAGTGACATGATCTATCAGTGATCTATTCTCGACAAAAGAATTGTTGGTATGGTTTATCTGATCCCAGCATACCATAAAGGCTTTTGTGTGTGTAGGTAAATAAATCAAGGTAAATAAACCTTTTTGAAAAAAAAAAAACTAAATTCATGAAAGCTTTTTAGATGCATAATATTTTGCTCTCCTTCCAGTAAGGTTGTCACCCATTTTTCTATTTTTAAACAGTATTCAAAATTCACTATATAAATAAAATGTTTCAACATTTAAGATAAACAAAATTGCTCATATTTTTACCATATTTTGTAGCAAAGCAAAGCATGATTTATGCGGATTTTGCAATGAAAAATTCAATATATCATGATTTCACTGTAAAATGAATCAAATTAGGAACGATCAAAAAAATGAAATTACCTTCCCTGCAGGCCTCAAAAAATTTTGGGCTTTAAATTTGAGGATTTACGATGTAGATATCGCTAAGGGTATCTCTACTGTCCAGCCGGTCGGGAGATCCTAGGCTATCTACACAAGGTTTCTATATAATTCCTGTAATTTTCTTCTAATAAATCAAAAAACTTCATGATTTAAGATCACGATTCTAAAATACTGTCAGCCAAAACAAATATCTCAATATACGCTACGCCCTATGCAAAACACACTTATGCAATAACAGCTGTTAGATTCTTTTTTTTTTGAAAATGTCCAAAATATCACAACTCAGCTGTAGCTTTAGAGATGGAAAATGGTGAGCATATTTTATGGAGATTTTGAATACTTAACTATAACTTTCCGAATCCAAAACCGCAATTTCACCCAAATGATAGGATTTAATTATAATTTCACAAAGATGCAAAATATTCGTGGGACGGTGTTCACTCTAAGAAAAAACAAATTGGGAAAGGCCCTGCAATTTTTCAATGAGAAGGTGCTCAAGCTAAAACAATGAGTTATATTGCCGTCAAAATGTTATTAGAAACCTCTTAGAAACTTTAAAAGTATTCTACAAAATATTGAAGCCTACACGAGACTGATCCTGTTGGTGATTACATCATCTCAATGCATTTCCACAAGAGTAAACCAGGTAACATGTCCGCAGTTATCGGCGACGTTTTCTAGGGATGTGACAGATCAACTAAGATCCAAATTCGAACAATTTTGAATCCAAAAGTCGGATTCGTACGGATCCACGGGATCCAATTATAAAACTGACGGTTCTAATCAACACAGGTGAAAGCTAGCATACAAGGCGGACTTCCTTGAACAAGTTGAACACATAGGTATATATAGGCATTCATTTGCGGCTCTACATGCTCAAACACTTACAAATCATAAGCTGTGGGCTTTTCACGTTCGTTTATTTTATCTTTGCATTTTACATGAAGTGATGCATACAGCTACGAAAGCGTGTATCCTTGTACTATTTAAAAACGGTCTGCAAGCCTAACGTATAGCACATGTTATCATTGTAGCCTACTTTTTCCCCATTTACTAAAAATATTAGGTAATTTTCAAAAATATTTGATACGAATAAGAATCAGTTGAACATAGCGTTTCTCGACATATTTGGCCTTATTGGAAATGTTTTAAAACAACTTTCGCCAGGTATAGGTCGTCGTGTCATTTTATTTCCCTTTATAAAGGACATAAATGGTCATTTCGCACTTCCTAAAAGTTTTAATACTTGACAAAATTTTGTTTTACAAATATACATACATATGATGTTCATTCACCTCAAGATAAATACCTAATCACTATACCTATGGGTTTACAAATCTGCCTGGATTCTTTTTAACTTTGTGTGTCAGATTTACAATGAAATTCATTTCAAGGTTCCAAGCTGTTATGTCTGACAAACCGTCCTCCACTCCCCAACTAATTTAATATAATCTTAATCTGATTAATAATCTCATTAACGTTGCTTGGTGTTTGTACTTCGATGTAATTCGATATAACTATTCCAGAATAGTCACACGAATAAAATCCCCACAGCATTTGGTGCCGTACTTGTTATTTTCCCACATAAATGGGAGTGCATACCAGTATTTGTTTTAAATCATTTTTATTCTACTCTGTGCAAAATATTTCTGCACTTTTGTGAATTTTAATCAGAATGAAAAACGCCTATCAATTATCATTACCGAAACCCTTATCAACTCGATCAGCTACCAAATCATATCCATTCACTGTGGAAGTTATACAATGTCACATACAATTGTACGCAAGAAGTATTTTTTCTCCACAAACCTCTGATTTGGAATTCATTGCCTTCACACTGCTTTCACGATCGCATTGAGATTTTCAGAAGCTTGAGTCAATAAGTGTCTTTTTGAAGGTTCTGCCTCATGCATTTCTTTGCACAAGAGTGGTTGTGGGTGACTCTTGTTATTAAAGTCTCTTAAAACTTTGCTCGGAGCGAATTCAGATAAAAAAAAAAAAACAGTAATCAGACAAATTTGTGATTAAATCGAGGCCCATTACCGCTGCTGTATCTAAAAACATACCTGAGGAACTGTGCTTTCAATATATTGTAGTTCTGCCACGGAAATTCTGGGATGATCTCGAGGTTTGTTATGAACAAGAATAAACCACAAGATGCACCAGATCAAGCCCAATGTACCTGTACAAAAGTTAGTTGCAAATATCCATGATAAAATGATAGGTGGCTTTGGCCAAAAGTTAGCATAAATCATGATTTTGTTACAAAATGAACATGCTTAATAAGCGCCATTTTCATAATCTGAAATCACGGGACATGTAATAATTCTAACAAATACATTCCAATGCTTATCCACACTTGAAAATATAATACAATATACAAGAATCTAAAACTTTAATTGCTGTTCAAAACCTTGACAGTATTCAAATGATTTGAAATTCATTCTTGTAACCATTACTATCTCCATTTGAGAGGCAAAATTTTATGAATATTTTGTATCAGTACTGCACTACATAAAAATATCTTCTCTTGTTATTGAAGCAAAATATAATCTATTATGCCAATTGACGCATTTAAATTCACCTAAATAGAAGAAACAAGTACTGATAATATTGTAACAAAGCAAATAGAAATCACTCAATTTCTTACCAAAGACATAGAATACAGAAGGCCATCCTCCTAAGAAATCTGAATTACATAATATCCCTGATATAGGTTGAGCAATGAACGTTCCAAAGTGACATCCTGCATAACCTAATGATACAAGTTTACTTCGTTCTAAAGGTGGAATCCAAACTCCCCACATTGCATGCATTGCTGGGAACGTCACACCCTGCAATCAATGAAGCATCTTTATATTTAAAGAATGGGGGCAGGTTTAAGTGACTTATCACTAGGCAAGCAGACGGATTGTTCAGACAACCGAAATAAATGGGAGTCATCAAAAAATAAACTTAGCAAATGAGCAATGTTTCATTAAATATTTGCAGCTAGATAAACTGAATGTCCCTTTTTTAAGTGCCTGGCTGCAACCAAACTATACAAAAAGATTCAAAAATAAAATTACTGGACTCTTTTTGAGAGCTTGGTTATAACCAAACTGTATAACAAAGTTCAAAATCATCAATACTGCTGAGAAAATTTTAAAGTTTTTTCTGTTCATCCGAAGAAAATAACATGAAGACTACGAATATCCAGATATAACTAAGATTCGGACAACATGAAAGAGAACATGTACAGCGTCGTCATCTTCATCACATACATGCTACATTTAACATTTTTATAGGCAATTTGCAAGCCAGGCAGAGTGTCAGAAACTGGTTTTTTTTCTTCGGGCGTCCGAGTTGTTTGTGTTATTTTCTTCAGATGGACAAAAAAAAAATTTTCAAACCATCAACACTGAGCTATTTCATGACAGTATTAATGTTTTTAAACCCCTCTACTGTTTTGCTGTTTCCAAACAACCAAAAATGACATCGAAATCTTCTAGACATAGATATATCATGAAATATTGCCAATTCGCTAAATTTCCTTCTGGTGGAACCCATTTTCTTCAGGTATCTGACTAGCAGATTAGCTGTCATTCTGCCAGTTCAACTAGAGGGTGTAATATAACATGTACATTATCTGTCAATACTTGATCGTTATGAATTGTGATTTATACCGCATTGAGCTGAGTTCATTGATCGATTGATACAGAAAAGGTTAGAATTGATGAGCACAAGTACAAATGAATTGGCATCACACTGCCATTATTTTTTGGGGGAAAGACCAATATAAGAAAATCAATTTTAGCAAATTTAAAAGTCTCGATAGTTGTCCAGAATACAGAAATTATTATTACAATTATTTCTTATTTATTGATTGTTCAAACATATTCCACTAAATTCGTTACATATTCCAAATTTTACATTGCAAACTTGACATACATATATGTTGCTGAAAATAAAGCAAATATGACAAAAATTTGCAAATACCGGTATCCATAAATTTGGAAAGTAAATAGAACTCCAAATATCATTTAAAAACTAAATTATGCCCCATTAATTTCCTAGGGTACTACTCACCTCCCCTAATCCCTCTACTACCCTAGTTGCGATCAAAAGAGTAAAACTTGTCCTAGCAGCCAGTGGAGTAAGTAACGTGAATACTGTTGTACATAAAACTCCGCAACCAAACAAGTATTTTCCTCCGAATCTGGATTGAAAAAATAGTGAAAATGAAATATTTGAGTTCAAAATATATTGAAACACCAAATAAAAGAAACTAATTTCCATTATGGTGTAGAAGTAAAATCTATCCATGGAATAATGACTATAATAAGTAATATTACGGTAATTGATAATATTTGCTTTTGTTTTTAATTGAAGTTTATTCTCAGCAAGGCCAAAACATGCATGATTTAGTATGAGCAACTACACTTTAAACAGAAAACATCCCAGGGAAAGATTGAACCCCTTTAATAAAGTACAGCGAGAAGTATCTGTCGTGGGTGATGTCAAATTTGCAGAGTGCCAGGTACTCAGTTCTGCTCAGACCCCTGACAAAAATGGGTTTCATCCGAGGGAACAACTTATCAATTGGGCATTTTATATGATATATTTTCTGCTAGAAGAATAAAAAATCTCATTTTGACTTTCTGGAAGCAATCGAGGGATAGAAAAAAGGTTCAAAATCATCAATACTGTAATGGAATAGCAGTGTTGAAGGATTTGAAGCTTTTCGGACATCCAAAGAAAATGACATCAACATATCAGACGCCCGAAGTAAAACACATTTCTTCCACTTAGAGAGATGGTAAAACCATCTACCACTTATTGAAATTAATTATATTGCCATCAATGCATACAGGTGTTGCTTTCCGCTTGCTTATATCGAACTTCTATGAAAAAATATGTTGCATTCATGCATTTTTTGTTAAGTGCGTGGGCTTGCAAATTTGTGAATTAAGGGTCTTTAGAATCTCATCTCTTGTGTGCAGTTGTGCTTACTCTTATTAGTGTGTTAATACTAAGTTGTCTGAAAGGTTCCAGCAGCTTAGCTTAGCACATGAACTGCAAAACTAAAAATAATGTAGAAACATCCATATGTTTCCTTGATTATGGCAATCAATCTCACTTTACAGCAATCATGCTTCCTGAGTCACAGCATGACACAGACATGAGTTCAAATAGATCTAGCTATTAGCACATTTTGGAACATCAAAATAAAAGTTGAAAAGATTGAGTGATTGCACTATAAAAGTTAAACTATAAATTGAAAACTATAAATTGAACTACAAAAGTTGAAATTGCAATACACAAAAAAATGAGAGAATGGACGTTTCAAAACATATGGGAAATTGAGAAATTCAAATTTCAAGGATTCATCATATTTTGAAATAAGATTTTGAACTGTAAAATTGCACTTGCAATATTCAAAAGGAACATCGAAAAATGAATATTTATTCTCAAACCTAAAGAAACCATGAAGTTTAAAAATTTTGTCTATTTGTGGCATACTCAAAGCATACCTGCTTGCGAGCACACCTCCGATTAGTTGTGTACAAATATATCCATAGAAAAATGCACCCAATACCAAAGCCTTTTCACCACTAGTCCAATTGAACTCTCCTTCCTGAAGAGATAAGTAGAAAAGCAAGCATTAAAGGATTGAAAAAAACGAACAAAGTTGTAATTAATAACATTATTGTAATTTTATTTTTAAAGTGGTATCTACCTTTTATTAAAACAACGGTTATAAATTCAAGATAATTATTTACTAATTATTATTACGGCATTAGTTATCAAACGAACATCGATATATACAAACAAACAAGAGTATAAATATGGTCATTTTCAGGTTCATTGCACTTTAGTCTTGTCTGAAGAAGTTAGACAATGCTCTTACGAAAGCTTACAATAAACTTATATTTTTGTGGAAAGATAACATGATATTTTTGTATATATACTTGATGTCATCTCATTCGTGTATCCTTGTGAATTCTCTCACACACGGATCCAGGATTTTAAGGAAACAAGGAGGGGGGATAGGTACTTCATTGCAAGATATCAACGAATCGCGTATTTATTCACAGTTTATTTTTTTTAATATTTGCTAGAAATAAAATTGTAAAAGGTTCAAAAAAGACACAAAATTTTTGGACACAAAAGACAAACAATATCCTGCCAATCTAACACACCAGAGTGCCATGTTAAAGCGTTGGGGAGAGTCGCCTAGAGCTACGCAGCATTGGCTGTCCTGACGTACATTTAAATCCCTTGAGGGAAGATTATCTATGACAGATTTGCTGGACCCCTCGCATGGCGACGTTGGTTCATGTAAGCACTGCCTACGACTGCCTACTACCTCCACCAACCATGTCCATGCACAACAAAAAATGAGAATACATTAAGCCAAAATCCTTCCCCTTCTATTCAGAATTAGTGTCTGCATGAGAGGTCGTGTTTCGTCATATAATTAAGCGAAATTATCAGCTTTCCTCTCTGACAGCATAAGAATGAAATCCTATCCTACCACAATATAAGTGACTTTCAACTTTCAAACAAGTAAGAGAAGACATGCGCTTGAAAAATATATTGAATCTAAATTCATATTCACAACAAACCTTGGTTGTGGTGTTTGTTTCAGGCACAGGGCATTCATCTGATGCATTATGGGTGTCTGTTGTGTTAGCCATCGATACTATTGCAACACTCAAATTCACACGAAGGGCATAGACATTAAAAAATCCGAAAAATGCCATGTAGGCCAGAACATATCTTGCCGAAGTCCATGTTGGAACTGAAACATATAAAGTTAACACGCATCAGACATAAACAGTACATAAAAATTTGTAAACATTGGAGGGGAAGATATCAATTAGTCTATGACAGAATTTTAAAAAGCCATTGAAATTTGCCCAGAAAAAGTTATCCATTGAGATACTCATTCTTAAAATGCGTGCGTGTAACTTAGGTTTGAATCCTATGAGTTAGGCCTTAGCCGCAGAAGCAGGAAAGGGCGGATTTTGGATGGAGATGAAAGTCTTCTCTGCTGGATTTTTGATTTTTAACAAAAGATATCCACGAAATAGACAAAATTTTAGTCTTATAAATGTTTGCTTCCATAGGCTAATTTATTTATTGAATAGGTGGAGGGATTATGCGCGCCTTCTCCCACAAAGTTTTGGTACAAAAAAATGAGCTTTTTTATATTTCCAGGATTTTACATTGTCCACCTTTTTATATTTACTGGTATATTTTGACCTTCTCGCCGTGACAATAGTACCGGTATTATTAAAAATGATTTTAGTATAGTACATTCTAGACTGAAAAGTTGACCGTTACACTTAAAGATCAAGAGAGTGGACAAAATTTCTCCTTAATTTTTTGTTTACAAGCTCAGGAGACTCAGGAGGCTTAGTAAGTAGTGAAAAAGCAAATTTTTTGTTGGCCGGGAAAAGGGCGAATATCTTCCCCCCAAGCCGCCCGGTTTTTACGGTATTGCTTTCATCAGTTCACTTACCGTTCGGAGGCCTATCCATCATGCTATCGTCAATGCGATGCGTCCCTTTTGATTCGTTTATACTTCCCTCAGATCCCCATCGAACATATTTTTCGCTATCCATCCTCCAAACAATCAACCTGACCACTACAATGCCGAATGCAGAACCGAACCAGAAACAGCCAATGCAGAATGTTTTTTTTTTTTTTTGTGTCAAATAAAATCCAATGCCAATCCGGATTTTTGTTTTATGATATTGATGATGCCAAATGTTTATGTCCAAATTCAGATTGATTAATCCAACCACAAGCCCAATAATAAACAGAATAAAATTTAAAAGCACAATATTATTAAACACAAATTTATTACCATTATCGATGAGTTATTACCATTCCATATGAAGTTGTTACATTGAATTTTTGATATTCATATAATCCATCCATTGTTGTGTCCAAGTATCCAGTTTAACAATGATTAATTATTTTCGTTTAAACATGGAAAAACAAGATTTCACTAATTAGATAAATAACCGATTCTATCAGGCCTGGTATGCAGTATGGGGGCTTGCCATGTTCCATACCATTCCTGATCCAAAACCTTATACAATACTATTTAGTCTGTCCCATGATATAATATTATACTTCAAGTACATTCAACAAAAAACATGGATTGCTGATGTCATTTTACGTCGTAAATACATCCACGATCACAAAAAATTCATTCACAGTATTTAAATTAGGTTAACTTATATCATTACTGATCTCCCTAACAAATCTAATACTGTCCAGTCCCGACACAAAAAGGTTGGGGAGCTTTTGGGGCAAATCAATATTAGTATTTTAACATCTAAAAATGAGCCATTGATATGACCATTTAGCACATAATTGAGTGATTCAATACTTCGGTTATATATTCATACGATAACACGCAATGCAGAATGATAGCAAAACGAAGGTAAAAGTAAACAAAGCCGCCGCGCTTACTGCCAACTGCTAGGTGTCAGCATGGAGAGGCATCTTGGCGACATGGAGTGCACATAAAAAAAATTGCTATGATTCCATGCAGAAAGGAAACGCCGGAGAATACTGGTGTTACTACAAATCTTCAATTTGGAAGTAACCCTAGCAAATAAAAATCGACCTGCTGTTACAGGCAAGTGACCGATTCTTTTTCCTCCGTAGATGGACACCGAATTCTTTGTTATATTTAGATCCGATCACAGAGTTCGTCAACCTGGAGCTCACAGCCCTTGTTAGGTGGAACACTGTGATCCAATACGGAATTGGCACCTATTTTGTCAAGCAAGAGCCGCAGATTGATCGCGTCTAATCTTAGTGCTCAAACGGTGGCTCAAACTTGGACGAGTGATTTTAAAGTATGCACACAGCACCAGTTACTTTAGGTCAACAAGACTTTGTGTGTACATCATGTCATCCATTATACATTATACATTTTGTTAGTTTACTATGCTGCTGTGTACAATATTGTAGAAACGAATAAACATACATATATGCATTTTGAAGTATATTCCTAAACCACTACTAGCGATCAAGGGTGGCAGTACGGTACGGTACGAAATTTTCATCGTACTTCGAACCAGCAAAATAATTTCATACCGATCTTCGTACCGTACCTTTCGAAAAATTTTCGTACCGTACCGTACGATATTATTTTTTTCTTACATCGTACCTAACTTCGTACCAGTGCGGAATTAAGTTCGATTGATATTTTTCATTTATCGAACTAAATTTCGTACTAGTACGAAAACAGGTACGATTCGCTGGGCAGCAATTTCGTACCGTACCAACTACCAATGTCCAAATCAGCTTTATTTGTAAGATCTGGCCACCGCAAGAAACGTCACCAACATTTTATATGAAAGTGATGCAGTTTTATGCTATCTGGTTTAAAATCCAGCACAGTAAAACATGGGCGTAACTGAGTATATGTCACCCCAATATCATTGTTCACATTGCGCATAATATGAGAATGGTAGACCGGTGGTCATAAATAGTGGTAGGATGAGCACAGTTTTCGAGAAAAAATCTGATATGAAGCAATATTTAGCGTATTAGCAGCATTGTGTCGTCACAAGAAATTCTCTCTCGACAAAACAATGTTTTTTTGTGCACCACACATGGGTTTCGTGCGGTCTCATTCGAAGGCATGGTTATAAGAACATTATCATTGTGCATTCGTGCATCTGGTATTTCTGGTGCAATTTACGTTCTCTTCACATTACTGAATAATACTATTTATTTTTTCATACCAGACAGACGTATTCCCGACATGCCTCGTCTATATCGTGACTTGGCTGTTTTTTTTTTACAAAATATATCTTCTAATTAAGATGAGCATCATCTAACACTCAACTCAAAACAGCCTAAATATGTCTTTATATTCTAATTTTTCTGCTCTGATGATATACTTGTGCGTGTCAGAGTACAAACAAAACGTAATAGCGGTGGTTACTGGTTAACTTAGTTGCATAGTTGGTCAGAGGGAGAGAGTTTTTAATTTAATTTGCATAAATTTTTCGCGCGCTCGCGTTGCGCAATATTTTTTCCTGAATAATTTTGTATATTTCGTAGTATTTAGCCATAAAAGTGAGAATTTTTATTCAATTTTCACACAAATTTCAGCGGGCTTCCGGCGCTCAGGTACATTTTCTTGTCTGGTAATGTTCATTTCACTCTTAAAACATGTATTTTTGTTTCGTTCTCAATAAAATTTTATGCGCCTCCGGCACCCTATTCTTTTTGTAAATTTGAAAGCCTATGTCTGCATGTTGAAAAAAATGTGCCCCCTAAATTTTTTTCTGGATCCGCCACTGTAGTTGGTATATTCGGGAAGTGCTTCTTACGCCATCGTGAATTTTAAATAAAAACCGATCAAAGCACATCGATGTATTAATAAACTACACCGTGATTTTTAGTATTATGAATGCTGCATATCTTGTCGATTTTGATTGGGTTATCACAACTTTCGTTATTACAGAAAAATGCATTCAGATTTAGACGTCATAAATCAGCGCCTATATGTATTTCCACGCAATCACAAAGTTTTACGCCACTGCAGTAAAACCGATATACGACATAGCTCATCTAATCAGCTCAAGAGAATCAGTTCCATTTTTATTACCATACCTGCGCCGCTTTTAATCGTTTTAAAATTGCCCTTAAGTTAAAAATTCTTTGATAGACACAATTTATATTATCAGCGCCCCATTATGAAATGACATAGATGTTAAATAAAAATATTTTTTAGAATTAATTTGAGAATAATAAAGTGTAATGCGAAGGTACGGAAAATAGTACGGTACGAAATAAATACCGAACTTCGTACCGTACCAGGCACGAAAATTGAAAAATGAATCGTACCGTAATATCGTACCGAAAAATTCAATCGTACCGTACCGTACTACCAGCCTTGCTAGCGATCGAGCTAACAGGCACATAAACCTCGTGAAGTCTAGAAATCTATTCGCAATCATTATGACATCATGAGAAGTAAACGATTTTTATTTTATCAATTCTCTCACGAGACTGGGTTTGATGGCCCGAACGCCCTCGACTCGGTCATTGCCCAACTACGGATACCTGTGGCCCTAACTGTACTCAAATTCTAGAATCAAGATTACTAGGCATCTACAATTAACTGCAGTAGCCATAGACATGGCGATGGTAAAACCATCTTGTCCCTTGGCTCGCAGAAAATACGTTATGGCAATTCAAAACCCCGCTAGCTATGCTATCAGTCCAGAAAAAAATCGATTGTTAAGTGATTATCAAGTTCGAGCTCGCACTTTCTGGAAGTCAGTTTTTGTTCGGGATGTAGCGGTGTATCGGAATCGCCTACTTTGGCATATCGGGCAGAAATTGGACAACTCAATTTCATTTTGTCATCATAAGCAGATAGTGCTTGGAGTGACAAGACTTGGTGAAAGACAATAATGTCATTAAATCGGTACCACCACATGACAAATCGATTGTAGTCTCGCATTAGATATTATGACAAACATGCAGAATGAAACGTTGAACAGTCAAACTTTGATAAACACGAAAACTCAAGTCGTCTAACGAGGGACAGGACAAGTAATGAAACGATAAGCTTGATTATTTTTTTAAATGAAGATGGGTAACATATCACGACTGCGGGAATTTATGTTTTCGGAAATACTACACACAAATTAAGTATATTATTCGCTCAAAAAATTTGATCGACAAGTGAGTTTGTTTGTTTGTGCCTCTGCGCTGAACAAATCATGTGGGAGTATTTAGCTACGTTTTTTATATTAATATTATATGTGCCACGACAGCGCAGCCCGACCTAAGGATTTTATTCTTCCAAGCATGAACCACATATAAGCGCCATGTTTTGTTCCCGGTAAGCTAAAAAGCGTTTGAAAAATGCCTGGACATCCCTCCGTGGTACAGTGATTCATGTAAGCGAATATGCCGAAAAATAACTCGGGTGGGCTAGGCTAAACTGGAAAAATCATATCTTTCCAACAGCTCTGACTATTTTCGTCTATGTCAAGTGGTCACGGATTGGCACAACGCACGGGTAATACATTCCCGAGTAAATTTTGGATCAGGTAAGACCTTTCTCATTCAAACAAATGATCACCAACCAAATGAAACCAAAGATCGTATGGTCACTCCAGCCCTCTCAATCAGTCTGTAAGTTTCAATATATTATTTTTGATATACTTGTACAATTAGTGAATAAATTAAACTTTATTTCCAAAAGGTCCAAATGAAAAAAAGGTAAAGGTGGGATGGAGTAAACTGCACCAGAACTCACACCAAGCGGTTGTATTCTCACAAACCTCTCCCCCACCTTTTTCAATAAGTCGAGTAAGTTATTGGAATTAAGCGATTATTAGCACTGTTACTAAAATCCAAAAATTGATAGTCTTATGTGAGCATCGTAAGAAAAATGAGTGCTTGTGAAATGGGGTTGTATCTCCCCACCGAGATCTGGTAAATGAACAGGATGTCAGTTCGTATACTGATAACTTGACAATCAAACAAGCATGCAGGATTTATTACTAGTTTATTCATACCACTTCAAAAATTGTATAAACACAGTTTGGCAAGCGAGTCGAGGCAAACACACACTTACGGTTTAATTAACAGTGAATATCTATGATCCATTTCATATATGTGACATCACAAACCTCATTATTTACAAAACAATGGAAGAAAGTCGATTATTTAGCACACACCATAGTAATGATTTGCAACAAACTCATCAACCTGTTCTCATTAAAATATTTTCCAAGTAAATTCATTTTGCAACAAAACCATAAGATAGTATACTATTGACAAGTAAGAGGTGATTTGTAGCTTGTATTGCTAGGAGAGTACATGAAGCAGGGTGGATGTCTACCAATAATCCCTGTTTATAATTTTTCTCGTACGAATTTGATTCATAATAA
Organism: Styela plicata; assembly: GCA_963675895.2. NCBI lineage: Eukaryota > Metazoa > Chordata > Ascidiacea > Stolidobranchia > Styelidae > Styela > Styela plicata. The sequence goes on along the minus strand of OZ023142.1, from coordinate 16,372,750 downwards.
GCTCAATCAGAATTCTTAGTTTGACAAATTTAAAATTCCTGCACAATAAGCAAACTCTTATACATTCCTAATGGTTGAGAAAATTTACCAATCCAGGAGTACCGGTAGTCTTTTTTTTGATAACTGCAAACTTACATAAATTGTACTCTCATATTATTAATTTTCGACAAAACCATTTTATATAAATTAGGATGAGGCTATATCTATGGCCAAAACATGTAAATACAATAATTACTGGAAAAAGCTCTCGGCAAAAGTGATTCATATCCCCACTGATGATATTCCTAATATTGGGTGTATCTTGCTTTACACTGCTTTAGTGCTTCATTAAATCCTTCACAGAGAGTGATATCCTGATTATTCTGTGTACACTGAAGAAATTGTTCAAGTTCGTATCCACAAACATTCTGCTGTTGCTGGTTATTATATTGCTGTTGTGGTTGGATTTGTTGAGGTGGTTGCTCTTGGTAAGTTACATCGCCTCCACTTTCTCGACTTCCTCCACCACCGAAAAGCGCACTTGAAATTCCATGCCCAACGACACTACCAATCGCAACTCCTCCCGCTGTTGCAGCCATTTGTCCCATTAAACCAGGCCCCTGTGAAGATGGTTGGGCCATTTGTGTTGGAGGTGGATGTGCGGGTGCCCTGGTTTGTTGTGGTGGTGGAGGACTTGGTGCTCTTCGTCTCTCCGGCCCAGGTCTTGGAGAGGAACTTCTTCTACCTCCTCGTGGCATTTTGTCGTTAATTTATTTCCAAGTTATTTAAGTACTTAAAAGACTAATATGCTATTAGGAAAATACAGATAAGAGATCAGAACAAAAGTCATAGAGCAATTTCAATAAAATCCCTCTCAGAAATTAAATTTTGTCATGCATGAACCACAGAGAGGATCGACAAATTGGTTTAGACAATATTAAAAAAATTTTTCCGTTTTTATTTTATAGAAGCGTATTTCAGAGAATTGAAATACCTGATTTTTGAGCACATTCTGATTCTGCAGAATCACTATTTATGTTAAATTTTGATATACATCATGGTTTTGCACTGAATTTTTAGAGTAATCGAAAAACGAAATTATTTTGATTAAAACTCTAGAATATCAAACATGCTCAAAGCATGGTTAAGGAAACTATACAACATTCTCGGCCACAGATGGATAAAGTCCGATATCAGGATATCAGCACACTGCTACCACTTAAAGGATGTCAGCACGCCCAAAGAAAATGGCTTCCACCACAATAAAAGTTAGCAAATGGTCAATATTCCATAAAAAATCTGTCACTGATAGCAACAGAGACGCACACAAAAAGTTTCCAAAGCATCAATACTGCTATGAAATAGCAGTGTTGATGGTTTTGAAACTTTCTGTTCACTTGAAGAAAATGACTAACGTTCCAGACAACCGAAGAAAAACCAGATTCGGCCACCCTTCATCAAGCCTTACCAGCAACGGCCAACATGACTCAAGCATGACAAAAAATAATTTTCACACTGGGATAAGATAGGTCATGATAGTTACAAAATAAATAATACGTTCAAAATAATAATAAATCTATAAGAATAGGACTATTCCAACCTTGTGTAGGACTATTCAATCACTGTGTAACTAAAAACAAGCAACAGGAAGTATTTCATAGCAATAAACAGCAATTTATAGCAATATCATGCAAAATCCCCATCCTTAATGTCATCCTTTCACAAGAATACTCCTATATGAAAGGCATTTTAAAAAATAGTGCTCTAAGTTCTGTAAACAAGTGAGAAAACATTGAAGAAGACTAGATGCAGAATAAATTACTACACGACTATGGCTATCTAATATATTTTATCATGTGTGTGTGGAGCGGAAGGAGGGGAATAAAATGCTGCTCAACCAGGGGATAAACCACCTTTTTCATGTAGATATCATTTTCAAGTCCTACCTTTCAGTAGGTCTTAAAGGAGTGTGAAGTTCGAATTTGGTAGTTCAAAAAAATATTGATTTATCCCAGAAACATGATAAATTGAAACATTATTCCTAGATTTCACTGTAATAACTGAGGCATGTCAAATCCAATGTTTCAATTTCGAGAAAATTCATTATTTTTTCCCAATTTCAAATACTTTTAACTATTACACTTCTAACAATTAGTTCGAGAGTAGAAAATTCGTTCATATAACTAGGGACGGCCAAAATCTGATATCTGTTGAATTCACAATTTAATCTAATAATTTTCACCATTCGCATATCCAAATCAGAAACTTTATAATAGGCATAGACATTTACTCAGAAAATTGTTGACAACAAAATGGGCACCTATGCTATAGTATTTTATACCTTTTTAAATCTGTTAATTTAGATCCAATGGGAAAAATTTAACGAAATATTTTATGATTTGCGAGTCATGAATTGAATATTTTGGACAGCCCTAACTACAATAACGCTTCCAAATACTAGTTTGAAAGAGGATATTGGTGGTATATAATTCATGACATAAAATTTTGTAAATATCTTGGATTGAAAACTCAATAACGTATCATTGTACCCGATAAAAGAAAAAGACTCTGTAGTAACTCTAGTGAGAAAACAATGCTATAGAAAAATATATATAACCATAAAGTGGTGAATAAATTTGATAATTTCACAATTCTATTAATCTGCAGAATAATTTATCGTATTACACAACATTTTTTTGAAAAAAAATTGGCCAATATGACTAAAAAGCAGGAATTCACATCTTGAAAAACAATTCTACAATTGAAATTAATTTGGAATAATATATAAACCGATTCTGTTAATGTAAAGGATGACAAAATCAAGTCTCTGCCTCTCAGAAATATTTTGCACACATGCGTTTTTAAGTTTTGAGTCACTGATGGATCCTATGCATGAGCCAGTGTTCAGAATAAGTCATTTTACTTAGATCCCAAGACAAGCAGAGTAAAAAACATATAGTTTGAGAGTTGAGTTTAAGTCTCGTCAGAATTTAAATTTTGCCTCCAGTGACCTTAAAGTCGTAAGTCAAGTCTAGTCACGAGTCGATTTCTGAATTTAATCAACAGCAATGACAGACTAATTTGACACTTCCCGCTTTATAAGTACCCATGCGTGTTCATTGCATGTTTTTAATCCTTCTGGGAGGCACAATTTCTTCTCTGATGAATCACACAAGAAGGCACACAACATATTTCTAATGGTGATTGCACACTCTAACTAAATTTTAATTAAGTCCAGAGTCAAGTCCGGTCTGCATTTTGTCGAGTACAGGTCAAGTTATTGAAAAAGTTGACTAGGGTCATTGAGTCAAGTCTACCCCACACTCTGATGAGACATTGTTCATCTGTCACCCATGCTTAGCAAAATAAAATTTTGGATTGGACAGAACAAAAGCTTTTCATAGTTTTTTGATGATCATCAACTATTATTGGATTAGATTCCACATTTGATTGATACCCTCATAATAACACAGTCATAATTCGTATGTATACATAATTCGAGTCCCTAAATTTTGACATAAATCATGTTTGACGAACTCGATCAAAGACCGCATTTAATGCTGAATCATAACAAAAAAATATAAATGTAGTCAATCAACAAATGTATTGTTATGTCATAACCACATCTCACAAATTTAATTGATGATTAGTCATAGTAAGGGAAGTCACTTTCGAGGAATTCACGAATTTCATGCATACCACAGTATGCCATGTATTAAAATACAAATATTACTAGAAGCTTCTCAAGTGTCAAAAATATTAGCAGAATGCAAATTATTCCATATCGCAACTTCCCCACTTCCCATTTCATTGAGAAATGTTACTAGGGTTGGTTGCAATTAGAAACATTTTCATCAATATTTACTAAGATCAAGGTTGCAAAATACACATCATACTCGACTACTCTTCAGAAACCACTAGTCTGCAAAGAGCTACATGGAATGCAGGAATGAAAACTAAGGAATTCCCATCCCTGATAGATGTCTATTGTTGAGAGTTTTAATAACATAATGCCGATCAACACGCTCAGGAAAGCAGCGGGACAGTTCTAAACCCTAGCATTCGTAAAAAAACTTCTTACGTGATTTGCAGCTTGTATCGCTAGGAGAGTACATGAAGCAGGGTGGATGTCTACCAATAATCCCTGTTTATAATTTTTCTCGTACGAATTTGATTCATAATAAGCTCAATCAGAATTCTTAGTTTGACAAATTTAAAATTCCTGCACAATAAGCAAACTCTTATACATTCCTACTGGTTGAGAAAATTTACCAATCCAGGAGTACCGGTAGTCTTTTTTTTGATAACTGCAAACTTACATAAATTGTACTCTCATATTATTAATTTTCGACAAGACCATTTTATATAAATTAGGATGAGGCTATATCTATGGCCAAAACATGTAAATACAATAATTACTGGAAAAAGCTCTCGGCAAAAGTGATTCATATCCCCACTGATGATATTCCTAATATTGGGTGTATCTTGCTTTACACTGCTTTAGTGCTTCATTAAATCCTTCACAGAGAGTGATATCCTGATTATTCTGTGTACACTGAAGAAATTGTTCAAGTTCGTATCCACAAACATTCTGCTGTTGCTGGTTATTATATTGCTGTTGTGGTTGGATTTGTTGAGGTGGTTGCTCTTGGTAAGTTACATCGCCTCCACTTTCTCGACTTCCTCCACCACCGAAAAGCGCACTTGAAATTCCATGCCCAACGACACTACCAATCGCAACTCCTCCCGCTGTTGCAGCCATTTGTCCCATTAAACCAGGCCCCTGTGAAGATGGTTGGGCCATTTGTGTTGGAGGTGGATGTGCGGGTGCCCTGGTTTGTTGTGGTGGTGGAGGACTTGGTGCTCTTCGTCTCTCCGGCCCAGGTCTTGGAGAGGAACTTCTTCTACCTCCTCGTGGCATTTTGTCGTTAATTTATTTCCAAGTTATTTAAGTACTTAAAAGACTAATATGCTATTAGGAAAATACAGATAAGAGATCAGAACAAAAGTCATAGAGCAATTTCAATAAAATCCCTCTCAGAAATTAAATTTTGTCATGCATGAACCACAGAGAGGATCGACAAATTGGTTTAGACAATATTAAAAAAATTTTTCCGTTTTTATTTTATAGAAGCGTATTTCAGAGAATTGAAATACCTGATTTTTGAGCACATTCTGATTCTGCAGAATCACTATTTATGTTAAATTTTGATATACATCATGGTTTTGCACTGAATTTTTAGAGTAATCGAAAAACGAAATTATTTTGATTAAAACTCTAGAATATCAAACATGCTCAAAGCATGGTTAAGGAAACTATACAACATTCTCGGCCACAGATGGATAAAGTCCGATATCAGGATATCAGCACACTGCTACCACTTAAAGGATGTCAGCACGCCCAAAGAAAATGGCTTCCACCACAATAAAAGTTAGCAAATGGTCAATATTCCATAAAAAATCTGTCACTGATAGCAACAGACCCGCACACAAAAAGTTTCCAAAGCATCAATACTGCTATGAAATAGCAGTGTTGATGGTTTTGAAACTTTCTGTTCACTTGAAGAAAATGACTAACGTTCCAGACAACCGAAGAAAAACCAGATTCGGCCACCCTTCATCAAGCCTTACCAGCAACGGCCAACATGACTCAAGCATGACAAAAAATAATTTTCACACTGGGATAAGATAGGTCATGATAGTTACAAAATAAATATTACGTTCAAAATAATAATAAATCTATAAGAATAGGACTATTCCAACCTTGTGTAGGACTATTCAATCACTGTGTAACTAAAAACAAGCAACAGGAAGTATTTCATAGCAATAAACAGCAATTTATAGCAATATCATGCAAAATCCCCATCCTTAATGTCATCCTTTCACAAGAATACTCCTATATGAAAGGCACTTTAAAAAATAGTGCTCTAAGTTCTGTAAACAAGTGAGAAAACATTGAAGAAGACTAGATGCAGAATAAATTACTACACGACTATGGCTATCTAATATATTTTATCATGTGTGTGTGGAGCGGAAGGAGGGGAATAAAATGCTGCTCAACCAGGGGATAAACCACCTTTTTCATGTAGATATCATTTTCAAGTCCTACCTTTCAGTAGGTCTTAAAGGAGTGTGAAGTTCGAATTTGGTAGTTCAAAAAAATATTGATTTATCCCAGAAACATGATAAATTGAAACATTATTCCTAGATTTCACTGTAATAACTGAGGCATGTCAAATCCAATGTTTCAATTTCGAGAAAATTCATTATTTTTTCCCAATTTCAAATACTTTTAACTATTACACTTCTAACAATTAGTTCGAGAGTAGAAAATTCGTTCATATAACTAGGGACGGCCAAAATCTGATATCTGTTGAATTCACAATTTAATCTAATAATTTTCACCATTCGCATATCCAAATCAGAAACTTTATAATAGGCATAGACATTTACTCAGAAAATTGTTGACAACAAAATGGGCATCTATGCTATAGTATTTTTATACCTTTTTTAAATCTGTTAATTTAGATTCAATGGGAAAAATTTAACGAAATATTTTATGATTTGCGAGTCATGAATTGAATATTTTGGACAGCCCTAACTACAATAACGCTTCCAAATACTAGTTTGAAAGAGGATATTGGTGGTATATAAATAATGACATAAAATTTTGTAAATATCTTGGATTGAAAACTCAATAACGTATCATTGTACCCGATAAAAGAAAAAGACTCTGTAGTAACTCTAGTGAGAAAACAATGCTATAGAAAAATATATATAACCATAAAGTGGTGAATAAATTTGATAATTTCACAATTCTATTAATCTGCAGAATAATTTATCGTATTACACAACATTTTTTTTGAAAAAAAATTGGCCAATATGACTAAAAAGCAGGAATTCACATCTTGAAAAAACAATTCTACAATTGAAATTAATTTGGAATAATATATAAACCGATTCTGTTAATGTAAAGGATGACAAAATCAAGTCTCTGCCTCTCAGAAATATTTTGCACACATGCGTTTTTAAGTTTTGAGTCACTGATGGATCCTATGCATGAGCCAGTGTTCAGAATAAGTCATTTTACTTAGATCCCAAGACAAGCAGAGTAAAAAACATATAGTTTGAGAGTTGAGTTTAAGTCTCGTCAGAATTTAAATTTTGCCTCCAGTGACCTTAAAGTCGTAAGTCAAGTCTAGTCACGAGTCGATTTCTGAATTTAATCAACAGCAATGACAGACTAATTTGACACTTCCCGCTTTATAAGTACCCATGCGTGTTCATTGCATGTTTTAATCCTTCTGGGAGGCACAATTTCTTCTCTGATGAATCACACAAGAAGGCACACAACATATTTCTAATGGTGATTGCACACTCTAACTAAATTTTAATTAAGTCCAGAGTCAAGTCCGGTCTGCATTTTGTCGAGTACAGGTCAAGTTATTGAAAAAGTTGACTAGGGTCATTGAGTCAAGTCTACCCCACACTCTGATGAGACATTGTTCATCTGTCACCCATGCTTAGCAAAATAAAATTTTGGATTGGACAGAACAAAAGCTTTTCATAGTTTTTTGATGATCATCAACTATTATTGGATTAGATTCCACATTTGATTGATACCCTCATAATAACACAGTCATAATTCGTATGTATACATAATTCGAGTCCCTAAATTTTGACATAAATCATGTTTGACGAACTCGATCAAAGACCGCATTTAATGCTGAATCATAACAAAAAAATATAAATGTAGTCAATCAACAAATGTATTGTTATGTCATAACCACATCTCACAAATTTAATTGATGATTAGTCATAGTAAGGGAAGTCACTTTCGAGGAATTCACGAATTTCATGCATACCACAGTATGCCATGTATTAAAATACAAATATTACTAGAAGCTTCTCAAGTGTCAAAAATATTAGCAGAATGCAAATTATTCCATATCGCAACTTCCCCACTTCCCATTTCATTGAGAAATGTTACTAGGGTTGGTTGCAATTAGAAACATTTTCATCAATATTTACTAAGATCAAGGTTGCAAAATACACATCATACTCGACTACTCTTCAGAAACCACTAGTCTGCAAAGAGCTACATGGAATGCAGGAATGAAAACTAAGGAATTCCCATCCCTGATAGATGTCTATTGTTGAGAGTTTTAATAACATAATGCCGATCAACACGCTCAGGAAAGCAGCGGGACAGTTCTAAACCCTAGCATTCGTAAAAAAACTTCTTACGTAAAACAGTTTGTGACACTGTGGAACCTCCGCAGAAAGAGTAAGATGAAATCGTAATCACTTGACAAAAATTATGCTTAAAATCATTATCAATTTATGCAGAATCAAACTATGTTCATTCTATTCATCTGAATTTATTTGAATCTTGTAGTATAAACTGACATCCCTATTTTTCGATATAATTATATAATAGATATTGATATAATTGCACAAGGCAGCAAGGTACAAAAGTGAGACCTCTTGTTAAAGAAAAACTATTGCACAAAAAAATTCCCAACACAGTCATGCTATCTTACAAACAAAGTGTCCTCACCCTCATCATTATCTGAGGTGTCATTACCGTTTAGAATCACTCTGTACGATTCAGAGGGTTTCGAACCACATACAATCCACCTAGACGCAAAGAGTTCTTCTATCTCCTCTAGTGGTTTCCCTTTCGTTTCAGGGAGAAACAAAAACATAAAAATAAATCCAAGAAGTGCAAATCCTGCGTACAACAAAAATGCTCCTTGATATGTTAGCATTTGCGATACGTGCAGAAATGTTAAAGAAATCAAAACATTAAAGACCCAGTTTGTACCTGTGCTTATTGCATTTCCAGTACTTCTCGCCCATTGGGGATAAATTTCTGAGTTTACAGTCCATGGCATCGGGCCCATTCCTGGTGCGAAGCACATGAGATAAAATATCATTCCAACTAATGCTAGCCACGAGTATTTAGTTGGACAATAATTTTGGGCAAAAAATGGCCCATATTTCCCTGCTTTTGTTATATTATCCTCAGTACATCGGCCGATGAGTGAATATTTTGGGTTTTCATCTGATGGGACACAAGTGGACTCTACGACGCCAGTACCGTTTGTGAATTCCATGTAGCAAAAGCCACATTTGGCATCGAGCATGCATGATTCACAGGTGCTGTGCAGGAAGCAGCCTTCCATATCCTGAGACATTGCGGTTGAATTCATAGTCACAGCCGGTGTGTGAATCGCTGGGAGTAAAAACGCTACAGAAAGTAATAATAGAGCTATCATCACACCTGCCATGCTTAGCAATGATAATGTTCGACGGCCTAAGCGTTCGACGAGCCATATTCCGATAACAGTACCGAAGAAGTTCATCGATGCAACTCCAGCTGCAAGCCATATTGCAATTGTGTCATCTTTAACACCGGACATTTGTATAATTGTTGCAGAATAGTACATGACCGTGTTAATCCCTACCAATTGCTGAAACATTTGCATGCCGCAACCGACAATAAGCGCGCGCCTTACACTTGTTTCAGTGAATATTTGACAAAAATTAACACTTTTTTGATCCTCAAATGTTTGTTTCAAAGCTTCCATCTCATTTTGAACTTTATCTCCGTTTCCTAATATCTTTTTAAGCACTACAGCTGCCTTTGACATTTTTCCTTTTTGTATTAGCCACCTTGGACTCTCTGGCAAAAACATGAACCCAAAAAATTGTATCGCTGCTGGTATAGCTGCCAACCCAAGCATATATCGCCATCCATTCTCCTTGTCTTTACTAAACAAGCCATCAACACAGCTAGCAATGACTTGTCCACCAGTTATAAACAGGACATTAATTGTCACCAGTTTTCCTCGGATATCTGGAGGTGATGACTCAGCAATATACATTGGAATTGTCATTGAAGATAAACCAATAGCAGCTCCTACAGTGGCACGCCCAACCAAAAGCATGACTTTGTCTTTTGCTGTTGCCATTAGCACAGAACCAACAGCAAAAATAACACTTGAAAGCAATATGACGCCTTTCCTTCCCCAGAGGTTGTTCAGAGGACTTCCAATAAGTGCGAAAATGGCGGCAGATCCGACCGCAACAGCTACGATTAATTCCTGCCATGTATTATCCAAATTGAATTCTTCTTTCAATAATATCATAGCTCCACTGATAACTCCAGTGTCGTATCCAAATAAAAATCCACCGATTGCAGCTAATGCGGTTAATAGATAAAGAAATCCACGTCTGCCAGGCTCCTCATTTTTATTTCTGTATATCATTACAGAGTCTTCTTCATCATTATGATTCAAACGTTTATTTCGTCCCATTTTGACAGACAAAATTCTGTAGCACTAGATCTAAATTATTATGAAACCATTCAGCACCACACTAACATGTAAAAGAAAAGGTAGCGTTTTGTTAGAAATTATTAAACTTAAGATAATTGGAAATGGATGGGATAGCTCAGTGGCCAACATGCCTGGTTGGATAACCAGGTTTGAAGTTCATGAAGACCGGCTTTCACACAACCGCTCAACCCAGGGCATAATACATGGTTATGTTCTGCCGAACAAAAAAGAAAGCTCATGACACTAATCCCGTTCGGCCAAAAGTCAATCCAATCCAATCCAATTTTATTTTTTTCGATAGAGTTTGACAATGCCTGTGTCACGGTGGCAGAATCTTGTTTTTTCTTTAGGTTCGTAGTATGTTCTTCGAACAGACAGAAAAGTTTGAAAACCATTAACACTACTATTTCATAGCAGTATAGATGTTTTTTAACCTTTCGATTGCTCAAAGCAACGTTTCATCTTCCAGCAGAATATTAACATAAGTTATTGTCCATTCGCAAAATTTTCTTCTGACGAAACACATTTTCTTCAGGTGCCTGAGGCTTCAGAGTAGCACTTCAGAGCAGACACTTTTTCAAAGGGGATAGTGCCTTGCTCAGGGTTATCCACTCAAATGAATGATAGATTCAAATATTTAAAATACAAAGAGAGATGTGGTCAACCGCTTTGCCTGCGATAAATGTTCGACGAAATAACACTTCGGACTATCTGTGATGGGTCACAAGTGTTGCTCTGAAAGTTAACTCTTGTACTAAAAAATGATGACTCAAGATATGATAATGTTTGCAAGCAATTAATTGAATGACAAATGAATAATACTAAACAATTATACGTCATATTTCATTCAAATTATTACATTTTATCAATAACCACAAATGATACAGATAAAATGATTATTGAATAATTATTTTGAACAAATTAATGAATCAGAATATTGAATCATTGATTACGTCAACCTGTACGGTGCAGTTGGTCTAAAAAATGAACCCTGATAAAGGGAAATCAAGTAGTAGAAGGTTTTACTATCAGCCAGGGCAGATATCACTCATTGACCTTTTTTATAGCTGCTTCTTTTGAGTGGATCAACCTGACCAAAGCCCTGTACCATTGGCCACTTTTACTGGGCTTGCTGGAGAGACATGATCTTTCCTGTTTGGCTTAGTGAATTTGCAAGGGTTTCTACAATTATTGGAACGACCAAAAACGAATGAACGAAGAGTACAGAAACAACCCCAAAAGAAGTGGAAAATGTACCAAAACGGCCATGCGATATTCTTGGCCGGTCTAACAACAGGCTGAAATTGAAGTTTTAAGGCTCCATCCATTAGTAAATATGGTCTAAAGCGCCAACTACCAGCGCAACAATTTTTATCACGTCGTTATCAAAGACAAAGTAACACTTTTTGTACTGAAAACTTTTGCTTATTATTTGTCCTGTTTGATATCCTTGGGTCCATCAATTTGAATTCGGACCTAAACATTTGGGATCATCAAAATAATAAAAAAGGTCAGTATTGGCATTGGATTTTATTCTGCACAAAAAAAGGCACTTTTATGTTTTATTTGTCTTGCCATGTTAGCTCAATTGGTAAAGCGTTGGGAATACGCTTACAGCTGTACATCTCAGATCATCATGACACAGGTTCGAATCCTGTGAAGAATGAGGATTATATGCGAGAGGTCTGGTATTCACTGGTGCATGGTGGTTCACATAAGCGCTGATCATGGCTGCCTCCACCAAGCAGACCCACATGCACAGAAAAAATGATAACCCAAGAAACCTTAACCCCGATTCTGAACCGATGTCTGCACGAGAGGTCATGGTTCGCCATATGATTAAGCTGTGTTCTCTGCTCTCTCATGTTTACTGGATAATGGGTAAATAAACAATTAGGCCTATGCCGCATGTTATGAAAATTGTGTTTGGCCAGGCAAGTCGTTGTGTTACCGGTACACTTCATCGGACATAATGTGTTTATGAATTGGCCACTAGGCACAAAATTGAATAATAATCAAATAATTTTATACTCAAGCTATCCCATCGTACGTGTTCCAGAACTGTAATCTGGTCATTTTCATATTGCTTTGTTGATACTATTGTTTCCAACAGTTTTCCATGGTAATTTTCGATTTCAAGATTTGTGGAGTTTAATTTTAATTTTGCGAAGTATAATTTCACATGTCTCGATTTGAGAGCATTCAACAAAACTAAGTTACTTCCTATTCTACTAACATTTTCACGAACCAAATCCGTAAACATGCAAAATCGGTACCGCTAAAAAATTGGAAACGAAAAGAGCACGTCGCACCGGTCGTAGAGGACAAAGCAGAAAACTGCATGGAAATATTTCAGTTCAATTGCGACATCTAGCGTATAAAAATTGCGAAAGGTGGTGCAATTAATCCCAGCAAAGTTGCCAGATTCGGATGGTTGATGAAAAATGTGACTTTCGCGGACCGCAGCTAAACACGCTTAGATGCCAGTGCACTTTCTGTGTTCCCGGGAATATGTATGTATGAATGTATGTATATTTATCTCAAAATAAGGGATGCAAGTTCCGAATATTCTTTTTCTAGTCAAGTTTTTCGAATACGGTAGGAATCTATGTACAGTTAGCAAGAACAAAAAAATTGTGTATTGAATTTAAAACTGAGTACAACAAGATCAGCAAAAAGATAAGATATCACTTTTGTCCTGCGGGAGAGGAAACCCGAGAATACAGCTTAATCATATGGTGAACCGCACGACCTCTCGTGCAGATACCAGTTCCGAATCGGGAAGTACTAAAATGTCGCCGAGGGCTAAGGGGAAGCGTCGGAGGCTAAGGGGAAGCGTCGGGGCTAGGGGGGAGCGTCAGAGGCTAAGGGAAAGCGTTGGGAGCTAAGGGGAAGCGTCGAGGGCTAAGGGGAATCGTTGAGGGCTAAGGGGAAGCGTCGGAGGCCAAGGGAAAGCGTCAGGGGCTAAGGAAAAGCGTCGGAGGCTAAGGGAAAGTGTTGGGAGCTAAGGGGAAGCGTCGATGGCTAAGGGGAATCGTCGAGGGCTAAGGGGAAGAGTCGGGGGCTAAGGGGAAGCGTCGGAGGCTAAGGGAAAGCGTCGGAGGCTAAGAGAAGGCGTCGGAGGCTAAGGGAAAGTGTCGGGGGCTAAGAGGAAGCGTCGAAGGCTAAGGGGAAGCGTCGAGGGCTGAGGGGAAGCTTAGTGGGCTAAAGGGGAGCGTCGAGGGCCAAGGGGAAGCGTCGAGGGCTAAGGGGAAGCGTCGGGGGCTAAGGGAAAGCGTCAGAGGCTAAGGGAAAGCGTCGGGGGCTGAAAAGAAGCGTCGGAGGCTGAAAAAAGGCGTCGAAGGCTAAGGGGGAGCGTCGAGGGCCAAGGAAAAGCGTCGAAGGCGAAAGGGGAAGAATTTAAAATATTAACACGGGGAGAAATTAAAATATCCCGCCTAAGGCTAACTTGGATGGTCACAAAAAGTGTATAAAAGCGAGTACATTTTTATTCCTTAATGAGAGAAGATTAGATTGTATTGAGATTCTGAGATTATTCCTTTTGTTGAAGTATAATAAAGATCAACCAATTTGGTCTCTATCTTGTTCTTCTATCTTGACCTTTCAGGGTTAAGATATTATATAAGCCCTATAACTGGTAAACCCTTGGAAGAATAGTGCCTTTTGATTTGAAGTGGAAGATTGCCGTATCGTTGAAGCACGGGAGTCAGGACAAAATTTCAAATAACAGTTAAGTAACGTTTTTCACGATTATATTAAATAGCGTATGAAGGCCATAGCTAACATTTATCCGTGTTCGTATTTTTTCATCCAGCGTGTTCAACCTCAATTAAAGAATCGATGTTGTGCGAAGACAAAGAAGACAAAACGACGATGTTACTTTGAACAGAAGATCGTATAAAAATTAACAACAAGAGCGGACGTGGATCAGAAAAAACGAACTTGCCTGTCGGACTGCGTCAGAACGATTTTTAAAAACGTTCTATTCAAGGTGAAGACTGTCTTAAAAAAATGTACAACACTAAAAGTTGATAAAAACATTATTCAAAAAAGTGAACAATCAAATTTATAAAAACGAGGACGTCGTTGATAAAAACTAAGAAATTATATTGCTTAGATGTCAGATTTTATATAAATTGTGCTGCGTCTTATTTCGTGCCATTATAATGTTTATTTTACAGTGAAAGAATTTTAAAATTTTCCTCCTTTCCGAAAACCATTTCAGGTATTTTCTCTCTTCTTTTATGGTGTTAAAATTTGGCTTATCAATTTCCTAAAGAAATTGCTTAAATTGATATTTTAATCATTCCTAATTTTTCTGATCAATTAATTGTGCATCGGTGGTAATATCAGTACATTTTCTTTTTGAACCAAATTAATTGAGAGTGACAGATACAAACAAATAGTTTTTGTTGAATTGATTTTACGTTGATAATGAAAAGTTGAAAGATGATTCATGCGGACCCTACATTTTAAAAAAAAAAACATTGCTGCAAAAAGCGGTAAACGCGCCAGGATATATTCGCAAAAAGCGATTATCAATCAAAAAACTCTTTTTTTTTATAAAAAGCCCAAAGGTGGCAAAGACTAACACAGCTACAAAGGCAAAAGATGCCACATTTTTTACTTACAAGGCGCAAAAGCTATTCATTGTGTAATGAAATATATTGAAATTAAACATTGTTCAATCTGTCAAAAACAATTTCTTAATTAAATAAAACGCCAACTCTACATCCCTCAAACCTACATTCTCTATATCCTTCCTTTCTCTTACTAAATTTTCACCTCTCTCGGTGGTATAAATTTTTGTTTTAGATGTGAATTTTACGTATGTATGCTCATTTTATTGTTGTTTTATATATCTTTTTATATCGTTATATATTTCCAGAAGCTGACCATTCATGTACCCTAATCGAAGTCACTCCGTGTTTAGGGGGCCGACATATATGTAGCATCCATGGTCAAAATCAGAACCACTGAAAGAATTTGGCATTCAATATATCAGGTTAATTAGGTTCGAGCACCATGTGTCCAACGGATGATCAACGAAATTAGAACAAAGTTTTCTTATAAGCTATCAACACCTGCTATGAACAAATTGTAGTGTTCACGTTGTGATCATTTCTAACGAAAAGAAATTAAAATATCCAGCCTAAGGCTAACTTGGGTGGTCACAGAAAGTGTATAAAAGCGAGTACATTTTTATCCATTAATAAGAGAAGATTAGATTGCATTGAGATTCTAAAATTACTCGTATTATTCGCCGTATTATCGGGTTTTCTCTCCCGAAGGATAAAAATGATATTCTATATATCGGGGTGACTGGATGTATCCCAAACAGAGTAACCACCAGCTTGCAGTTACGAATGCGCGTTATATTTGAATAATTCATCCGTAGTTAACACACTGCAAAGTTTACCGTCACAATTCTCATATCCAAAAATTAATTTCAATTTACGCTAAATAAAAACCGTAATAAAATTGGCAGTATGTATATGCCACCAGTATAGAATATGAATACAATGGATGAGTGAATTAATCCATAACAGTGAACATAAATATGCTACACATTTACCCCGTTATAGATTTATATTTCTCGAGGTTTATTTGCATAAGTGTCAAAAAAGATGTGACGTTTGTTTGATTTTTATTTAAAACTATGAAAAAAATGCATGAACTCGAACTCTTTTTGACTTCTGAGCATGAACTAGAACTATTTAGAAATTTTTCTATTCAGTTCGCATCCCCGGTAGAAACCGTTGACACTACGCCAATTATAGCGTTTCAATTGGGAAGGACGGAATGTTTTCGCCTGTGCTACAATTGCTTCTTTTTCATTTGATGTGGTTCGTAGCATAATCAGTGGTATTTAGTAGATTCCTTCTAGATGCTGCTTCCAACCCTGCCTGATGCAGGTTTAATATTGGGATAAGCCGGTTGAACCCATTCACTAATGGGATAATAAGTTTTAGAGAATGTGTTTCAACCTTTCTAGCTGCAAATCGAGTATTTCAAATCTGAATCTGATATCGGGTAATATTTTATTTTCTATTCGGACACCCATAGTTGACATCGAGGAATGCAAAAAAAACATGTTTCCCTTTAGTGTTCCCCGCTTTCTCTCATCCCTCTAAGCCGTTTTTTAGCCCCCGACGCTTCCCCTTATCTCTTGACGATTTTCTCAAACTCACTACGCTTCTTCTAATACCACGCTTCGCTTTATTCCCCGAAGCCGTCGAAGGTATCCTTTAGCCCCCAACACTTTCCCTTAGCCTCTTATGCTTCCTGTTAGCCCCGACGCTTTCCCTTAGCCTCCGACGCTTTTCTTATGCCACGACGCTTCCCCTTAGCCTTTGACGCTTCCTCTTAGCCCTCCACGCTTTCCCCTAGCCTCCCACGCTTTCGACGTTTCCTCTAAGCCCTCGACGCTTCCCCTTAGCCTCCGAAGCTTTCCCTTAGCCCCCGACGCTTCCCCTTAGGCGCCGACGCTTTCCCTTAGCCTCCAACGCTCTGCCTTAGCCCTCGACGCTTCTCCTTAGCCTCCGACGCTTTCCCTTATCCCTCTACGCGCCCGACGACAATTCAGTACTACCGAATGATTAAAATGCTTGCTTTTAAGGGCTGGTGAAAAAATCATACATATATGATGCAATAACACTGATCAGAATCACAATGCATTTTCTCCAAATGATTAGAATCTGTTTGAATTACCATTGATCTGATTCATAATTCAGATACTTATATCCCTATCTGGGATTTCATATAATCATTAACTGCTAAATATGGAACTTTGCAGTGATTGTTTACCTATCATTGTTTCAGCAAAAATCTTATTATATTTATCAAATGTTTAAAACACTTCCATTTTTTAACTTCTCTATATTTAAGCTATTCCTCACCTAAAAAAATTCCTCAAGAAATTATCATCACACATTATTTGGCAAAAGCCTTTTAATGGCACTACATTTCTACAAAAATAAAACAGTGAACGCATATACAAAAAGGAACACGAAGAAATAAACAATGTTTGACTAAGGCTATTTATTTGTGAATTTCCAAGCAATGACATAAATACAACCAAGCCTGTTGGGTATTTGGAATGTAGAAAATTTGTCAAAGCATTTTTTGTTGAGCATGAGCCACAGATGAACCGAGTGACTTAGGCGCAGTCCATCTGTGACTTAGGCGCAGTCCAACAAGATTGAACTTCAAACTGTGATGAACTTTTTTTAAAATATTCAAGATCGTTTTCAATGCGAAATAATTGTACTGTAATACTGATTATTAGTGTGATCCTACCGATGTGAAACAACAATCACAGACAAATTGGTGCGTTTTCTGTGGGAGGTAATTTTTAACAGCAAAGCGCTAGAGAACCTGTAAACGAGAATTTTATAATTACTGAACTTTTTTGTACCTCATCGGCTTGTACTATTGAGTACCATCAGATTTGTGGAATGTAAGAAATCTTGAATGATGGAAATGTTGGGAATTTTGGCAAAAATTAAGCGAGACTAAACAAAATCTACATAAAATGTTAGCACACAACTACAGTGTAAGAGGAAAAGCACAATGTTTGACAGATACATAATCATACAGTGTAACCCAGATGCGATGCTCATCTATGCCTGAGATAGAAGCAAAACCATCCGCCAAGATTTTCGATTTCTATGCAAATTATTATAAAAACGACAAAAATTTTAGCACTTTTACGCCGTTTCATTTCAGCCAACTCTCATCTAACCAGCGTTATTTTTTTGCATGCACCCTCACCAAATGTAAGTCAGGCTTGGCGAAACTGGATTTTTTGGATCAAACTTGCTATGATTGGCAAATGCAACTTTATGGGAAAACTAAAAAGCAAATACAAAATAATGAATAACTATCAAAAAACTTGTTTGCTTTGTTTCCCTTTAGTCGCCTCTTACGAGATGCAGGAAATACGTTTGGACTATTCTGAAGCTAGATAATATTACAAGGCAAATAATTTGTCAAATCATATGACCCATACACACTCAACTGAATTAATTCAAATCTAAAAGTGGAATTTCTACTGAACAGAAACAAGAAACATAAGACATTAACCATAAATTTGCAGCATTTGGACCAAGAAAAATTGGTACATTAAGAGGCACACACATTGTGGCATAATAATATCACTATAAATAAACTAAGAAATATTTAAAGCTGAAAGCAACATTGACTAGATGGGAATTTCTGTTAATAATTATGTTTTTGATTGGGGATCAGAGATAAAAAATTGGATGGGTGACAGAATCTTGCTTTTATTTGTGTGTCTCAAATTTTCTTCGTTGAATTGAACTGCTTTCAAGTCCATTGCACTAATTTATTACCGTACTACAGGCGATGAAAAAATCAATAAAACAGGTTCGGTCCAGTATCGCATTGTCTGAAAAAGTTTGACTAAACATCTTTCACTGCACATGAGTTACTGATGGATCGTGCCGCAATCGTGCTTTTCTTTGCATGTCTCAAATTTTCTTTGTTTGAATCATTAGTCACCAACCGCTTTCAAGCCTTTTATACTATTTTTTATTATACTACCAGCGGCAAGGGGTGGCCAAATTCCAATATCTTGTAGTTTCAAAATTGAATTGACAAACAAAGACATCTGTTTATCAGCTTAAAATTTACATGAAAATCAACGTTTCTTTTTGAAAATAATGCAAAAGTATCATTTTGTTGATTTCAAATTCTTACAGAAACGGAATCGATAATTTTTGAGAACCGAAACTACTAGCGAAAAAAAAAAATATGATCAAAGCAAGTTTGGGTGAGTATCGCATCGCCCGGTCGTAAAATCTTGGACTAAACATCATTTGTTAAAAACGTGCTACTGATGGATTGCGCCGATAAGACAAAATGAAATTAAACGACGAAATAAAATTTCAGATTAGGGCTGATGGCGGGGATTAATGCTTGACAAAAATTAATTAGTGATTGGGACTGGATATTTGGAATATGAAAATCAATATTTACAGGTTTATCAGAAAATGTATTTTTGTTAAATTTTGATTCTGACACGAGCAGTTTTTATCAGGCATCTGAGTAGCCTTTACTAAACAATCTTCAGGATAAGGCTGCTTTTGGCCAGAATAGCCAAAGCCCATACTATGCAACAACCATTAAAAAAAGAGTTACGAATACACAATCATCTTTCAAAAAGCATATGAAACACACAATTTTAATAACGAAGTATTTTAGAACCTTCAAAGTCACTGATAGGTAGGTTCAATTTCTTAGCATTGTTGATAATTTTGAAGGTTTCGCAAAAGTTTAATCACTGGATTTATTCAACATTGGCAAATGTGTACAAAAGTCATAAAAGTGTAATGGTTTTAAGTACAATGCAATTATGCTGCTTCTGACCTCTGGTCATGAAATAGGACACTTTGATCGGAGTTTCAAAAAGCAAAGTAAGGGTCTGAAGGCTTAATGTAAATTTTTGGGCTGATCAAAAAGCTTCAATATCATCAATACCACTACTATATTGAAGTGGTGATTATTTTGAAATTTTTGTTCACTAACATCACATCGTCAAAATGAACAATGAAATTGGAATAACTTGAAATATTCATTGATCAGCACTTTATTAGATTATTTTCCTTCTCTTTGATTGTATTTATAGTAAAAAAGCTGACATCCGCTGTTTAATTGTCCCTAAGTTTTTTTTTCAGAATCATCAACTTCAGAATTATTTTCTGTATTCTCGTTCTCAACGTTTTGATTCTCTTCTGATTTATCTTCAGCATCGTTTTCCTCCTTCACAGCGGCTTCATCAGCGTCGTGTTGCATCGACGTTGGAACATCAGGTTCCTGATATTCATAATCATCCCCCGATCCTTCTTCCTCTTCATCCTCTCCAGATCCGTAGCTCGTTAACGGTTTCGTCTCGCTGACAGAAAGATCGACCGTAACCGGGCTCTTTTTTGACGAATCATTTGTGTCGATTTTATCTCGGGATTCCGAATCTGCAACATCCACACCGTTACTAACTTCCGAGTCACCACCATCTTCATCCAAATCGTCTTCAATTTCACCTTCTTCTTGACTGTTTGACTCCTCTCCCCCCGCTTCTTCCTCTGGTTCAATCCTAATTGTTGGTACGCCTTTCATTTTGAAAGCATCCTGTTTCCCTTTATCCAAATCTTGCATCATATAAAAGAATGCAAGTTCGTTAAACAGAACTTCAGAAAGTCCAACAACCAAATCCTCGCCGCATGATCCTACTCTTTGGCCAACAAACTTCTTGAAAGAATCATTGAGAATTGAGTTAAGTTGTCCAGAAAAGAAGCTTTCCATGCTTAACTTATCAACATCGTCTCCTTCGCCGTTTTCTGGAAATCCGTTTGGCAGTTTCTTATTCCCGTCCATTCCTTTACCAACACATTCAACAATTTTACACTGTAATACTTTAACCAATTTCAAGTCCAGGGTTTTGTCATGATTCGCTTTCAATAATGGGATTACCTCAGATACAATATGCTTAATCCTCGCTCTTAGTAACTTGGTGTTCAACTGAGGAACTTCATTTTTGTCTGGCTTTTTTGCGCCACCTGTAGCTTGATCGCTCATTACCCGTTGACCGATATTCGCAGAGCTAAGGATCTCCTGTTTCATGCGTTCCATTTCTCTCATGTGCCTCAAAGCCGCATCTAAGTGGATTACTGTGCTTCCCAAATCATCAGCAGCAAATGGATTGGTTTCAGTGCCTTCTCCAGATGGTGTAGAGAGCTCACTCGCACTGGAAACTTTAAGAGAAAAATCATAACCAGTGTCAGCTGAAGCTCTTGCTTTCAATTTGGCATACAACTCATCTTCGCTGGTTGCAGCACTTTCACTTGGTGTGTTTTCTGAGAATGAACCTTTCTTGATGTTTCTACGATTTCTTCTGTAGCCAGAAGGAGACTTTTTGTCCTCTTTGTCACCTTTTCTAGGGCTAGCGGGGATATAGCCCTTCATAACGTCTTGTAACACATAAAGAGCATGCTGCCGTAGGTAATCTGTGTCAAGCTGTTGTAGGCTGTGGAACAACTCAATTAAAAAGTGTGGCCTAGCTTCATTTTGTGAGATTAATATCGCAGCTTCAGAGTAGATACTATCCCTCAGTGCTTCAAACAAATCGTTACCTGCACCATCTACACTTGCTTCGCTTGGATCTCTCTGTACGGTGGTATATCTTTCTACTTCACTAGGCTGTTGTTCGAAATCACCTCCTTCGGTTAAGTAAGGAGCATTTGCAAGCCTCGTCGCTTTGCTTGGAATTTGAGCTTGTTGAAGAGCGAACGAATCTTGATTTTGGTACAGAGTGTTGAGAGGTTCTGGCACATAGCTCAAAGTTGCTAGTGGTGTTCTGGTTGCCTGGGCAGCACCCGGTTTTTCTGTAATTCTATTCACAGAATCTTTCGTGAGGCCATACAACTGCCAATACATCTCCTTTGTTTCTTTCAAAATTGTTGCAAATTGTGCTGAGCAATTATCAAGTTGGTAAATCAAGAAATCCGGTGATATTCCGTAACATAAGTTACTTGAAACTGAAGTTTGTTGAAGATTCAAAGTATTGAGAAGCAATTTTGATAAAGCTTTTTGGTCTTCAAGTAAAAGATGCATTGTTGCATTTGAGCTCAACAGGTCATCCTGGAGTTTTTGAACATTACCTGATAGGGGATGAGAATCTGCATTAGGACTCGTGGATTGTTGAGTGATATTACGTCGTCTCCTTGTCGGAGGTCTGAAATCTATTTCATGTTCCTTTTCATTATCAAGCTGTGTGAACGCGTCTCGGAATGTGGTAGCAACCATTGAGTTGTTTTGATTTTCATTCACCGGTTTACGAGATGACTTTTGTTGAATTTGTGAAGCATTTTCATATTCTAGATTTTCATTTTCAACCACCCGACTGTTGTCAACATTTTCATCTTCTGAAACTTCACTGCTTTCGGTGCTTGAGCTCCCCCACGTGGCAGTCGTTTTCTCAGTAGTTGCTCCCAAAGTTTTTTGATTCCTTATCAAGTCAATCAGACGTCTTGTATCAGTCTCATTCAAACCGAAAAGCCTGTCGCTTTGGCTAGTTTCAAAATTATTAGGCTCAGAGTCTGACACTCCACGACTTTCATCAGGTGATCCAAGATTTGAACGAATACTCGCGTTCGTATCATTGTCTTCCTCTTCATCTTCTTCTCTCCCTCTCGATTGATTAGTCATGTTCATTAAATCCTCCAATTCCTTTCTTCTATCCCTCAATTCTTCTAATAAAAGTTGATGCCTTCTCATCTCATCCCACAATCTTTCAGAAGACTCATTCTCTTCAGACTTTGACGGGCTTTTCGTTCGTACAATTTTTGTCTTCTTTCTAGTGCTATCATTTTGAGATTTGCTGTATGGACTTTTCCTTGCACTACCTGATTGTGTGCGATAAGGGCTTAATGCACGTGCGGGTTTAGAGTTTCCAGAGCTTTTTGATTTTTTAGATTTTGAAGACCTTCTTTGTGAATAACTTGGTCCCGGACTTTCTTCTTGTTCGTCTGTATATTGAATGACACTAACTTCAGGCAGAACAGATTGGTAATTGACATCTTCCTGTTCATTTTCCTCCTCTGCACCGATTGAATTAGGAAAAACAGGTTCAAGGGTTACCACTGGGGGTCGTGTATATTTTTCAGGCTCTGATGACATCATGTTAATCAACATTTTCAATTCATTTAATTCATCCAGGGCCATTCTAACTTGTTCGTTTTTGTCTGTAGCAGTTTTAACAGGGCTGTCGCCACTTCCTTTCGAGGTTTCAGCGGATTTTATCGTACCAACTAATTTTTGCAACTCGTCCAATCTGGTTTTAGCAGTTTTTAACTTTGAAAGTTTTTCCTCCATTGATGTTTCTGCATTCATTTCCATGCTCGCTAATTGTTGTTGTAACTCCAGAACTCGTTTCTGCCTGTCCCTCAATTCTTGAAGTTGTTTTTGTTGATCGATCATTCTTTTTAACAATTCCTGTTCATTTTCAAGTTCCTGATAAGATTTAAAAGGATAATTCAGTGGATGCCACGTCTCGAAAATTAGGTTTTGATATTTAATCAACTCGAAGTAGATTTTTAGAATTAAGATGAATGAGCCTTTAACAAACTATATTGAATAATATATATAGCATTTATATGTTGTTATCTATGATGAATTAATTACCTAAATACACCAAATCATTTTAAACTCCATACTTAATCAGAGATAAGCCCAATTTTAACAAAATCGCACAGTTACAATCTACCGTAAAGTTACCTGCAAACCAGCAACTGAATCATCCAACTGTAATGCTTGTGGAGATCTAGGATCTTCAAATGTTAAACTTTTTCTTAATTCCCGACCACCATCACTCGATTTTCTTCCAGAACCACTTTTTATACGAGAATATGTTCTTGTCGACATCGCACTATTTGATTTTGGAGCAGTGGATTGCAGCTTACTCCTGGTTCTGTCTGTATACATCGTCTTTGGATACCCATTATATTGGCGATAATTCGCTGGCAAGCTATTTGTTGCCATATTAAATGTTACCACAAAAACTGTTAAATTAATAAAATAGCACAAAGTTAGATCGATGTGTTCAGGGTTTTCATTATCGGATGGTGGTCAATTTGCACCCTGGTCAATT
Organism: Styela plicata; assembly: GCA_963675895.2. Classification (NCBI taxonomy): domain Eukaryota; kingdom Metazoa; phylum Chordata; class Ascidiacea; order Stolidobranchia; family Styelidae; genus Styela; species Styela plicata. The sequence goes on along the minus strand of OZ023142.1, from coordinate 16,348,762 downwards.
CATAGCAGTATAAAATATTAGAAGCGACCGGACAATTAGTACCCTGAAAAAAGTGCCATTGATTAATTCTTAACTAACATGTTTACAAATTTTGGTTTACAGGTGTAGCAGTAGCCAGGTAGCAGCAAGAAGATCAAAAAGATTCCTGAAAATAATAACACTGCTCAAAATCCCGTAAATTTTATAATCTGTGACCCAAAACAAAATTCGCGGAAATGGTTATCATAAGCGTGGAGTTGGTTCCAACGTTAATACAGGTACACACTTTAGTTGAAATTCAATCCTATTCCGATTTGAACCAAAATGCCACTCCAGCTGACAGGTTATCTATTATAGGACTGGATCTTTCTACGGGATAATCCAGTCATTCGTCATTAGTCATCGACTTTCCCCAGTAAATTCATTGCATATTTCATCAGCATAGGAATTGACCAGGGTACAGATCATGGCAACCTTCGTTTTTAACCTGAGTGAAAGGAAAGCCTGGCTTTCATAAGGTTTAACTGTTCAGCCATACTGCATTTGCTGTATGTCGAACCCCAAACAGACAAATTGTCATTCAGACACCCGTTCGAACCGGGGTTCGAGGTTCTGGCCAAAACTTCCATTCATTCTTCCTGTGCATGCATGAGAGAGAGAGAGTTTATTAATTTCATCAACCAGAAAACATTAAAACATATGAAATACAGTACTGCATAAAATTATACGTTTTCGGTACAGACTGGGGGGTTGCGATACGACCTCTCGGTCATCAGAGTCTGCTACCGTCCAATTTGCGAAAATAAGATTGCAGATTCAGAGGCATCAATCTGGTGTGAGTGCACACAATAAATATTTAGTGTAATTTGAATATGTTATATATAAATAAAAAAAACAAGAAGTGAAAAGATAATATCGTTGTTCGGTCTATAAAATACAAAGCAATTTCCACTCTGCACAATTTTTACTCCATTTGTGATAGAGTAAAAGTAAACAATATACATGATCATTGGTCAGTGAGTCAAAGGACTTGGACTCAAATTAGAACGAGCAATGACAAGCTGGTCTTACAATGATTTCACTGCACAATAAAATTAACATTAAAATGATATAGCAAAATTTAGAAATATTAGGGGACTGAATTTAGTATATCAGTAGGCGCCGATTGTGCTATCCTACGAGCTGTGCGTATACTACCACCTCGATGTATGCTGCGCGAAACCTCAATGTATTCTACGACAACCGAATAACATCACATTTAAAGTCAAATTCCTCAAATTTGTTTTAACCCGCCTCAAAATATTGTTGGATATTCAGAAAGAGCACAAAATTTCGAAGTTTTTCACCTGGTGAGATTTTTTTTCGCCCCGTGGTTTCCGCATGGTGGCGCAACAAACATAGCGTCTTTTTCCTATCACTTTTCCGCAAGCTTTTTCATTATTTTCGCGTCATATTTAATGATTTTTCAGCTGTATTTAGTTGTGATGGAGTGCGGAAACTTATAAACGTAAGTATCCATGTTATATCAAGCTAGTGTTCCAGGTACAGAGCGGCGAAATTTTGCCCAAAATGCCACATCATTAAAAAACTGAGATCTCGAAAAAACGGGACAATGTCTATCGGGCCAAAGTGTCCAGAATGTATGATTATAGGATATGGTTTCATTCTTATGATTCGGGTGAGGACACCGAGAATGTGGCTTAACCATATGGAGAACCACGACCTCGCGTGCAGGCACCTGTTTCAAGTCGGGGAGAAAATTTTCGTCTAACATTTTTCTCATTATGTATGTTTATTTATTTTTGTTTATACTGATAAATGGAGATAATAGGAAAAATAAGGATGATCACGAAGAAGACAAGGATGCTATTGGCGTCAATGTGGTTACACCATGCAGCGAAAATTGTAGGTACTGAGCAGATTCGAAATGCTGCGATATACATTACTGAGGCAACAGGGCAGCTTTCTAGGCACATGAGGTAGTGACTACTTCTTTTTTCGGAGAAATAGACAATATACAAAAGTTACGATTGTGTGATATTTTCTATGCTTTTTGCGCGACTCACTTAAACTGTTCCTTGATGGATTTATATTATTATTATTCCGTACGTCATTTTTCACTACCCACTTGCATTTCTACATTATATTTCACGCACTTTATTTAATCCACACTTCAAATGTTTGTATTTCTTTTCTTATTCATTCGTATTTGATTAAATGTTCGTGCAAAAATGAAATGACGCTTTTAGTGGTGTAGAATATAAATGCAATGGAAGATCAGTTCAGCATCACCTTACTAAAATCCTCATCAGGGTCGCCATCACGAAATCAATGAATGCTGCTCGATTGATATCATCATTTTAGCCTTCGTTTTTTTTTTTTTTGACCAAACTCGCAAGGTTTTGTGATTTGAAAGTTTCAGCATGCTTATTGTATACGTATTTTTAAATCAACTTAAAGGCTCGGACGTTAAGAGTTGCTGGGGTGATTATGAATATCTTTTACGCTATTTCTATTTGCGTTATTTTAGATTATATGGAGGTTCTCTTTCCTTGGATCCATATTCTTGGAGAGAAAATGCCATATAATACCACCCAATGCAGTTGCTTCGTGCCATCGACAAATTTAAAGTCATATTTTAGACACGTCTATCTTTCAATTTCATATTTTTATTTCCGCCGTGCAAAAATTCAACAGCATGATAAATGCAATCGCGAATAACATATCATAAAAGAATATTTCAGATTGCATTGCCTAGTTGTAAAGGAACGATTTGATGAGGCTTTATTTTAAATTCTTTTATAAACTAAGACTCATCATTGATTTGGAACTTCACCTAAATTTTTGTCCACGTATCTTTTGTGATCTTTTGCTGAGACGTGATCCATCTATGACGCATGCTTGATGGAATTAAATTTTTGATTGTCTCATCTTGTTTTTTCTTTTTTTGTCAAGCACAGTGATATTTTGTCAGAAATAAAAATATCATTAAGATAACAAAATGAAGGATATTCAACTAAGCCGGATAAACTCACGCCATTATTAGCCTCTATCCAGCCTTCGTTCGAAAACTAAACATAGCTGAAACTGTAGATTGATGTAAAAATCTATACTGAAGCTGTATTTATGTTCGTTCCCGTACCGTACCTAACTGATCGATAGGATCGGGAACGGTGATTTTGTAACGTTAGCGAGATTTGGTGGACGCTTACGGGCGGCGTCTATTTTTATAAGAGCTGCGTAACAATGTGACACACATGGGGGTCGGATGTGGTCTGGTGGGGTAAACTCAGAACTATTCAGTATTGATAACCTAACTGGTGCCCAGTACCGGTAATGTTAAAACCCAGATCAACTTACCGCGATATCCAGAAACCGAACCAGCCGAATGGTACCGTAAAATGCGCAACTGATCCAGCATCCGGAAAAAATGTTTAAGCCTGGGCTCATCTGACCTATAACAAACGTACAGCGTGTAATAGTAATGCAATAAAGGCAGAAGGGTCTTGCCTCACCATTTCGAAATCCGCCATTTTTCAACAGACAGAAATTTACTCACCGCCGTTTTCCCTCACTAAAAACCGGCCACAACGACCGAGATAATTAAACCGATACCGTGCCCTCGCGTTAAATTTATGGCGTTATAATGTTCGTGGTGAGGGAAAGGTTTCATAACAAAACAAACAATTTTACTGCGCACCAAAATCTAAATTTCCTATTGAAATTCCACTTCGAAAAGGTGTATAATTCGAGTTGTGGTTGAGCCTTATTCTCAGCCTTCCTTTCCCATGGGATAAAAATGACCCATATCCTATCCTATATACCGTTCTCGATTTGAAATTTCGACAATGAAACGATATGAGCACGCAATAGTTTTAAGGATCGGCTTCCACTATTCTCGTTGTTAAAAATTGGAAATTTTACGTTTTACGTTGGTTCAGATACCTTCCGCCGTCATAATATAAGCCATAGACAATTATTTTAAATTTCCACTGGAGTCTCCAAAACCCCGATGAAACAGGCTTGCAAATCAGCAAAAATTATGGGTCTCTTGATTCGCGCACAGACTCCCGTTAAAATATTAAAAGTCCTCTCTGAAATTTCAAATAAGGCCAATTTAAATATAAAAAAGTTCAATTCCTCAACGTTCCTATCTCTATCTCTCAACGGAATAAATCAGTTTCCTCAAAAAACACTTCCTGACCACTCCAATATAATACAAGAATTATACACAAAAATACAAGAATTCCAGTCTACACAATTTAATCATAGTGTTAAGTGTAAAAAACTGCATAAAATGAACACACACAGAATTAAGGAATAGCAAAATAAGAACTATTGCATAACATTAATGTAGATATTTTGAAACAACACTGATCAAAGAGTTTATTACCAAAACAGTAGAATTATTCATAAGACATGTTATTGACTTTGTGTGAATAACAGAGCTGGAGTCGGAAAAGTAGATTTAACTTCGCTTAAAATCTATATTTAATAGCAATAAAATGTAAAAGATATTGATTTTTAAGCCTTTCGTTTGATTTTGAACACTTTTGAAAAATAGTGAGATATCTGGTTTGGTTAAATATTCTTCTAATGGTGCCCTTTTTTTTCTGGTGCCTGGAGTCAGAGCAACCAGTTCCAATTCTGCTGAGCCTCAATAGGTATCAAGTAGACAAGAAAATATTAAAGCAAAGTAGAATCCAGTTTAATATTTTTCAGAAAGTTGAAACAGTAATAAGATAAAATTAGTACATAGCAAATTAAAAAAAAAAAAAGAGAAATAGAAAATTCAACACGATAAAATTCAGGCAAATCTAAAACTGCTAAATCGAATCGATTTTGATGAATATTTTGTTGGTATATGAGGAATAGTGGGAACTGCAAGGTTTGGAGACAACAAACACGGTAATTACATCCATTTTATGAGATGTATAGCACACAATGATGGGGGAATACAGTACCAGTACATAGAGTAATATATCATCTAGGGTTGTCCTTATAGTTTAGTTTGAACAAAATTTAAAATTCACTGCGTAAAAAAGAATACATGTTTCAGCATCTAAGATTAACAAAATTGCTGATAGTTGTCCAAATTTTGCAGCTAACTTTTGATTTGGCTTATATATCATGATTTCACTGCAAAATGCGTGAATTTAAAAATAATCGATAAATGAAATCACTTTTAATCATGGTTCTTGAATACATATCAGTGCAGATAAGGAAATCTCTAGTGATTGCAAGTGATAGCATGCTTTTGATATGCGAAGAAACCCCATTTGGAACGGGAAGCTGACTTTGATGACCGTATGGTCATATCATTCAATAGCGAAATATTGTGCTTTTGTGATATTTTTACTATGCACCATAAATTGTGTCAATTTTATGGTTTTCATACAAAACTTAACCACTATACAAGAGTGCAGCGAATGACATCTGCTCCAGAGGATGATTAAGAACGCAAACTCAGAATTTAAAATAAATTTTAGAATGAAACATGACAGGGAATAGCTACTTAAAACCAATTGAAATAGAAAAAAACTTGAAGTATGTGAAGGTAATAATCACTTAGGTATAGCCTCACGCAACATTTTTACATACCGGTAATTTAAATTTTCGATATAAGTTAAGCAATAAAAGCATATCAAAAATCTTCAAAACAAAGGCAATGTTCAGATATGCAACAATGAATGTCCCTATATTTAATATGGTAATAAATTCAAGTCTTTCTGTGCAAATTTAATAGCAAACTCTAATCTAATATAAGTTTTTGAGCAGAGGGAATGAAAGTTTTAAGTCATTCTAAATTCTCTTGATTTTGTAAATAATAATTTTTTTTAAAAAGAAAAAGATGTTTTTGGCACAAATATGCCAGGAATTCTGAATCTTTTCGGCGTTGGGCATTGTTGGGCGATATATGTCAAGATTTATTTCGCGAAATTATTATGATTTTCCAGTAAAAGAAGCAAAAAAGCAGGAATTTCAAAAACATTAAAAAAATCCCACTATGGATGTCCAATGTGAAGTGTACATTCAGTCAGTTCAATTAAAAAATTATCCTAAAAATGGAGTTATTTTGCCAATGTACTCTGGACACAAAATTTGGCTTACTAAAAATAGGAAGTGAGCAATAGTAGGTAATTAGCTTTCAAGTGTATAGTTCAAAATGCGAAGATGTAACTTCATAATTGTCATAAATATCATGTCCTCTGTAGAGCGATCCAATCAGTGGCTCACGCATGATAGAATAGTTTGGGGTCCAAATTTCCAATCTAAATTCGCTGCTGCATATTTCCTATCAAAATGCAGTTGAATTGATAATAAAAATTATGTTCAGTAACTTATTTCTGTTGGACTAAGCAAGATCAAAACAATTTCTTTCTGCACAGTGAATTAAAATATTGCATGGTTTGAAATTCTTTTTTGCACCAATGTTCAGTCTTTCTTCAATTTATTCTGTGATGCTTCAGAATGTAGATGATGTTGTAGAATTGCAGATGCTCTGACAGCTAGCCAGTGAGGACACCATCTTATTATCAACATCTGTGACAAAAATAATCAAATATCTTTATCAGTAACTGATAAAATATGCAGATCTAGCCATAGACTGATTAAAACAAAGAGGTCGTACTAAAGATATAAAAATAAAGACTTTTGACATTTTAAATAATAGTGCTAATAATCTCAGGCTCTACAAATTAACTGAATAAATTTATAAAGAAGACAAATAATATTTCAAGAAAGAAACTAAAATTTTGATGCCAAGGCCTTATTGAAGTCTTATCCACTCGTTTGATATTCAGTTATTACATTCTGCATTTAAGTGAAAACATACTACATGCAATGCGAACTTCTCATACCGCATGTCACTCTGCAAGATAACATATATAAAATGGACAGATTAATGTGCTTTGCAGTGCTTCAAAATATGAGGGGTGATAATGAGATAGTTATGATTAGCAGATGAGAAATAATCCTTTGAGTAACTCAAAGGATTATATCTTATCAGCTAATTATACGTCACTCATTATTGCCCCTAATTGTGTTATATAATATTCCATATGAATGAAACAACCTGAATCGTATGAGGATAATGTTCAGTTCCATGCCTGACTTTTCCTAGTGATTTTAACGCATTTTTTACGTAAATTTTAGCGTTTGGACTCGTAGAACTCAGAAGAGATGAAAATCTTGACATTCTTGTTGAGACATACATTGGTTCTAACGATTGGACATGGATATTGTGTTGCTTCAACTCCATTCCAAGAGACTTTGAAAAATGACTGACAAATGCCTGAAAAGGAAGGATACATATTATAATCCTTTAGGAAACTTTCCAAATCCATACTTCGGACCTGCCTTGCTGAGAATTTGTTACTCTGCTACTGAATGTCCAAATAATGTTACAATCTTAATAAGAAAATCTACCAAACCAAATACACAATGTTAGGGAAAAAATTGAGATTTTGTTACCAGTGCCCAGTTGGTAAAACTCTAAACAATGCCGTCTTTGAATGAATAATTGTTCAAATACCAGTAACATCAATTTAAACAGTAACTATATAAATTTTCGAAAAATTTCTTTCTAACCTTTGAGGCTGAATACAATGTAATAAGTGGAACAGGAAGCCACCCAGCTCCTGATGAGACGTTGACTATCAATCCTCTTTTTCTTTCTATCATGGAAGGAACAATTGCATGCGTTAACATTACTAGTCCCGTCATATTAACTTGTGTAATTGCATATAGTCGCTCTGGATCAACCTAAAACATTAAATTTATACCATATATATATAAGGAAAAGACATAAAGAAAGGATTTCAGATCTGTTTTCAATACCTTAACCTGGCTTGCAAATTTGTGAGATTATGGATTTTAACACTCTTGTAGAATTTTTTAAAAAAAAAAACTTATTTAACAGATGAAGGATGGACCTAATGAAGTTTCTTTCACTCTAGTGTAATGTAATACTATTTTACTATTTGACTCAGTCCTCATAAAGATTCCATTGGTTTTTCCTCCAACGGAATTGCCTGGAGTGGAAGCCACTGTGTGCAACTACAGTGCTGTAATTTTACTGGGTATGCTGTGATTCCACTGGGCATCGGTATTGACATTCAATTTTACCTCTGAGAAATACATAGGATGATCATAATGTAGTCCAGCATTATTAATCAATATTCCAACTTCTTTATCTCTAAGAATATCAGTTATTCCTGCATACTGATCAGCTGCTGCCGAGCAGAAATCATGTATTATTATGAAGGTATGAACTCCGTATCGCTTTTCCAGATACCTGAAAGTAAGCAGATGTTTAGTTGCATATTTTTGAGTGCTGTGTGTACTTACAGTAAAAAGTTGCGAGTTTATAAGAAGAGTTGTAAATTTTAAACATAATTTAAAACACATTTTCAAAATCCTTATCTAAATAGGTTTTGGTTAGATACAACATTTCTTACCAGAAATAAATACTTTATTTACTTTTATTTTATAGTCAACCTACACTTGAATCCAGTTGCTGTTACTTTTGCTGTTGTATCATTGTAACCCTCCTTCAATGTTTAGGATCCACACTAACACAAAAGCATTAAAGAAGAATACAAAATCATGAATTTCTATAAATAAGAAACGAGTTCCATTTTGTACAATTTCATTTCAGGATGCCATGGCCTAGTAGTTAAACATGTTGGCATCGCAGGTTGAAGATCTCGGGTTCGTGTCTGGCTTATCCATGCTCACGCTCACCACTCAACCCAGGGTGTAATACCGAACAGGAAAAGATCATATCTTTTTAGCAATTGTAATCCTGTCCATCTATAAGTGGCCGCTGTTACAGGGCCTTGAACAGGGTGATGCTCTCTAAGAAGTGGCCATAGAAAAAACAAAAAAAACATAACAAGTTATACATCGTCAAACTTATTGAATGTTTTCTGACCTCGATTCTTTTGCACAAAGTTCTGAGTTTCTTCCAATCAACACAATGTTCACACCCCGTTCTGCTAATTGTCTGCAAAATTGACGACCGATCCCAGAAGTACAACCTGTATAAAATAACGTAAATTTTTTAAATAATGAATATGTTAGGCCATATAGGTTAGCTACGATACCCAGTACCAGTAGCTTGCTATTACTTTCGTTTTTTTAGCCACTTTTTAGAGTTGATCACCCCGTCCAAGAACCTGTAAAAGCGGCCACTGATAGATGGACTGCGTTACTGGAAAGATATCATCTTTTCCTGTTTGGCCTAGCCTACCCAAGTTATTACACCCTGGGTTGAGTGGTGGACATGGATAAGCGAGCCGGACTCGCCGGGGCTTGAACCCGAGATCTTCAACCTGCGATGCCAACATGTTTAACCACTAGGCCATCGCACCTCACTTCTGAATAAATAGATTTAAAGAGATTTTAGAGATATAAATTAAGCAAAACATACCAAATACTGGTACAGGCCTATTCAGTATTGCGTACCTATTCGAGATTTGTAGTATTGTCAAGAGAAGAATGACCAATAAACAATACATTAGGTAATGACCCCAGTGGGATTTCAATTTTATCATAGGATACAATATACAATCTGGTTAAGCAAAGATGTAAGCATTTCTGATTCTGGATTGTTTTTGCAAGGAGGTTAGAAGCCGAGAAGATAAAACCTTAAATGAAAGTTAAGATACCATAACATTTTTTTTCATTTTTGTTTCGGCACATGTTACTTAATTCATGTGAATGTCCTGAATATAAACTGGTGGATTGATTTAATACAATCTTACCCGTCACCACCGCCCATCTCCCGTAATGCTTGACAAAATTTCTTCTAGAAAATACAGATCGTCGATAATGCACAAACGTGTGATAACCAAACTCCGCTGCAAATCTCAGGGCATACCAGGCTCCAACAATTGCAATAATATCCACAATGTAATCCCAATTTTCACGACCAACTTGACCAATTTGATCGACCAACAACTGGAAAGAATCGACCGCAGTCGCCATTACAAGTTGCTAAAATACCCTGAAAACAACCAACACTGAACAGCTGATGTCATTTGACAGAACAGATGACCGGCGATGTACGCGGAGTTGACAGAAAATTGCAAAATTGGATGTCGTGCGAATCCGGTTTGGTAGTGTACATAAATTTCAATCTCTGATTTTGCTGTTTGTACTTTTAAAACTAGTAATCAAATTATTTTAATATACACCGAACAGAGGCGAACAAATTTGAATAAAACAGCTAACTTTTGAATTGATGGACAAAAAATATTGACATCAAAAGTGTTTAGTGCACGTCTTCATTGACACCCTGCAGTCAAAAGTCCCAACTGAGGTTGACAAGATTCCGTCTACCCATGGGCTTAAATATTGTTTACCGGTACCCGTCCGGACAAAAATATCGCCTGGTCTCCAACTCTAAAGGTTGATTAAATTGCACTTCATTATATTTGCCCAGTCTTCTTCGAGATGTTTAACACTTAAAGTACGCTAGTTGGGTTACTATATTTCACGCAACTGCTATTTCTGTTCTGAAATTCTGGGACTGTAAAAAGTAGTGTTGGCACTACATGGTAAAATTACCGAGTTTATCTAGTATACTCAGTTTATCGCGTTAATTGTTAAAGTACCTAGTTTCAAGACTTGGAACATTTCGATTTTTAAATGATTATTCTGCGATTTTTAATGAGCAAAAATGTTGGATATTGCGTTTTTTTTTATTTATCAACGTGACGAATATTTTCCAAACAAATGTCCGAAAGGGGTCATCGCTAGAACAACTTTTTAAGGAAAGAATTAAAATAAAAAACTAATTTTTTAAAATATTTCATAACGAAAAACCGAACAGAATTATGTTTAAATAGCATAAATAAAAAAAATCTTTTTATCCCCCAGACAAAATTTATGAAAAATGGAAAGAAAAACTCCAACTTCCTAACGATTCTATCTGGAGTGAACTTTACAAACTTTTGCATTGTCGAAATTAAGCTAAGGTCGTTCCAGAAGAAGCTCTTGTGTAAAGCGGTCGTTTTGAATGATTAACTATTTGGTTTCAGATTAATTGCTAACCATAAATGTGAATTTTGTAAAGTTTGATCAGAAAAACTAGAGCACGTATTTTTTGAATGTCATTATTTTAGATATTATTGGGAAATGATTTATGGTTGGTTGTCCAAATTTTAATTTGGATAAAATCGGTTGTCTAATCGGGTGTTTAGGTAATGCATATATGTCTATTGTAAACTGTGCTAAACTTTCAGCTCGTTTTGATATAAACAGATGCAAAATTCAAAAGTTCCGACCAAAATTTGAAAATTTTCTTGAATATTTGTCAATAGTTCGTGATACAGAGAGAAGAATAGCTATTAATATTGGAAAAGTTCATGATGAAAAATGGAAGGAACTCAGGCAATCTTACCGATATTTCATGTGCCTACCTGGTCTTAAGTTCCTGTTAATGTTCGTCTATAAGTGCATGTGCATGAGCTACACAGGCAGATGCTCAACAAAATTATCAATTTTCTCTAATTTATTGTATCGACGTTGTCATGACTTATTTTGACGTTGACTTTAGCACCACGACCGGTTAAGTTGCTCAAAATCCCTGGGTTGCTTGATCGCGATTGCCCCGGGTTCAATTGGAGAAAACATGGTCCAAGCGCGGCTAAAATAAAATCACTTTTATGAATATGATTAGGGCTGGGCAATTTGAATCGTTTCAAAGCATAAATTATTCGAAGCAATCCGATATCGTTCATAGGAACTTGCTGAATGAACTAGAAATTTCACTTTTGAAGGCAAAATACAATCGATTTTGGTCAAATGTGACCAAAATCGATTACATTTCGTGGTTAAAATATGAAAATTATTGGTTTTCGACATGGGATGTTAGTCTATTTATGCTAATATTAATATTCCAAAACTATAAATATTTCGATTTTCACACTGAAGACAAATTGTAACAGTAAAAATGGAATATTCGCTATTTACATGGAATTTATAATTCGATCCGATTCGAGAAAATTATTGGAATCATATTCGAATTCCAAAAGATTTGGTTTTGCCCATCCTTAATTATGAGTTTGAAAAAGTATCTCGTAATTTCAATTTTCAAATCTGTTGCAAAAACATCAGTCAATTAATGTTGGCCTAACTTTTTATCAAAGTACTACCTAGTTTGGAAAGTGAAACCGCGTTACCTTATAATAGTAATACTTTATTTATTGAGGGGCAAAATTCGTTATACTTTACCTAGTTAAAAACTCTATGTTGTCATCACGAGTAGCTATCATTCAGTACACTGTATTATAGTTACTCATTTATGTTTGAGATTTCGCCACTTAGAGTGGTAGTAGCTTCGCCATAGCGCCCGGGACTAGGGCTGGACAAACCGAATCATTTGGAATTCGAACCTGATTTGCATAATTTCTTCTGTGGCTCAAGCTTGAGAAAATAAACGTCTTATTAGGTGTGACAAGGCGGTTATCGCCTATCAGAATTTTTTCTCTCGAGCATGAGTCACAGGTGGAAGCTTTGGGTCTGCTTGATGCGTTATTAGTAGATAGCTTGATTGCCACTTCAAATATTATTCTCTGTGAGAAATATTTTTCCAAAACATGTTTTGTACATAAAAACTGCTTGAATTACTCAATTATCCATGATTATGAACTGCGCTATCACAACAGTGAACCTATGGATTGATGTCAAAATATCAGATAAATTTAAATTATTGTAGGTGGAATTTATAAACATGCTAGAAAAGATGTAACAGACCAAATCACTCAGAGACACTACACTCTGTCTTAACCAAGCTGAATTAAAATGGCAACTTTTTATAATACTTGCACATTTTAATATAAATATATTAAACCCATGGTCCGAAACTGGGATTATGAAATATAGGAACACTCTTCTTTCATGTTTTGCAATGCCATTATTTACGATACCCACAAAAGTACCCCGTGGCACTGAAACACTGAATGATCATATTTGCACGAATTTATTACAATACAAGCTCAACTGTTATGTACTACTTACTGATATAAGCGATAATTTGCCAGTTATGTGCAAGATAACATTCCATTCAAAAGTAGTTTGTTCCGTCTAGAGAGACTAAGGATATCCAGGATATCTAAGGACTTTTTATAAGTATTTAAATCAATCCGATAAATTTCAAATCGCTGATTCATGGCTAACCATCAACATGAGCTTTAAAGATTGCCAAAGTTGTTCGAATTTTCAAATCTGGAAATAACAAGGGAACAAGGGCCATTTACAGGGCTTACAGGCAGCAATATGTAAGAGTAAACAACAGTGAATCAAGCTACCTACCAGTGTCTTTTGGAGTTCCTCAAGGATCTGTCCTAGGGTACTGTCTACAGTAATTTAATCTTTGCCAGCGACATGCATGCCGCCAATCTGCTGATGACACCGGGCTTTTCGACAGTTCTCCAACTATTATTGGTCTCCAGAATCATGTCAACTCTGAAATGGTTAAAGTTTAGTAATGGATTGCATGGAACCAGCTTAGTATAAACATCGACAAATCAAAAACGTTACTATTTAGTCCAAAGAGAAAGAACATGATAAGTTCGCATTTGCTATTCAGAATATTACTCTTGAAATAGTTCATTCTCATAAGTACCTCAACATATTTATCGATGATAAATTAAAATGAGATGTTCACATGGAGCATGTGCCAGAAAAAGATTCTAGAGGTTGTGGGATTTTAATAAGCTAAGACCATATCTCCTGATTCAAAAGCTTCGCGTGATATATTTCTCCCCTGTTCTCAACTACCCGCCGTATGGAATAGTTGCACGGGGTTCGGCCATCCAGAGTATATTGAATAAAGTCATTGTTTAGCAAAACAAAACTGTGAAAGGTATTTCCAATTCGTATTACAGGGATGGACTCGATCCTATCTATAAAAGTCTAAACTTTCTCAAGCTGAAAGATATTCATGAAAATGAAATATTAAAACAAATGCATCAATATCACAATAATAAACTACCTAGAGCATTTGAGGTTTTTTTTGTACAACAGCGTAATGTACACAGTCATTATACTCGCTCCTCCTAAAATACATACTTTGTCCCGAAATACTTGCATTTAAAAACTCAAAACTCTTTCAAATATATCAATATAATATAATTGGAACAAGATTCCCCTATTTATATAAAAGTTTTCCTACAGTTGCTTCAAAATTGACATTAAAAGACGAGTAGTCGAGAACTACTCGTCGTAGAACTAGATTGTGCTTATCTTAACTATGGTCCAGTTTGATTGGACTACACACAGTATTGCTTCCTTCTTGAATTATATATGCCATCCAATTTTATTTCTAATCTAACTACATTGAACTTCAACTGGTATTTTATACAATGCAGTGATCTTTTCTATCTGCGTGACATCAATCTGTTTGTTGTACTGGATTTCAGCAGTATAAACAGAATGCTGTCATAATTGAGTATTTTTAGTGCCAAAGACTGATTAATCTTTATTTTGGCAGACATGCAGCTGATTTTCTGTTCATCTGTTTTATTTTTTTTGTGCATATTAAAATTGACCGCAAATTTATATTACCTTATTATGCTGAACATGCCAATAACATCTTCAATGGCTTATTCATGATTCGGAACTGGTGCTTGAGAGGTCATGATTTTCAATTTGGTTGGCCGCTTTTTCAGCTTTCCTCTCCTGCAGGAAGAATAACAAGAAATCAAATTCACTTTATGAAAAATATAGGAACCGTTGCCCTATTAAACCAATGGATGGATTAAACGATTTAACAGTATTAAATAGTCCCGCCACCATTCTACATTACATATGTCAGTATTTATCAGCAACTCTGAACTTTAATCACAGTTAAATTCCACCATAACTGAATATTACAGATCTGCTTTTGTCGTCAGTAAAACAAACTCTTTTCCACCTAGTTTTGTTTATTTATCCTGTACCAGTCGCTTTGTGGGGAATTTGGGTCAATATATTCCCTAATATTAAACATGGATATCAGCTAAGACATTTTACTCACCTGCATCGCATGTCTACTCTTGACTTTCAAGGTAAGAATTTTAATCAGACAGACCAGATTCATTGCATCAAATTTTTAATCATTGTTCAATTCAAAGCATTATTATTGAATAATTAACAAACCAAACAGCAGGGAAATCCTCTTGGAACGCCCGGCTAATTGCTAAGGTATTCTCTTTGGCCATATTTATTCCGCTTGAGGTCGCACCGGAGCAACGAGACTCTGCAATCATTATGTTCCCAAAAATATTATTTCGTTCCCGCATTTTATTTATCTTACTATTAGCAATGTTTTTTATTCTTGTAATCATTTTTTTCACATTAGTCCATCTGGGTGTTGCAGACTCGATGACGTTTTTCGTCCTTCGTAACTCCCTCCATTATTTATTTTTTACTTGTGTTGTTATTTTTCATGATATATAGTATAATGATATTGATTTGACTTGATGTGTATGTGCCACAGTGGAAGCGCGCGCTTAGCGGCACGGTCCGTCAGTTGACAATTCTTAAAAAACACATTTGGTCGTTTTTTTTCTCATGGGGATATTCTCTTTGCGATTTTTAATAGGTAAGTCAAGCTTTTTTGCGAATAGCGTGTGCTTCGAATCGATTCGAATCACTGAATTGCCAAGCCCTAATTGGGGTAAAAACTGAATTATTCGGAATTCGAATCTGATTCGAATGATTTTTTCCAAATTTTGATCAAATTCGATCAAAATCGATTGCATTTTATCGTTAAGAAAGGAAATCTCACTTTATTCGGCATGTTTCTGTTCCCATGAATGATTCGCGATGGATTCGAATAGCGCGTGCTTCAAATTGACTTGAATCACCGAATCGAGTTGCCAAGCCCTAAAGCGGTGGAAACCGAATCATTCGGAATTCGAATCTGATCGAATGACTAATTCTGTGGAAATAACAAATATCCCATTATCACTATTACAACGTGTTTCATTGTGAAAATCGTGAATTTTACAGATTATAATGTATTTTCAATTAACACTACATGTCTAAGAGCACCGATTGTTACATTTTAGAGACAAATTTGACCAAAATCGATTGCATTTTGTGGTTAAATAAGAAAATTTTAATTTATTTAGCAAGTTTTTAGTTCCTAGAAGCGATTCACGATTGATTTAAATAAATTTGTGCTTCGAGTGGATTTGAATCACAGAATCGAATTGCCCAGCCCAAGTGGTAATACGCTTATGAAAATATTTCTTCTCTCATATTTAGTGCCGGTATAGGAGGTGGATCTTTCATGTCAATTTACGATGCAAAATCAGGAGAAACTGTTTTCATAAATTCAAGAGAAACCGCACCACTGGCAGCTGATAAGGATATGTTCGGAGGAAACGGAGGTATATCCCAGATAGGTAATGTAACTAGAAGTGAATTATTTAGTTTTTGTCAAAATTGGCTTATGGAAAGGTTGCAAGACAACCATCGCATGTAATCGAATTGAAGACAGGAGGCCAATCATCCATAGCTGTCGCTAGGGTGATATGGCCACGCTACGAAATGCAAGTTTTATTTGACAACGTTTCGAACACATATAATTAGTGGTATTTAGTTTTATCATCGCCCACGGGAGATACTCATTCACACTAACTGTACTTTACGGTTCATGGCGCCTCAGTTTCGTTTGGGTTGTTTTCAGTTGAGAATGCATTTGGGGTACTCAGGCTTTTAGTACTTGATATCAAGTAATCATCAGTTTATTTCATTTATGCCGTATTAAAATGATTTTATAATGCATTTTCATAGTGCTATAATTATAAAAGGCTACAAATGGGAAGTAAATGAGTGAGTTTTGTATCACCCAGCGCAGATACCACTCAATGCGCTTTCTTACAACGGTTTGGTTTTGTGTGGAATGTTTGTCTTGTGCCACAGATCAACCGCGCGCTGAGGATGCGTTCTATTAACGGCCCAGGCTCCAAGGCTTCAATTTTGCCATTTATATATTGATATTTTCAGTCTTTTAGCATTTTGCAAATAAACAAACTTTACCGCCTACGTTAAAATTTCTCCAAGAAGTCTTCAAGAAATTTATTAAAATAACATTTCAAACTGACAGGTTTCAAGTTGCCTACACAAATAAGAGACTAAAATAATAAACTTATTTTTCAAAAATATTATTTTAATTTCCTTACCACACATCACCGAGTTATACCTCACGTATATTAAAAATTATAAAAAGTATCATTTCATACGGCCATGTTTTAGCTAGAAGTATTTCACACATTTGCGGATTCGAATTTTATTATTTTTTTATTATAAAATATTCATGCTATATCCGACCGTGGATGAAAAATTAAATTTATGATTTGAGGATATCTGTAGGTTGCACTCACCCCAACACTGTAATATTTTATTAGTTATTTTACCAAAAAATTATTTCTGAACAATTTTTCATGAAAAAGCCTACTGCTCGTGCCAAAAGTTTACATTGTCAACTTTGAAATAAATATTTTCCGTTGCATAATGTAAAAATAAGATAAAAAAAATGTTAACTTCAAATTTAAACAAAATGAATTTTCATTCAACGGTTACCAATGCCGGATGTGTCGAATGTCATCAATGACGGATCTATGATTTAATCTGGCAAAAAAGGGTTAATATGGAAATAAAAAATTTGGCGCGGAAGGGGGGAAGGAAAATGTTTGATATTTTTGATAAAAAAAGGACAAATACGTCGATTTATGTGCGGTCATTCTGTAGATATTACTAGGCGTATAACAAAGTTCGTGACTGAGTATTCCAATCCAAAACTTTATTTTGCCATACATGAGCCACTGATGGACCGCGCCTTAGTGACTCATCCATCAGTGTCCATCATCAAATTTAACAAGAATTGAGTGTTGATATGTATATGGTGGTCATTACTGCGAACGCCTTTTCCCACATGTGGTGAGATTGCCATTTATATCTATCTGAATTCGATGAAGTAGGATTTTTCCCAATAAAATGGCCGAATTGTCTATGAAAAGCAATGAATTTTTGATTAATTGTTTGCGATTTGATTTATCAGACGATGGATGTATAAGTGGCTGCTGTTACAGGGCCTTGGACAGGGTGATCCACTTTTAGAAGTGGCTATAAAAAAATAACATCCTCAGAAATCATTTCCTGATCACAGATCGCAAGTAAATTTATTCTTAATTTTTGACGAAATCGAGCTTTCTTCGGCAAAGCCAGGTTTTTAGTCGTTTATGTCCAGGGGAGATACAACCCATTGTACTTTATTATAACGGTTCAGTCCTCTATGCGATGTTTTCTACTAGTCTAAAATTGGAGTTAATTTCACTAAATATTGAAATAGCACTTTCCATACAATTAATAATACGTCAGTTATTTCTTTAAAGCGCTGCTCCTGGCCTTGTTTCAAGAGAATCGGCACTGCCTCCGGCCATGCCTAGAGTGAATTTCAATGAAAAAAATTTTAGATGCTTCAAATGCTTCTTTGCAATATGAAGGTACCAGTTTGTAAAGCATGGGTCACAGATGAACCATGCCCTGTAGGTACGGGCTTAGAGATGTCCTAGAAGCTGCACTCAAAGCACAAAACATCTACGAAAAAACTGAACCCTTATAATGAGGTGCAGTGAGTGGTATCTGCCCTGGACAATGTCAAGGCCATCGACCACTCCGCTTTTCCCTTTTAATCGCTACTCATGACACGTTAGGGCAATGGTGAAGCCCGCACTCACATGGCGTGATATAAACAGAATTTTAAAAGTTTGGCCCCTTTTTTACTATTATTTGACTGTCCGAACTCATGCGATAATTTATAGATGAAATGTAAATCCAGTAACTACAAAGAGGGAATATCCGATGCAAAGCTGAACAGCTATAGTTAAGTGCAATGGGTGGTATCTGCTCTGGGTGACGGTGAAACTATACAAAAAATATTTTCGTTAAATAATGAATTCTAATAATGAACGCAACACGAAAAATGCTGTAAATCAAATCATGGTTTGAAAATGTGAACACGGCCGATTGTTATGGTGCATTAGAGGAAATTGTACTACTAAAGCGTCCACTGTGACAAATGTGCAGTAAATTTACTGCTGATTTCCAGTAATTGCATGAAATATTAAACCACCTTGTTGATGAGAATAATGCCAAGTATAGGTCGACTAAATAAGTAGATTTTGTAGTTTCATTCCCACATCACCTAGGTAACTTACTGTCAGAGACCAGTGTATTTACTGTACTTTTGTTACAGTATACTCCATTTGTGATGTATGCTTGTTCGAGTTACTAGAAATTCTTTATTTCTATGCAAAGATATGGTTTCGCCCTAAGGGCTTATATCAACATATAATTTTAATTTTTATCCCAGATGTTTCAAGCATAATATTTTGTACATTTAGTCATTATGAATACATTCTGGTCCGAAGAAAAAATCGAAGATGCGACTTCCAAGGAACGAATTCATCAACAATTATTTCCAGAATGTATTCATTATGAAAAAGGATTCGATATGATTTGGGATATTTTGAAATATTCTAAATTTCCTGTTGATTTCCATATTATATTCAATATGAGCGAAGATTCCATAAAAGCGCCTTCCTGGCGCGGTCCATCTGTGGCACATGCTTGGCAAAACTAAGTTTCTGATTGAGTAATCAAAGAAATATCTGAAATCGAGTGTGGGGCGTTTGATAAAGTTTTGTGAACAATCAAACTAAGGATTGAGTCAATAACGAACGACTAAAATATTTTGTCGAGTCAAGCTTGAGTCACTGATGGTGCACGCTACCAAAGCACGGTTCATCTATGGCTCATGTTTGACAAAATAAAATGTCTGATTGTGTTGCGACCTAAACTGATATTCACAACTGAGGTGATTCAGATATTATTTTATAATTTTTAGAAATATTTAGAGTGAGTTGAATTTCGACTTATGACTCTCCTCGAGCAACTGGTTTGAGTGGAGGACATGGATTAACGAGTTTAACTTACCGAGACTCAAACACAACATCCGCACCTGACATAGAGGGTTTTGAATAGTCCAAAGCAACCTGCTCATGAAAATAGTCAGAAACCATACCAATGGTCTTGAAAGTTTATTCATTTGAAGAAAATGATTTCATTCCATTTTCCATTTATATCGAAATCCAATAATCAAATATTCTTAACAAAAATAAAACGAAAAAAATATATAAAAGTAGTGACTTGATTAACTGGCAATAAAAATAAGAATAATACAAAAATGAAAAATATAGTGTCCAGCACATGGTTGCGTTGAAACAGAAAAGAAACCACAAACGACAACTCGAATGAAAAAATCTAAATAAAAAGCAAATACAGTAACAGCACATTAAACGGAGATTTCGCATAGATCATTTTTTAGTATAGTTCGCTACAAATAAGGGCGAAAGCAAAGCCCAAAAGGAACCAGCTTGATGACAATCGGCTACTAGAAAATGTGGCAGAATATGCACTTCAAATCAAAATGTCCCGAACAGAGATAAACCGCTATAGTATAGTAACTTGTAGTGAGAGGTATCCCTTGGTGCCCTTGATGATGTTAGAACCGTCCACCCGTTCTTTGTTTTTTTAGTCGCCTCGTCCAATACGCAGGAAAGCAATTTTCTTGCGGGTTGCCACCAGGCGACCAAAAGAAAACAAAAAATTGAGATATAGTTTATTATCGCTCATGACAGATGCAACTCACTGCACTTTACGATGGTGGTATAGTTGTGTATGCATGCTTTCCGCTTAGATTGCTTTTGTTGGTACTTTATCTTGTTGTATCTCTTTGACCTTTGGGTGACCGTAAGTTGGCTTCTTTTAGGCGCTGCTCTCGATGTTGCTCGGACGAACTTTTATAAATATAGTTCTCAAGTTCGCACCTTACAGAATAACTAGTATAAGAGCATACCGAATGTCATACACTCAAAGTGATGATGAAAGCTTCTATCTTTTCTTAGCATTGTCGAACTCAGTGTTGCTTTCATCCATCAGAATTCATCTGTGCTACTCCAACGAGTAATATTATTGGTAATATTAAATATTGCATAAAAAGTGAAAAAAAAATGTAAAATTTAATGCTCAGTTTAACATGTTTTTTTTGCCATCAAATAAATCACTTCTCAATGTGACTTAAGGTCACAACGTCTCTTTAGCTTAATTGTACACTGTGACGAAAATGCAGTAAATCATTCATAATAATTGTATATTTACAAAAGGCAAGTGGACATGTTGCCAATTATTGGCTGTTGATGGACCGATTCTATTTCCGACATGCTATGTTGCACAATCAGAATAACGAAAAAATTTCCGCGAACTTCCGCGATTTGAATTCATTACTTTCACACTACTTTTCCGAACGTGCAAATCTACAAGCTTTTAAAATTCGAGACAATTAGCATCTTTTGGCAGTGAAGGTTCTTTACTCTTCATTCCTGCCCTTATGTAACTTATGACACATTATTGGTTTAGCGAGACTCTTATTTGGAGTCTATTAAAAATTGCTCTGAGCTAATTCAGAAAAAAAGAGAGAGTTGCGAGACACCAACATGCTATTTTTCAGCAATGTCAATATATTGTTTATGTGAATACGACGAAGGGAATTATTGTAAAGTAACGGCGATTCCTACGCACTTTTTACAGTCTAGCGTTGGAATTAGACAGTTTCTATTTTACTAATATTGTCTTTGCAATTGTTCATATTAAAAATCATCAAAATTCGTCAGGGTATCCTCCCTTCCTTTTATCTGAAACAGCCGTCATTCCACATTTGCTGATGGATGATGTGAGAATCGATTGAACAACTGATCCTGGTGGCGCAAATGATTGAACTTCGTGATTCTTTGCTTGAAGACCGGCAATTATGTCCTGTAGGAATTGGTATATTAAAATAGTATTATCCAAGTTTATAAGTGTTGTTTAGTCAAACACGGGACAAGATTTGATATATCAATGATCCTATTGAATCTGTTCGTTCATGAGCAATGGCCTAGTTAGGATTGTCATGGTGACATCGCAAATTAAAGATTTCGAGTTTTCGAGTCGGGACAAGATCAACTTTTTCATCTATGTCCATCACTCAACCCAGCGTGTAATAACTTGGACCGAGTCAAACCGGAGATATCAAAGAGGTGGCCATAGAAATAAAAATACTATCACCTACGCTTCTCAACTTGTGCCAGAATCAATCCACTTGTAAGAATGATTGTAAAAAAATTAAACTATAATTATGTTTATTGGCCATTTTAGCCATTTTGCTCAGTTCATTGCCAAGTTCTGATCAATACAATATTGTTTATTTTTGTTGTTTTGAATTCCAAAATATCACAAACCTCTTTGAATCCGTCTTCATATTTAATATATTTTGGGAATAACTGATGATGAATTCGTTTCCTGGAAGTCGCATCCTCGATTTTATCTCCGAACCAGATTGTATTCATAATGACCTAAATGTAAAAAACATTTGTTATAAAAATTAAAATTATATGTTCATTCAAGCCCTTAGGACAAAACATATTTTTGCTTAGCAATAGGAATAACGACTAGGAAATCCTACTCGTTACTCGGATGGAGTACACTGTAACAAACATGCAGTAAAGTTACCGCTCTTTTACAGTAATTATACTACGTGATGTGGGAATGAAACTACGTAATCTAATCATCCCGCCAAATATACGCCGTCAGGGTGCATATCATCAACAAACTATACATGGCAGTAATCTCGTCAACATGACGGTTTAATATTTTATGTAATTACTGCAAATGGGAAGTAAATTTACTGCTGATTGTCACAGTGTACATTTTAGTAGTACAATTTCCACCATGACCATGCTCACATTTTCAAACAATAATTTGATTTTGCAGCATTCAACATTTAGTGTTCAATTTTTATCAAGAACATTTTTTGACAGTTGGACCGTTGCCTAGAGCAGATACTACCCATTGCACTCAACTATACCTGATCGGTTCTGTAAAGGTTATTGCCTCTTTGAAGTTACTGGATTTACATTTTATCTATGCAATATCGTATAAGTCCGGAAACTCAAATAATAGTAAAAAAAAGAGCCAAACTTTAAAAACACTGTTCGTATCAAGCCATGTGAGTGCGGGCATCAACATTGACCTAGCGCGTTTCCTACGTGTCGTAAGCAGCGATTAAAAGGGAAGAAAGGAGCGTTCGATGGCCTAGCTATTGTCCAGGGCGTATGCCATTCACTGTACTTTATTATATGGGTTCAGTTTTCTCGGAGATATTTTCTGCTTAGAGTGTAGTTTATGGTACGATATCTTGTACACACTTTTTGTCACTTAAACTGACGTTTTTTATTTCAATTTAAACGAGGTTACCGTTCTTGCTTGGAATGGAATTAAATTGAATAAAAAATCATGAGTCGGTACTGATGACTCATGTAAATCTTTATTTTTTTACCAATTTTTACTCACCAACGCAGTTTCTGTAGTGATTTTCGTTCCCCCCGAAGCACCAGTTGCCAGTCTGACACGTCCTGTATTTTTGTCCAGCACTAATGTTGGTACCATGGATGACATCGGTCGTTTACCAGGTGCAATAAAGTTGTTTGGTGAAGGTGGTAGACCTGGCATAAAAAATCCTATGATTAGTGAAATATTACTCTCTTCTCTGTATAGTTGTTCTAAAAATTGACCTGAAAAATTTAAAATTGCCCTAAATAAATCCAAAAAGTCACTGGTCTTTGACAGCAATTTTCCTTGGAGGTATTGAATAAAATAAAAAATTGACATTTTGGTCAAATATTGGGTGTTGATGGAATGCACCACAAATATGCGATTCATCAACAGCACAAAATCGGCATAAATCTCATCATCATGGTGTTTTTATAACTTTGAAAATATTCAGTTACTCCATATGACCAGCGAATTAACTGTACTTTTGTTACAATTTAACGTATTTTTGAGCGTCGTACGATACATTAGAGCAATGCTAATAGAGGTTTTTAATTTTCGCCCAGGACAGATACCGCTCACTGCGGTGCGAGCCATGGGGATTCAATCTTGTGTTGTAGGTTTACCACTTGTCCGTAACAGAGCAATAAAACCTTGACAAATTTCATATCAAAACCAGTCTTATAAGACGAGTTTATACACGAGTTTATTTAATTGCAATAGGATCAAGGACAAGGACATTCTTGTTAGGAAGATACCACTTATAACTGAGGAACTTTGACCCATCAAACGCATTGAAGTAGTGTAGACAATTATAGGCAAAAATTTTTAAGATTACCTTGCATATTAAATTTATAGTTAAAAGAATATGCTTCCCTTTGGTAGCTGCTTCAGGCCTTGCTCAGGGTGAATTTTAATAAAAAAAATAATAAATAAATAAAAACCTATCTAGTTTAACTTGTACCGAGTTTTTGTGTTTGAAATTTTAGCTAATTTGAAGGTAAAATTCTATTTATTTTACAACTAGGTACTTGGTTGAAAAAACTAGGTGCCCAGTAAAAAAAAAAACGATGTGACTTATATTTCCATTATAAAAATGCTTTTGAAAGTGATGCAGCCAAACAATGATTACCCATTTTAACTAGTTTTTATTCAAAGTGCTACCGAGTTTGGCAAGTAAATCTAGGTTACATATTATTACTTCACCTAGTTGGAGCAAAAGCTATGTTGCCATCAATACAGTGTACCGGGCCAACATACAAATGACTAACAAACTAACAAATACACCTCCATGGAACCGGGGCAAATAGTATCTGTACTTTACGAAAGTCTATCGGTTCAGCATCTATATCTATTCTTAAAGCGATACCAATACCATGGCTGCTTGTAATCGGAATAATCTGGGCACCACACAAGCATAGGCTCTGCGACAGCATTCTTGCCCAATTGCGATAAAACTGTCCTAAAAGTGAGTACGCGACTTACCCAGTCAAAAATCTTCTATCCAAACAAAAGTATGAGTTGCTAAGATGCGGTGCGTGCGGTTCATCAGTGACACATGCTTTGCAAAATATAATTTCTGACTGGATACATACCAAAAGAATTCGTAACATTTGGTGAAGAGAACTCATCCATTTCATTGTTGAATATAATCCCTGTGCGTTTCCCTCTGACCTTTGACCCGAACCTAGTAAATATTATAACATTGTAAGAGCGTAGGATAAGCAAAAGTTGCTGCATTCAGTGGTTGTCATGTTGGCATCGCCGGTTGAAAATCTCGGTTCTGAGTCGCGGCTAGTCCGACTCGTCATTCCATGTGTGTTCGTTAGATGGTCCCTGTTAGGCACTGCCTCCGACCTTGCTTAGAGAGTATTTTTATCAAAATATAATGCGCAGCTTTTTTATTCTTGTCCATTGCCACTCGAATTGAAAACTATGATAGCATCCTAACATTTTTTAAATAGAATCATGTTCAAAACGATCCCATTCGAGATTATTTTATTAGAAGTGCGATTCGAAAAAACATTCGGGGCTTGCATTCCTTGAACGGGTATATAATATACAAATGTTTCACTGAGGTTTAAGCACATGTAAAAAGTTAGCAAAGCATAGCATAGTTGAATACGCGTTTTTATGTTTTAAATCAGTCAAGTTTATTTTGTCGACCGTGGGAAACAGAGGGACCGTGCCTCAGCGGCGCGCTCCATCAGTTTCCCACGCTCAACAAAACCTTTTTTGTAGTGGATCACTTTAACCTGCCCCGAACGCCACTTCTGGACGGACAGGGTTAGCGTTGTTGGGTAAATATGGTCTTTCGTGTTCGGCCTGACTCAACTTACTAGACCCTATGAGCTGATTGGTGGGCATGGACTAACAAGACGAACTCACAATCTTCAACTCGCAATTCAAACATGATAAGTCATAATCATCAGGGCTGTTCCATTGCGCTAACGCGTTCCACCAACCCAAAGAAACTTTCTACGTGAAATCCTTCATCAGCACTCCTCAAAACATTTGTAAATATTCAAAATTCAAACCAATGCAAGAGGCTGATTTCATTGTTGACAGAAAAAAAGTTTCTTTAGTATTGAAATTCGCAATAAGCAAGTTCGGCAGCGCCTGAAAAGATCTATACTGGCGGTAACCTAGTAGCAAGGATCAATCACAAAATACAATACCATCAACTACACGTCAAGTGAAAAACATTTCAAACAGGACTGAACCGCTATAGTCAGGTACATTGAGCGGTATCTACCCTGATACTCAATCTACGCTGATTATAAATTATGCTGTAATAACTGACAAAGAAAACAAATGAGTTTGCAGAGTTAAAAATCGCTTGTGTGTTTGCCTCCATATTTATGCCCACTCGGCGTGTAATAGTCAGTGACCGAAATGCCAAATTTCCTTCAACATGAGAGCAAAAATATTCTTCGCGTGGTTTAGGAGCTCACTGAAGATTTGAAACCGATACTGCCCAACAACGATCGAGTACGTCATAAATGTCCAGCTGGTGGCGCAGTTGGTTAAACGTTATTTTCTCATCTTCATTGTCGGAACCCGGCTCTGTGGCCCAGTCGGGTAAATCGCAACGACCGGAAAGCTGAGGGTTCGAAACTTGACCATAGCTGCTACAAGCTGCAGTATCAGCAACTTCAGTTTAAGAGGAAAACATTTCAAACGGAACTGAAATGATACGGCGAAGTGCAGGTAGTCGCATCAACAACCCTTGGACACGCAGGATATAAGTTGGGACTATTTTAACGCACGTTCCTACATACATAATGGATATGAGTTACATAAGATAGACCAGGATATAAGTCATAGCACTAGTCTGCAGTGAAATTCTGAATATGTCAAATGTTACGTTATGAAATTTAGAATATTTTGTGATTTTGAAAAAAAAGATTTTGAGAAGTAGTATTTTTCTGTTTATTAAAATTTGCTCTGTGCAAGTTCTTCAATGTAACTTAAAAAAGAAATCAACAAGAGAACATTTATATAACAAATGGCTGCATCAAAATATCGCACCAGGAACTGCTCTGCTCATATAAGGCGCTGAACCGTTATATGAAATTGCAATGTGTTGTTTCTGCCCAGGGAGATAGTCAGTAAAACCGTCAATTACTACAACCCATTTAGAAAATCTGGAACATATACAGTGAATTGAACTATTTTGTTTTAAGTTCCTAATACAAGCCGAATATCTCAGTCAAAATATGCGTGTTTAACACTCACTTTAACAAGCAAGAGTCACTGATGGATTGCGTCGTCTGGGCGCGTTCCATCTGTGATTCATGCTTGCTAAATATATTTTCTGATTTGTGCGGCCTCGAAACTTCAATATTTTCAGGACAATGAATCTTACCCGTTCTGTTTACTTTTATCCTATGTTGAATCAGGTCGACAAAGGCAGGCAATTAATTGAGTTCAATAGATTTGGAGCTCATTTTTGCAAGCATGACTCAGCAAAATTTTCATCAAGTTTGTTTGCTTATAAGACATGACTCAGTGAAAATTTTACAGTTTTTATTATTTGGTTCTGTTGAGTTTGTCGAGAGAAGTTTATGTATCAATTTTCGCACGAGACTAACTAAGGAGACTGATAGTGGAATATTTTCCTATGGGGGGGGGGGGGGGGGGGGGGGGATAATTGTGGGTATGTGTTCCAAGTTCAAAATATCACGACTTAACTTAACGAGGCTTAACAAGACGCTTGGAATATTTTACTCAGTTTGAGAAAATTATTAAAACAGGTTTTTTAAATATTGCCAAAGATAGATAGGGATTTAAAGTGCTGTTCTCCAGTATAGCGGACACTTTTTTTGTTTTTTATTCGGGATGTTGCCCATATATTATAGGTCTTCGACAAACCAAGCAATTTCGGTGGAAAACATGCCGGATTTTATCTATTCAAATATAACAAGGTTTCATTATTTAGAGACAATAATGGTCGTTTATCCATTGGTTAATCTGTTGCCAATCCATCAAAAAACCCACAGTCGCAAGCTATAATCGGGAACTTTAAAGTAGAAATGGAGAAATGGGAATCCTAGTATGGGCATTTTCGACAACACGTGTTTTGTAAGTATGCGTCACTGATGGATCGCGCCGCCAAGGCGCGGTCCATGCGTGACGCATGCTTGACAAAATGAAATTTCTTCCCATTTCCAAAACCGTTTGACATATTTAAATAACTTATCGTCGTTTCGCATTGTGCTGTTGACCTCAAAACGAACCATTACATCAAGAGTAATGTCGCACATTATTGTTTACATGGGGGAATTGTGTTTTAACGTAGTTAATCCAATTGTATATTGACGAATCGCTTATCGTTTATGTACAATGTATTGTTTCGTTGACCCCAAATCGAACGACCATATTACGAAGAATGACCGCACATATTTGACGTCACACAGACGATCCACTCGTACTCTTCAATTGCGGTTTAACGGATGTGAACAAGTTTTCCGCGTATTGCCTTTTACTGATATTTCTATGTTTGGTACAATAAGCTTAGATTATTTGGTCGTTAGAGAATTGATTTTACCACAATCGTATCCAGCATAAACTGTTAAAACAGTAAATTGAGGAGAGTGTTTCATAGTTTTATTCTTAACCAGAAATATTATTTTGTCAAGCATGAGCCACGGATGAACCGCGCCTCGGTGCGCGTGAATACTCAGGGACCCGTGATCAACACATCATGGGTTCTTATTCGCTTCTGTCAATATTTGGTTAAATGAAACAAACACAAGTTTCATGCTTTGTCAATTACGGGACAATTATAAATCGCACCCATGAGACCTCTTATGATGTGTTAGATAGTTTTAACATCGCCCACAGCAGATACCACGAATGGTTTGCTACCGGTACGCAAATGAATTAGTTATTAGTGTTGAGAATAGCGATAAATTCCGAGATGGCTTTCACAAATTCGCTGTGCGAATATATTTTTTATGAATGATACAGGGAGGTGGCAGTATTTCATAGCAGTATTTATGATTTTGAACCTTTCTGGCCAGTTTTATTTCTACCAGACGCCTGAAAAAGACATTTTCAACTGTTAGCATAAGGTATTTCACACTCGCTGAATTTCCTTCTGATGTGACCCATTTTCTTCGGGTGTCTGAGTAGCACAGAAGCTGACATTCTGCTAGTCTGATATGACGTACTAATGGATGGGCTCGAACTGAAATGAAGTTTATCTTGAAGTTTATCCTCGTCAAATCGTATTTAGTATTTTCAAACCAAATATCTTTATCTTCGAATCGAGTATCCTTATCTTAGAACTGAAAATATTTATCTACGAACCGAATATATTTACCTCCGAACCGAATATCTGTATCGTCGAACAGAATATCTTTATCTTTGAACCGAATTTCTTTAGCTACGAACCGAATATCTTTTTATTCTCGAATCGAATATCTTTATCTTGAAACCGGATATCAGAATTTAAAAAATTTTCGCGGCATATTATGGCATCATAATTTGCGCCACAGGCAAACAAAAATTTTCCTACAAATATGAAGCATTTTATTGCATGTCATGATTGGACTGCGCAAAACCGCAAAATCGTTAAAAATTAAAATTCTAGTTCTTGTTCCTATGAACAATTCACGATT
Source organism: Styela plicata (assembly GCA_963675895.2). NCBI lineage: Eukaryota > Metazoa > Chordata > Ascidiacea > Stolidobranchia > Styelidae > Styela > Styela plicata. The sequence continues at coordinate 16,319,231 of OZ023142.1, read as the reverse complement.
GATTGGAATAATTTTTGCTTCTAATCAATTCGAATCATCGAATTGAATTGCCCGGCCCTAGTCATGATACAACAGTTCAAAAATCGCGCCCGAAGGCACGGATTTGTTTTTGCAAAATTAGTTTTAAAGTCTTAAATTACCTAAATATGTATCACGAATACTGCGGAAGAAGGTTTGCAATTTCCTACATTTTGCACCGCATTCTTCGTAACTATGCCAAGCTCCCAAAATACACAGAAATATCTAATTGAATCCAACACGTACAAATTGATTCGAATCTCAAATCTGTAATTGGCATTCATGATTACAATATCGCAGCGAGGTTTATAGTGGATAGTCCCATTGAGTAGACAAAGTGACTTCGCTTATTCGCCGGCTTTTGCCGTTTCAGCAATTAAAAGCATTGACCTTTTCCCCCTTTCTACTCTTTTATATTACATATTTAATTTGCATTTGTCAAAAGCAATGTTGGCAACAAGTGGCGAGACGAGTTCAAGTCTTACCTAATTTTGAATTCAGAGTCTCAATTCAACTCACTGTCCTTTCAAGTCGCGAGTCAAGTCGAGCCATGCATTTACGAATCGCAAGTCGAGTCACGAGGCGATGTCAAAATCTATTCAACAGCAGTAACAGATTAGTTTGCGAATCCCCACTCTATTAGTGTTTTCTGAATCGTCATCATTTGGTAGACGAACGCGGGTTTCACAACATTGCAAAAATTCTCAATATTTTTTTATTATCTATTCTGATGTGTCAAGCAACAGCAGACAACGCTTAATTTAAAAGGTCAATAACTCGGGCTAAATTCTTGTCACAGTCCAAGTCAATTCAAGTCTGCATTTTGTCAAATCGAGTACGAGTCGAGTATTTACACGCCCAATTTTGAGCTCGTTTTGTTACTCACACCCGATTACTGTTTCTGAATCTATACTATTATATTCGCAAATTGCGTGATAGCAGACTCTGATTACCGCGAGATTGTATCGTTACTCCCAGTCATTACCGAAAACCCATTCTTTATTGAGTGATAATATTCAAGTCCTGTCGACGCGAGCTTCAGAATAGTACTGACGAATTTCCTGTGCGTCGTAAGAGGCGATCAAAAGGACGCAAAGAGGTGGTAGTGTCCAAGTTAAGTTTGGGATTTTTTTTTTTTACTTGGAGTGCAATTGCTGATACTACATTTTTAGTAGATAGATCTTTGCTATTGAGTAGCCATTAGTCGGTTCCCTTTAGGTACTGCTCCCGGCCTTACACAGAGTCAATTTTATTAAAAAACAAAATTACTTTTTATGTTTTCTGGTTGATGAATTCAATAAACTATATCTTTCACTCTGGATTGACGGAAGGCTGTGATGCGAAAGCTGCGTTTCTTCAGCGCATACCACCAAAAGTGTCGTGTTTAGATCATGGGGGAGAGCAAAATTGAAAAAAAAATTGGGATCAATTTATGGCGTTATATTGAGCGTCGGAAGCAAAGTTTTTGCAAAACACTAGCATTTTTATTACTTATCAGGGTAAAACATACCAAAACTTTGTGCCAGAGTCGCGAAAATTTTCCCAGAAATGTGATTTCGTTCGAAATCTGAAACTGAAGAATTCTCTGCTCCATTCTGCAATTTTTCGATAGGCGAACGTGGTACACGGCCATATACATGTTAATGTATAAAGTAGTTCAAGTTAAACGGAAATGATTTAGACGTTTCACGTACAAGGTGAATATCACAGCATAACGTGTGACAGCGAACCTTCAATGATATTTACACCCACGCATTACGTAAACACCAAAACAGTCAAATATATATCTACACCTGTATATATCATGCATGGACCTAGCCTCGGCCACTCAATCCCTGATTTGCCTACGGCCTACAAAACGTGATCAGAAAACCGCTGTAGATCGACTTACGAAGTTATTTACAAGACCTATTTAGTGTTAAAAATTAGTAGTGGTTGATCTGACCGTAATGTGTAAACGATGTTTTCATTTCTCCAATGATCGAATGTCTTCTATACAGTCGTTCTTCGCCAGGGTAACTGGAGTAGAACATCATTTATATCGTAAGGTCTGTCGGTCTACGGAAGATGTTCTAAATCTTAGTAAGTTTATCCCAGTAAACTGAATACTAAACTGGTCATAATATTTTTTTGTCAAGTATGATCGGCATATGGACCGCTCCTCGTCGGCCCATACTTAACAAAACATAGGCACGCACATTTTTTTGGTTTGAACACGGCCATGTTTAGCATGACGAAATATATAAAAAAAATATGCGAACATCATAACTATCATGTGTATGGACACACTATAGACCTAATCGACAATTTGTTTATCATGAACGAAGGATGAACCGCGCCTCGATGACGTGATCCATCAGTGTCCCCGGCCTAACAGAAATATTATCATGATTAACTTTGACTGTATCGAAGTCATATACTAAACTTTGCTGACTGTTATCTAGTTAATAAGTAGGTTTCACATGTCTTGTATGCTAACCACTGAGTATAAAAATATTTGCTTAGCAGTTCATTCCGTACACTTACGCTTTAGTTATTACTTTGTTGGGCCAAGCATTGTCCGTAGGTAGTTAGCATTGCAGTGACACAGGTTATCTATGGCACATGCTCGAACTAAAATACTTTTAGTAGCTAAGTGTGAAAGAAAAGTCATCAAAATACATCGGAGTATGCTCGTTTGGTCAGCTATTTTGCGCTCAGCTTCAGTTTTCAGTTTATAATATATGTTTGCCAATTTGTTGGAAATGCGTTCAGTTTCAATCAGAAGTTTTATTTTGTCAAGCATGAGCCACTGATGGATCGCGACGTTGAGGACAAAGCATGTTTGTGAGAGTCTGGCACCTGGTACCACCATTCCTGTTAAAAATTTATGAACTAAGGATTTCTGATTCGGTTCCAATGTACATGGTTTAACCGTATGCAAACACGCTATTTGATTTGATGTGTCGAGCATGACTCATCTAAGGCGCATGCTTGATCCTACTATACTTCATAATAGCAAGTAAACGTGTTTTATCTACCGTTACGCTGACAACCTGAAAATTCCGCTGAATTTGCGATATTTTTAATAGTTTACTCATCAAACATTTGAAGAAGTTAACTGCAGTATATATAAACTGGTGCAGTAGCATGAGCGGGAATTATACAAAGGGTGAGGCAAACGGAAGAAGCAAAGAAAATAGAAAAATGACGGTTAGTCATTGTATTTTTTTCTTATTATTTTGAAATGCCGTATTTTTGTATGTTGTGAGGAAATAAAGAGGGGTAGATACTTTTACAATCTACCTGGCAATGCGCTGCACTCCAGCAGTTCCACATTTTTGAGATGATTTTCACTCGGAGTGCAGTTTCTTGTGCGAATTTCGATAATTGTATAAGATAGTATAGCTAATCTAGAAATTTCCGGTACATGGAGATGATTTGGGTTGTCAAATTGATGATATTGTGACGTGCAACGCAGGTGTAATTAAACCACTGTATACAATTTTACCGCCGAATAATGAGGACATGGAAATCGCGGGAGCGATATTAATTCAGCGGAGCAATTTTTAGAGCTCAACAAGGTGTAAGAAGTCGAATTTGGCGTATTTCAAAGTCTGAATGCATAATAGCGCGCCAAACATGCGCACAAATGTGTTTGCATATTGATCTTATAGCACGTTTGGAGTTTTAGCGGCTTGCGAGGAGACATTCCCTCTGTATCCGCGCTTCTTGTGTCTCGTTCGATTGTAAATCCTCTAACATTTCTTCTCGTCTTTTACGGCACAGTTATGTTGTAAGGCACGGCCCATTTTTGGGTCAAGCTTGGCGAATAAACCTCTAGTTATGTGTGGCATAACGGGTATCTCTATATCAGAAATTTTTACTCTGTCAAGCATGAGCCGCAGATGAACCGCGTCTTTTGGTAAAAGCGTGACATGAAAAAATGACACTCGCTGGGAAGGGTTGCGAGTCTGTTCAACACGAAAACATAAAATGAAGAATCCAGTTTTACCGAACTCCGTACGTCAAGCGAGCGCAAACCACCGCAAAAACACCCCGAGGTTTTAAATTTAGTTTTCGTTAGCTTTATCATTTTGCCAGCTAATTTTAGCCTTGCTTAGCGGGATTTCCGATATAAAAATATACTTGGAAGCTGAGAGTGAAAACGCGGTATAAAGAGCTTCACAGATCTTTCAAATGGGATTGTGGATGCGAGAGCAGAATGGTGTAACAATAAAATCAATGATAAGGATAATAATATTGAAGTTTAGAATTTCAATGAGATTTTCACTTCAGAACGAAATTGTCAGGAATATTCTTTGGTATAGGTATTGTTCCTTTCTCGGTTTCCCCACGATACGCCTGTATTGTGTTTATTTACTTATAGGAGCTTTGGGTGTGATTGATGGGTTATTTTGAAGATAACGTGATAGCTACTACAAATATTTATCTCGATCAGAAATAACTTTTTCAAAATATTTTCTCACAAGTATGTCACTGATGTATGTGGTTCAGTGGCTCATGCTCGACATAATAAATTTTCTTGTTTGGTGTTCCCGGTGTTCCCGGATGCAGTTTTATCTGTGGAAATCGAAGTGGGTGAGAATTAGATTAAACCATATGACGAATGGCTCAGGCGGCCACTAGTACCAAGTCTGGGTTGATGATTTTCGTCAACCGTTTAGTCATTTTTCCCGTGCGCGGACAATGGACATGGTTGGCTGAGGAAGTCGTGATAAACGACTGCGTTGACCATCGTGCACCGGTGAGGTGTCCAGAAAACCTCTCGCGTATGTCATGGGTGAACATGATTTGATAAAATTCTATTGAAAATAATAGAAATGAAAAAAGTGTGCTTGAAAATGGAAACCCTCATTATAATTTTCCTTTACAGAAATCATCTCGCGCATATCTCGGAATCGGACTTCTAATCGGACTTGTTGTTGGCCTATCCTTATTTTTCGGGCTTTACTTCGGGCTACCACCTCCAGCTTGTACCACAGAGACAAATGACGTCATCGAAAACCAGCCGAACTATAAACAATTCTCTAAAGCGGCTGTTGCCTCAGATGCAGGTCCCTGTTCGGAGATTGGTTCGAGAATGTTGGAACGTGGAGGGTCGGTGGTAGATGCCGGTATAGCGACGATGGTTTGCGGGGGATTGTATAATCCGCAAAGGTGAGAATTTCTATATTGGCAGTTTCGATAAATTTGACAATAATTAACCAATACACAAATGTACTATACATATAATTAAATGATAGAGCTATAATATAGAATGGAACAGACTACCAGTAAGTACATTGGTCGCCACGAGCCAAATAGAGAGTTAAATGTTCAGTGGCGCAGAATCCTAAAAATGACGAAAAAATCTTCAAAAAATTGTGATCAATTCATGGCCACATTATGGGCGCTGCAAGAAACTCCTTTGTCGACAACTGGAATTTTTATCGCATATCGGTTTTTTCAATACAACTGAAAATTAGTGAATGGGAACCCGATCCTTCACTGCCACTGGGCTGGAGGCGAGAAACTAGATCAAAGATCCAAAGATCAAATTCCAGAAGGAACATGAAACTAGCTAATGGCCAAAATATTGATAAAAAACTTTTCGACTTTCCTGCGTTTCAAAGATCTCAATATCCTATTCTGGTATTGTTAATCGGCGCAGAGGTAGAAATGAGGAATTTGATTCGATGTTTCAAATCAATCCGAAGCACGAATTTTTTTAGAATCATTTATAGCAACAAAAAATTGTTAAATAAATTAGAATATTTTTAACGACAAGTGAAATCGATTTTGGTCAAATATTCACCAATATCGATTGTATTTTTTGTTACAAAATCTAAAATTTTGCTTTGCTTTAAGGCATTGGATTGTTGTGAATCAGATCCACATTGCCTTCAAGTCTTTGTAAGCCAATATTAGTATTTTGTAACTGTTAATTTCTAAATTTGCATAATGGAGACAAATTGTAATGGGAAAAAGGGGATATTTGTTATTTATATGAAATTAGTGATTCGATACGATTCGTAAAATTTATTCGAACCATATTCGAATTCCAAATGATTCGTTTTTTTCCGGTCCTACTCAAGGGAAAGGGGGCAGTACGCTTGTGAAAATTTTTCTTTCATATTTAGTGCCGGTATAGGAGGCGGAGCTTTCATGTCAATTTACGATGCAAAATCAGGAGAAACTGTTTTTATAAATTCAAGAGAAACCGCGCCACTGGCAGCTGATAAGGATATGTTTGGAGGAAACGGATTTATATCTCAAATAGGTAATGTAACTAGAAGTGAATTACTATATTTTTCATAAAAATTCACTCATAGAAAGGCTGCAAGACACTCCTCATATGGTGGTGACCGTGATATTGAGACAGACGTATTTTCATCCTTAGCTGTCCCGCACAGTAAAATTCAAGTTCAATTTCCGAATAAACATGCCGATTAAACTTCAACAGGGCAAGAATGATAGAAAACATAATCATATATCATAAGATGCTAAATATAGTCAATGCTGTAAGAGCCATTTGGAATAATTTTAAAATATTATAATTATTTTCATCGTGCTCTAAATATAAAAGGCGAATAATAGGAAGTGTTACTTATCATGCCTTGAGGATGCGTTCTATCAATGGTCCATGTTCGGCGAAATATAACTAGACAAATACCATCGGACAAAAAACCTCTGATCACGATTAAAATTATTGATTCATACAAGTTGAAGTTGAGATAATGACAATTGTAATTTCTCCATTCATATATTGGTTAGAATTTTCAGACTTTAAGTATTTTGCCAATAGACAGACTTTGACTTTTCCATCTGCATAAATATCATATCCGTCTTCAAGAAATTAATTAAAATGACGTTTTAAAGCTGGCAGGTTTAAAGTCGCCGAATTATAACTCAAAAAATTACATTGCATGCAACCAGGATTTGGCTAGAAGTCTTTCACACATTTTCGGTTTCAAAGTTCACTATTTCTTATTATAAATTATTTAATGCATTTTACAATAGTGGTTAAGTTCATTTCATGATGCTTTCCGCGCACAGTACAGTACTATATCTTGCAGTAGCTCGTTCCTATTGAGTGGCCGTCAGTTGGATCATTTTAGGGGCTGCTTTCGGCCTTGCTCAGTGTTCATTTCGATGAAGTTTCAAAAAAGTTACATGCTCCGTTGCTAAAACACATCCCACTAATATCAACCAACTCTTTCCATTACAGGATCATTAGCAATTGCAGTTCCTGGCGAAGTGGCAGGATATTGGGAAGCACATCAGAGATATGGGAAATTGCCATGGAAGGACTTGTTTGAAGATTCTATCAAACTTGCTAATGACGGAATCAGGGTCAGTTCAGCTCTTGAACGAGACATCGTAAAGGAAGAAATATATATTATGAATTCTACTTTCAATTTGAAGTAAGTAATTCGAAGAATGAGGTCAAGGGTTAAGCAAACCGTGCTTCCTCCATACCATTGTGAGTGTGGATTCGTATGCTACATGCAAGGATGCTATAGAAAGACCCCAAATTTTGTAACGTTTCGTTTGACTAAAGTCCGACTTCCGCAGACAGGCATTTTCAACCAGGAACCACGTTTGTATTATGGATGTACCATCTAATCCATTAATAAATTTTATTTGATCAAGACCGAGTCTCACCGATGCGATCCATCAGTGAAATGTTTTGACAAAATTTGTCCGATGAGCATTGGCGCGAAAATTCAGAGTTGGTATTCCATTAATATACGCTTGTGTTAGGATAGGATTTCATTTTTATTCTTTAGGAGAGGGCGATGGCCTAGTCGTTAAACATGTTGGCATCCCAGGTTGAAGATCTCGGGTTTGAGTCCCGGCGAGTCCGCCCAGCTTATCCATGCCCAAAACTCCACCAAGTGTGTAATAACTTGGGTAGGCTAAGCCGAACGGAAAAAGATCGTATCTTTCCAGAAATAGTAAACTTGTCCGTCTATAAGTGGCCGCTGTTACAGGGGTCAGGGTGATCCACTCGAAGAAGTGGTTATAAAAAAGGCCAAGAATATGGCGAACCACAACGTGTAAAAAGTCAGTTAAATATTTTGTCCAAAATGTTAAGTAAATACAATAGATCGCGCCACCGAGGCGTGTGCGTGCGGTAAATTGCCACTGAAAAAAGCAAAGAAGGAATAGATGGTGGTATTACTTTCACCCAGGGCAGATGTCACACAAACCCATGGATAATATTCAATATTACTCAAATTCCGCCACGTTTTATGAGGGCAGATGTCACACAAACCCATGGATAATATCAATATTACTCAAATTCCGCCACGTTTTATGGGGGCAGATGTCACACAAACCCATGGATAATATCAATATTACTCAAATTCTCCTACGTTTTATGAGTTTATTAAAATATTGCGACACCAGCGATGCGTGCGGTTGATCTTCACATTAACCAGAAATGAATTTCGGAATCAGATATGAAAAATCCAAAACAAGTTCAAGATAAAACACTTTTTCCAAAATCAGATCATAAGCACTTTATTAGGGAAATGAAAACTCAGAGACTCAACTGCAATATAAACAGCTGGGTAATACAATTAAATGATTGGAATCGCCCCAAACGTCATATGAACATAAAAAATTGCAAAATGAATGAAATTCTCAAATTTTACGGGAGAATACAACAAAAATATACTCGGATTTGCACAAATTTATTCCTGTCTTGAAATATTAGGTTTGGTTTGAGAGTATGTTACATCTTTTTTGCAGTTAGTCTGTATCATTTCTAATACAGCCCCATCAGCCCCATTAGTCGATTTCCTTTATGTTTATAACTGTGACATGTTGCTGTAGTAAAGCGCATTATTTATTATTTACAAAGAATATGCAGTTCGATCTTATTTTAAAATCTCAATCAGATTCGAATTCCACATGATTCGCTTTTACCTAGTTATAAACACATAAATATCAAGAACCCAGCAAGTATGCTTCGATTCTGGATTGAATACAAAAACTCGTGTTTTTGTTTACAACATTCTTTTTATTTAGACCGATTTTCACCAATCCTGACGGTACACTAAAAAAAGAAGGTGATACTGTAGTGAGGCCAGCATTCGCTCACACATTGAGAGCGATAGCGGATGAGGGAGTGGATGGATTTTATCGTGGAGTTCTTGCACAAAGAGTAATCGCTGACATAGAAGACGCAGTGGAAGAGTCAATTATAACAAGGGATGACTTGGATAAATATAGGTGAGGTGGTGATAGTGGTAGATTAGAATCTTGAAATGAGGGAGTGGGTAACATACTTTGAAAAAATCCTGACGCCATAACGGGCGAACCATACTAAATTTTGTACCCATTAGTTCTAGTATTATTTTCCTCATATCCCGACGTTTCGGGTCGGGAAGGGCTCTTGGTACCATGCTCCTCCAATTAAATGGCATTGACTATACAAACAAAATGATGTTAAATCGTTTGACCATATTTTGCCCTTTTTACAACATAACGATGATTTAGGTCTCATTAACAACGCAAAATTTGGAATATATTGTTATTCCGATGCAAAATGCATCATTTCATACATAGGACAAACAAATTTGCATTAAAAATACAATTCTAAAAGCAGTTTTAACCCAAGCTAATTTTTTCGTAATCCGTAAAGACAACACCAATTAAGTTGCCGATCATAAATTACTAAAGCGTCAGAAGAACAAAGATATGTTTTTATAAATAGAATATTTTAACAGGGTCGAAGTGAAACCTCTACTCAATATATCAATCGGAGACTACACTGTATTTACCCCAGGACCACCCAGCAGCGGAGCAGTTCTTACACTTATAATGAATATTTTGAACGGTAGGTACACTGGTCTGCTATTGATTTCGTCAGGTGAAAGATGAAGACGGTCCTCTCGGTACAAATAAACAAGACAAGGACCACGTGGTCACTAAATAGAGCCAAAGAAGTGTTAGACAGTTTTCCATTGCCTATAGGTAGGACTGGGCAAAACCCATTCATTTAGAATTCGAATCTGATTCGGATAATTTTTTAGTATCGGATCGAATCATCAATTTCGTACGAATACCACATATGCCATATTTTTTATTACAAATTGTCTCATGAAAACCAAGAAAGTTATAGATAGGAATTTATAATATCAACATAAAATGCAATGTATTTTCAATTCAACCTCTCACAACACTCTTTGTCTGAGAACAAAAAAATCTTATTTCTATGACATGATATAATCGATTTTTTGTCAAATTTGACCAAAATGGATTATATTTTGTTGCTAAAATAAAAATCCCACTTCATTTTGCAAATTTTGGCCCTATGGCCGATTCATGGATGATTCGAGGAGATTCAATCTGCCCAGCCATAACTATGGGAAAATACCACTCGCTACGCTCTACCACGCTAGTCCAGTTCAGTACGATGTGTTGTAGCTTAGACTGAGGTTGGCGGTTTCTTATTCCATGTTTGAGTTCGTACATCAGTGGTTGCTAGGACTGGGCGGTGATTCGAATCGATTCGAAACACAATTTATTCGAATCAATCATGAATCGTTCATAGGAACAAAAGCTTGCTAAAGGAACTAGAATTTTCATTTTTAACGATAAAATGCTACCAATTTTGGTCAAATTTGAGGGAAATCGAGAGCATTTTGCCGATAAAATATGAAAATTGTTACTCTTAGACAATGTAATGTGAATTAAAAAAACACTAAAAACTATCAATTTCTTGATAACCACTGTGGAGACACTTTGTAATAGTAAAAATGGGATATTTTTTTATTTATATGGAATTAGTGATTCGATTCGATTCAAAAAAGTTATTCGAATCAGATACGAATTCCAAATAATTCGGTTTTGTCCAGCCCTAGTGGTTGCTATTCTTTTCTCCTTTCAAGCGCTTGTTCTAGCCTTGAGTATTCTGGAGTAAATTTTATCGTGGAAAATCGAAAAAGTGATATGCGGTTTTCACATTAATACGACTCACTCCGCCCTACCATGTACAAGTTGTATACTTCATTCGCTTTGGGTGGAAATTGTAAACAGTTTCATTTTGTGTACCAGTAAATGTTAGCCGTTTTCTTTAACTGCTGGTTGCAACTAGGGCAATTCGATTCGGTGATTCGCATAAATTATTTGAATTAATCGTGAATCAGCCATGGGAACACAAACTTGCTAATTGAAGTGTGATTTTTGTTTTTTAACGACAAAATGCAAATGCAAAATGACAAAATTTAACCAAAATGAATTGTATTTTGTAGTTAAAATGATAATTTCTACTCTTAGTCGTGTAGTGTGGACGAAAAATACATTGACTCTGTCTGTTTATGCTAATTTTTAGTAATTCGTTACTTTAAATTTTTCAATTTCGTCCTTATGACGAGTTGTAATCGTGAATATGGAAAAAATTTGCTATTTAAATGGAATCAGTGATTTGGTCCGATTAGAAAAGAATATTCGAATAAGATTCGAATTCCGAATGATTCGGTTTGGCCCAGACCCACTTGCAACCATCCTCAGAGCAATTTCCAGCTAACAAAAATCAGTACGTGTTTTCTCAGGCACATTTATTCATCAAATTTTTCCACAGGTTACGGATTTACTCCAGACAGTTTGAAAAACACAGATTCTTCCATCCTCACCTATCATAGAATAGTAGAAGCATTTAAGTTCGCTTATGCTCACAGATCCGAACTGGGCGATGAAAAATTCAACACAGATGTTCAAGAGGTTTGAATTTTTTTTAAATAAAGTCACCTCCGAGCAATGCAGGAAGCAGCGTGCCAAAAAGAACCAACTAACGGCGACGTAATATCAAGATGAAGTGCCAAACAGCGAATGAACTGAACCGAATGAACTGAACCCAGTGCAGATACCACTCACTGCACTATATCAGGGCGATTCAATTTACTGGGGCTGAACAATTCGATTCGGTGATTCGAATCGATTCGAAGCACAATTTATTCCAATCAGTCGTGAATCGTTCATAGGAGCAAAAATTTTTAAGTGAACTAGGGTTTTCATTTTAACGACGGAATGCAATCGATTGTGATCACATTTGGCCAAAATCGATTATATTTTGTCGGTAAAATATGGAAATTGTTGCTCCTACTCTACAAACTATAAATTTCTTTATTTTCACAATAAAAAGTTATAATAAAGATAAAAAATAGGATATTTGTTATTTACGGAGAATTGGTGCTTCGATCCGATTCTAAAAAATTATCTGAAATTGATCCGAGTTCCAAGTGACTCGATTTTGCCAGCCCTAACTACATCTTTTAGTAGATCTTTGCTATAAAGTGACCGTTTGTTGATTTTTTTTTCGGCACTGGATCCGACCTTGCCCGGAGTGAATTTCAATAGATCAAATATCCCAGATGTACAAAGGAAGTATTTTTATAAAGGCGAACCGACACCCTGGATGTTTAAGTAAAAAAAACTACTGAACAATATATCGCCGTAAGATCCATTTTGTAAATTTGTCGTGTAAAAATTCGAATGTTTCTACATTTTGCCCGGAGGAGATATTTCCCATTTAGCAAGGAGGGTTTCATATTTTTTGTTTTTTTCTTCATTATGATTCCGGAATCCTTTCAAGACCGTATACCAATTGCCCCACGCGGTGAATGTCTTTGAAGTTAATATTGCGCGCATTGTGAACACAAATATAGCATAATCATATCCCACATATCACAAAATTTATCTGCCAAGCTTTTGCTAGAGCATATAATCTAGCCTCGTCAAGTACTGCGAAAGCTTTGTAAATAAATCTTGTAGTATGGGGAATACGATTCTGAACGTTTGTTGTTTAACTTTCGTTCTCATCTTATCGAGCACGTATCCTTGAGGCTTTGGTCGCACGCGGATCCATTCGCACAAACGAAGGCAGGGGATACACAGTTCGTGCGAAACACCCGTCGCATTGTAAATGAATTTTTTATTCCCAGTAATGATACATCACATTTATTAAATATCCTTTCATCGTAATGTGAATAGATCATTGTGAACACATTGACATTTTTTAATTCCAAGTAATGATACATTACATTTGTTAAATATCCGTTCCTCGTACTGAGAATATATTTGTTCTGCGATATATTCAGACAACAGAACATCTATAGAACGTTGATACAAATTATTTCCACACGAATTCGATACCATATACCTAAAGATACTTTGTCAAGCATGAGTCACTGATGAATCACGCCGCATAGGCGCGGTTCAACAGTGACTCATGCTTGACAAAATAATGTTCCGATTCTCCAGTCACGTAACCTGCACTTGATATACGATGTTTGCGCAAATATGCTGTGTCATGTTACCAGTCACGCAATGTACACTTGGTACAAGATGCTTGCGCAAATATGCTGTGTCATGTTACCAGTCACGCAATGTACACTTGGTACAAGATGCTTGCGCAAATATGCTGTGTCATGTTACCAGTCACGCAATGTACACTTGGTACAAGATGCTTGTGCAAATATGCTGTGTCATGTTACCAGTCACGCAATGTACACTTGGTACAAGATGCTTGCGCAAATATGCTGTGCCATGTTAACGAAGAGAAATAATATTTGCTTTGATGTCACAAGCTTGTGAAAGAACCATTTGTTCGGAATTTATTTCTACTAAGATATGCAAAACGAGTAAAATTGAAAATGGGGTTTTACCAACTATTCGAATATCTATGCAGATGTTCTTCATTAAGGTGATAAAATTGGGAAAGTAACAGCTGCATATATAAATAAATATAGCTTTTACTTATACCATTACGTTTTTCTAATAAAAAATTTCTGAATAGATATTTGTAGCGTTGGCAATAACATTGTTTTCATTTCACCAGTTTTGTATATCCCTGGTGGCATCACACTTTATCATGGTGGTCCAGTTCCGTTTGAGATGTTTTCTGTTCAGAGTGCATTAGCTGGTACCAGCTGGCTGGTCTTTTAGTAGCTCTCCACCATTAATTGTCTGTTAGTTGGCTCCTTTTAGGCACTGCTTCCGGCCTTGCTCAATAGAAAAAAAGATATTTGGATGTTATTTATGTTGTATTTTGCCATGCATTGACCACACCTAGCCTGGGACAAAAAGTCTGGGAAAAAACAAATCATTCGAAATGCGAAATTACTTTGAATGACTTTTTTGTATCGAGTTCTAAAACTCGCTAATTCTATATAAACAACAAAGATTTTGTTTTCAAAAAGACAATTTGTCTCTATTTTTAAATCTATATCTATATAATACATCTAACATGGTTACAACAAACTAAACTGTAGTACACGGCGTAGGTAGGGCTGGGCAATATGATTCGATGACTCCAATCGCTTCGCCGCGCAAAACGTATTAGAATTAATCTTTAATCGTGTGTAGGGACAAAACTTGCCGCATAAAGTGAAATTTTGATTTTTTTAACGGCAAAATGCAATCGATTTTGGTTAAGACAAGTTATAGGAAAAAAATGATATGTGATTCGATCCTATTTGAAAAATTAACCGAATCAGATTTGAATTCAAAATTATTCGGTTTTGCCTAGACCTAAATATATATATATATATTTTTTTTATAGCCACTTTTTAGAGTGGATCACCCTGTCCAAGTCCCTGTAGCAGCGGCCACTTATAAACGGACAGGGTTACAATTGCTAGAAAGATATCATCTTTTCCTGTTCGGCAGCCTACCCAAGTTATTACACCCTGGGTTGAGTGGTGGGCATGGATAAGCGAGCTGGACTCGCCGGGGCTCGAACCCGAAATCGTCAGCCTGCGATGCCAACATGTTTAACCACTAGGTCATCGCGCCTCACTAGGCTAATTTCCATTCAAACATTCTCTCTATAGGCAAAAAAAATTGTATGGGTTCGGAAACGGTTTTAGCCGCAAAATATGAATAGTTTACTTTATTTCCAAGCAATTGTACTTCGGGCCGTTTTGAACCAGGTAGTTAGGTTGCCCAGATCTGCATGAGACCAATCCACTCTTAGTGGAAGCAACCTAGTATCACTTGGATAGGTCAGACGGGACGGGAAAGCGTATCTGCAAAAATAAAACGTGAAACAGAGCATATGCGTCGAAAATATCTACTAAAATGTTATAGGACAAAAACGACACGAAAATATAATACCAAATAACGTTATCTATTCGTTTCTATAAAAGAAGCTGAAAGACACATCTAGATTCTGTGATGTGGACATACGCGAATTCGCCGCAGTCGAATTACGTCATTTGGTTTATTTAATCACTAATAACATCGAGTAAACAAATGATATCGTTTATCTTTAAAAAATTATTAGAAAGTCGTATTTTATTTTATAAAAATGAACTCTGGGCAAATTTTAAGCAGCAAGCAAAAGAAGTCAACCAAGGATCAATAAAACGGCAGAAAACCACATAAAAAGTTGGGCATTATGTAAATTAACATATATATATTCATTTAAAATTCCTATTCGTCTATAAGTGCTTTGATCGGGATAGTCCGCTCTTTGACTGTGAAAACCATCGCCACCATTTTGATTTACAAGGGACTATACTTCACAGATATTGACATTTGGTGGATTGCCTTCTCCCAAGCATGTCCCATCCATAAGTCAGCGATAGATAAACTTTCTTTATGCACGAATTCGCTTTTAAATATATTCATGTTTAAAATAAAATGGGCCTTCTGAATACATCCTGCTTCGCAGTTATCTGTACTAGGGCGATGCTACGTTAATATTGCGGCTTTAGGCTTGAGTTCAGTTACTTGTTTTTATTACTATATAAAATGTTAGATTATAGACGTTAAAAGAATGTCTAAATATGCAGTGACATTTATTAACAATATGATGACGCGTGAAAGTTAAATAGCGCTACGCCTTTGGAAGCAGATCCATGAATTTATTGAAGTTATGTTCACAAGGAGATTAAACATTGCATAATGATATATAATGGATTCCGTCTGTCAAAGTAAACATTTGTGGATCTCCCTTCATTCCACAAAGCAAACAAGCTTTAGACTCTGTAGGCACCGGCTTTAAAATAGTCCTAATGAATACCCTGCGAGTCGTGAGAGATGACTAAAATAGAAGCAAAAAAGTGGTAGGTGATTTTCCTATTGCCCAGAGCAGAAAAGTCACTGCACCTCACAATGGCGGCTTAGTTCCGCCATTTTTCTGTTTCGGGGGGCAGTTGCTGGTATTACATCTTTTTATAGCTCATTGCTATTAAGTGACTCTTAGTTGATTTCTTTTAGGCTCCGCTTCCGGCCACGCTCAGAGTGAATTTCAATAAAAAAAATATGCCAACTTCATTTTAATTACTTTCAACATCCACTAATGCATAATTGTGCAATGTAACAAAATGTACTAATTTTACCGAAAATTTACTATAATTTTGTGTATATCAGATTCAAACCGCTTTGTTGATGAGGTTCATGCGACGATTTTACCTCACCCTTTTCCCTACCTTTTCCTTACAGTGTGCCTCGTAGAGTTAAATGCAATGCTCTGCCTTAATTTTAGGAATATTTAAAACGAGGAAGGGGATTTAGTCTTCTTTCAATTTTTTCCACAATGTTATTTGCAGGGGTTTGTCGTATATTATTACTAGTTATTACAAGTTATCATGTTGGCATCATATGTTTCGGATTCCTTCAATTTTAATTTCGAAAGAAAATTACTTAAAATGTCTTTGCTTTGCCATAAAGTCAGCAATGGCTTTGTTAAAAATAAATTTTTCATATTGGGTGGCCATTAGTTGGTTCTATTTAGGCACTGCTCCCAGACCTTCCTCAAAGATAAAAATTTGATAATATCACCTGTGTTATATTCGCCGATATCACCGACGTTTTGATAAAGTCGTCAATTTTCTTGAAGGACTGTATCAATCTCCCATTTTTTATATCAAATTTGATCTGTTTCTTATTCAGCTTGTAGCCAATATGACGTCACAAGAATACGCCGAAGAACTGCGTTTAAAAATCAGCGACGACACAACACAACCTTCGGAATATTACGGAGGAGATTTTGCAAGATTACCCAACGATCACGGTACATCTCATGTCAGTATTGTGGATGAAGATGGAAACGCGTTTGCTGCAACTGGGACTATTAATCTAAGGTGAATATGAAGGAACAACGAATTCTTTGTCAATCAGGTCATGGGGCTGATTTATCTCATTCTCATGATCATGAAGCAGGTTGTAAGAGTGATAGATGTTCTTTTAATTTTATGCAAAAACAAAATTGAGTATGCGACTTTAAGTATATATAAGTCAGATAATTGCACCACACCAGTTATCATATATGTTAGTCGATCATCTGCTTTGATTTCTAAGCGTTTATGTTATTATAGTTAGAAAAAAACTTCATTCCAGATTATTTTCATAAAAGTTGATTTTCAGACTCTCAATGCGAATATTCATTTCTCTAATTTAATCCCTCGATTTTTCCTCAAAATAGTGCGATATTATCCTTTGCAATTTTATTTTTAAATTAAACTGAACCAGATGCGAAAAAAATATATGACCGGTATTCAAAAATTTTATAGCCATTCGTTTTTTTTGTTTTTTTTTTTTGGGGGGGGGGGGTTACCCTGACAAATGGCCTGGAATAGGTCACTTAAAAGACGTACAGAGTAATGATGTCGGAAAGATATGATCTTTCCGGTTCGGCCCAGCCTACTTAAGTTATTACACCCTGGGTTGAGTGGTGAACATGGAATGACGAGTCGGACGAGCCGGGACTCAGAACCGAGATATTCAACCTGCGATGCCAGCATGATAATCACCGAATGTAGCAACTTTTGCTTATCCTACGCTCTTACAATGTTATAATATTTACTAGGTTCGGGTCAAAGGTCAGAGGAATACGCACAGGGATTATATTCAACGATGAAATGGATGATTTCTCTTCACCAAATGTTACGAATTATTTTGGTATGTATCCAATCAGAAATTGTATTTTGCAAAGCATGCGTCACTGATGGACAGCACCTTAGCAACTCATACTTAAAAAAAAACTTGTTTCGACAGAAGATTTTGGACTGGGTAAGCCGGTACATTGTATTGATGGCAACCAAACTTAGCTTTTTCTTAAACTGGATGAAGTAATAATATGTAACCTAGATTTACTTGCCAAACTAGGTAGCACTTTGATTAAAAACGAGTTAAAATGGGTAATCATTGTTTGGCTGCATCACTTTGAAAAGCTTTTTTTAATGAAAACATAATTTACCTCATTTTTTTATACTAGGCACCTGGTTTTTTTGTCTATAATTGCCTACACTACTTCAATGCGTTTGATGGCTCAAAGTTCAGTTATACTCAGTTATACGTGGTATCTTCCTAACAAGAATGTCCTTGACATTCTATTGCAATTAAGTTAACTCCTTTTGATACTAAATTTGTACATATTTTACTGCTCTGTTTCGGACCAGTGATAAACAACAGTGATACAACACAAGATTGAATCGTCATGTTTTGCACCTCAGTATCTCAGTAAATGTCTTGGGCTAAATCAAAAACCTCTATTAGCACTGCTCTGGTGTATCGTACGACGCTTAAGAATACGTTACACAATAACAAAAGTACAGTAAATTCGCTGGTCATGTGCAGTAATTGCATATTTCAAAATTTAAAAAAACGCGATATTGATGAGAATTGTGGCAATTATGGGCTGTTGATGAACCGCACGTTTTCAGTGCATTCCATCATCACCCGATATTTGGCCAAAATGTTTATTTTTTATTTTTTTCAATACCTCCGAGTAAAGTTACTTTCAAAGACCAGTGAAGTTGTTGGATTTTCTTAGGGCAATTTTAAATTTTTCAGGTCAATTTTTAGGACATCTATACAGACAAGAGAGTAATATTTCACTAATCATAGCATTTTTCTATTCCAGGTCTACCACCTTCACCAAACAACTTTATTGCACCTGGTAAACGACCGATGTCATCCATGGTACCAACATTAGTGCTGGACAAAAAGACAGGACGTGTCAGACTGGCAACTGGTGCTTCTGGGGGAACGAAAATAACTACAGGAACTGCACTGGTGAGTAGAAATCGGTAAAAAAATATAGATTTACATGAGTCATCAAACTCATGATATTTTTTTAAATTTAAATCATTCCAAGCAAGACCGGTAGCACCACTTAAATTGAAATAACAAGCGTCAGTTTAAGTGACAAAAATCTCGTACCAGATTTATATACAAAGATATAGTACCAGAAACTGCACTCTAAGCGAAAAACTTCTCCGAGTAGACTGAACCCGTATAATAAAGTACCTTGAGTGGTATTCGCCCTGGACAAAGGCAAGGCCATTGATCACGGCTTTCTTCGCTTTTAATCGCTGCTTACGACGCGTAAGAAACACGTTAGGCAATTGTTAAGCACTCACAGGGCTTGATATGAACAGTATTTTTAAAGTTTGGCTCCTTTTTTACTATTATTTGAGTGTCCGATCTCATACGATATTGTATAGATAAAATGTAAATCCAGTGACTACAAAGAGGGAATATCCTATGCAAAACCGCACAGCTATAGTAAAGTGCAGTGGGTGGTATCTGCTGTAGGCGACGGTAAAACTGTCAAAAAAATGTTTTTGTTATATAATGAAAACTGACGTAACACGAAAAATGCCGTGAAATCGAATTTTGGTTTTAAACTGAGACTATTTTTCAATTGTTACAGTACATAGAGGCAATTGTACTGCTAAAGCGTACACTGTGGCAAATTTACTGTCAATTTGAAGTTATTGAATAAAATATTAAACGGTCTTGTTGATGAGATTAATTCCAAGTATAGTTTGTTGATGATATGCACCTTGACGGCCCATAATTGACTGGATAAGTATATTTTTGTAGTTTCATTCCAACATTCCGTAGTAAAATTACTGTAAGAGCGCAGTGACATTACTGCATTTTTGTTACAGTGTACTCCATCTGTGGCGTATGCTTGGCCGAGTAACGAGTAGAATTTTCTGGTCGTTCTTCGTATTTCTATACAATATGTTTTGTCCTAAGCGCTTGAATGAACATATAATTTCAATTTTTGTAACAAATGGTTTTTACATTTAGGTCATTATGAATACATTCTGGTTCGGAGATAAAATCGAAGATGCGACTTCCAGAGAACGAATTCATCATCAGTTATTCCCAGAATATATTGAATATGAAGAAGGATTCGATATGGTTTGTGATATTTTGAAATTCAAAACAACAAGAAACAAGCAATATTGTATTGATCAGAACCTTGACAATGAACTGAGCAAAATGGCTGAAATGGTCAATAAACATAATTACAGTTTAATTTTTTACAATCATTCTTTCAAGTGGATCGATTCAGGCACGAGTTGAGAAGCGTAGGTGATAGTATTTTTATTTCTATGGCCACCTATTTAAGCGAATAATGATAACCCTGAAAAAGCCCTGTACCAACGGCCACTTATAGATATACAGGATTAGCATTGTTGAGGAAATATGATCGCTTCGGTTTGACTCCGACTACCCAAGTTATTACACGCTGGGTTGAATGATAGACATAGATGAACAAGTTGATCTTGTCTAGACCCGGAAACTCGGAATTTTCAATTTGCGATGTTAACATGATAACCATAACTAGGCCATTGCTCATAAACGAACAGATTCAATAGGATCATTGATATATCAAATCTTGCCCCGTGTTTGACTAAACAACACTTATAAACTTGGATAATACTATTTTAATATACACATTCCTACAGGACATAATTGCCGGTCTTAAAGCAAAGAATCACGAAGTTCAATCATTTGCGCCACCAGGATCAGTTGTTCAATCGATTCTCACATCATCCGACAGCAATGGTGGAATGACGGCTGTTTCAGATGCAAGGAAGGGAGGATACCCTGACGGATATTGATGATTTTTAATATGAAAATATCAAAGACAATATTAGTAAAAATGAAACTGTAAAAAGTGCGTAGAAATCGCCGTTACTTTACAATAATTCCCTTCGTCGTATTCAAATAAACAATATATTGACATTGCTGAAAAATAGCATGTTGGTGTCTCGCAACTCTCTCTTTTTTTCTGAATTAGCTCAGAGCAATTTTTAAGAGACTTCAAATAAGAGTCACGCAAAACCAATAACGTGTCATGAGTTACATAAGAATCTCCATTCCCAAAAGATACTAATTGACTCGAATTTTATAAGCTTGTAGATTTGCACGATCGGAAATGAATTCAAATCACAGAAGTTCACGGACCTTATGAATCTATTTTCATTACTCTGATTGTGCAACATAGCATGTCAGAAATAGAAGGAGATGAGCGGTCCATCAACAGCCAATAATAAATAATAGCCTTGAATCATATCAACGACGAGTAACGACTATTTGCCTTTTGGAAATATACAATTACTATGAATGATAGTAAATTTACTACGTTTTCGCAACAGTGTACTATTAAGCGAAAGAGATGTTAAGACTTCAAGTCATATTGATAAGTGATTTATTTGATGGCAAGATATCAAGATTTAAAACTGGTCATTAACACTTTTTCCCCTTTTTATATTGCTAATAATAATGCTCGTTGGAGTAGCACAAATTGCCCTCAAAAATTTTACATCAATTCGAATGATGGAAGCAACACTGAGTTCGACAATGCTAAGAAAAGATAGAAGCTTTCATCATCACTTTGGGTGCATGGCATTCGGTATGCTCTTATACTAGTTGTCGTGTAAGGTGCGAACTTGAGAATTCTGTTTACAGAAGTTCGTCCGAGCAAGATCCAATACAGCGCTTAAAAGGAGCCAACTACGGCCACTCAAAGGTCAAAGAGCTGCAACAAGATAAAGTGCCAAAAAAGGCAATATAAGCGAAAAACATGCATACAGAACTGTACCACCTTCGTAAAGTGCACTGAGTGGCATATGTCATAGGCGATGAAAAACTATCTCTCACTTCTTTGTTTCCTCTTGGTCGCCTAATGACGACCCTCAAAAAATAACTTTTCTGGGTATTGGACGAAGCGACTAAAAAAACAAAGAAGAGGTGGACGGTTCTAACATCATCAAGGTCACCAATGGGTACAACTCACTATAAGTTACTACACCATAGCGGTTTATCTCTGTTCGGGAAGTTTTTCGCTTGAAGTGCAGATTCTGGTACCAGTCTATGTATTAAAAAAATCTAGTCTATGCGAAATCTCCGTTTAGTGTGCTGTTACTGTATTTGCTTTTTATTTACATTTTTTCATTGAGTTGTCGTTTGTCGTTTCTTTTTTGTTGTCACAGCATAAAGTTTCACACGTCGTGGCTAGGGCTGGGCGAAACCGAATTATCTGGAATTCGAATCTGATTCGGATAATTTTTTCGAATCGGATCGAACCAAATATGCTATATATACTATTACAAATTGCCTGCATCATGAAAATCAAGAAACTTATAGATAAGAATTAATAGTATCAACATAAACAGACTTCAAGGCAATGTATTTTCAGTTTACACTCCACGTATGAGAACAAAAAATTTTCACTTTCAATGACATAATACAAAAATATTTGAACAAAATCTATTGTATTTTGTCGTCAAAATGAAAATTCGACTTCATTTTGCAAATTTTTGTTACTCTGGTCGATTCACGACTGATTCGAAGCAATTGAGCGTCGAAGCGATTCGAATTAACGAATCGAATCGCCCATCCCTACTCGTGGTGCGTGATGATGTATGTAGCCTTTTCATTTGTACCGAAATGGAAATTTTCTGTTTCAACGAAACCGTCAATACTGGACAATATATTTTTCATCTTTTTATTATTCTTATTTTTATTACCATTTAATCAAGTCACTACTTTTATGTATTTTTTTCGTTTGATTTTTTGTTTCTAATATTTGATTATTAGATTCCGATATGAATGGAGAATGAATTGCAAATTATTCTCTTCAAATGAATAAACTTTCAAGACCATAGGTATGGTTTCGGATTATTTTCATGATCAGGTTGCTTTGGACTATTCAAAACCCTCTATGTCAGGTGCGGATGTTGTGTTTGAGTCTCGGTAAGTTAAACTCGTTAATCCATGTCCTCCACTCAAACCAGCTGCTCGACGGCAGTCATAAGTCGAAATTCTGCTCACTCTAAATACTTCCAAAAATTATAAAACAATATCTGAATCACCTCAGTTGCGAATATCAGGTTATGTCGCATCCCAATCAGACATTTTATTTTGTCAAACATGAGCCATAGATGAACCGTGCTTTGGTAGCGTGCACCATCAGTGACTCAAGCTTGACTCGACAAAATATTTTAGTCGTTCGTTATCGACTCAGGCCTTGGTTTGATTGTTCACAAACTTTATCAAATGCCCCACACTCGATTTCAGATATTTCTTTGATTACTTAATCACAACGTTTATTTTGTCAAGCATATGCCAAAGATGGACCGCGCCAGAAAGGCATGTATATGGAATCCTGCATATTAAATATGTTCTTGGAAGTCGCATCTTAGATTTTTTCTCCGAACCAGAATGTATTCATAATGACCTATATGTACAAAATATAAGTCTTGGAAAAAACTACTAGAAATTCAAATTATTGACAAAATTCAATTTCTGATTGAATACATACCAAAATAATTCGTAACATTTGGTGACGAGAAATCATCCATTCCATCGTTGAATATAATCCCTGTGCGTATTCCTCTGACCTTTGACACGAACCTAGTAAATATTATAAAATTTTTACGGCGCGGGATAAGCAAAGGTTGCCACATTCAGTGGTTATCCTGTTTGCATCGTAGGTTGAATATCTCGGGTCCGAGTCCGAGCGAGTCCGGCTCATTAGACAAAGGGCAATCAATATTCCTCCATATAGAGAAAAAATCCATACAAAATCTTTGACGCAAAATATAAAAGTGGAGGAATGAATATTCGAATTGAAAGTCTGAAAATGATATCTCAGGAAAATTAATCCGAAATGAAGATTTATCCAAAATAAAAATCGTATAATATAAACGCTTTGAAATCAGAGCCGATGTTCGCATTGCATAACTGGATACAATGCAATTATCTCTCTTATAAATCCTTATAGCCGCTTGCATGCTCAACTTTATTTTTGCGGAAGGTAAAAATGACATTCTTTTAATTCAAGGTTGATTTCATAATATACTATTCCTTCCCTCACGATGCCTCGTTCAATTGAGCTGAAGTCATTCCATGGCAATACCCCGTATCTCTGATGTATTTCCCAATATCCTTCTGCTTCTCCGGGAACTGCAATTGCTATTGATCCTGTAATGGAAAGAGTTACTTTATATTAGTTGGATGTGTTTTATAAATGGAGTTCGTAACTTGATTGAAACTTCATTGAAATGTACTCTGAGCAAGGCCGGAAGCAGCGCCTAAAAAGAACTAACTAACGGCCACCTAATGGCAAAGTGCTACTACAAGATGTAGTAATCTAATCGAAAAAGCCATAAACTGGACCGAACCTCTATAGTAAAGTACAGTGAGTGGTATCTGCCCTAGATGATGGTAAAATCAACTGCCACTTCTTTTTCTTTTTAGTCGCCTTTTACGGCACGCAGAAAAGATGCTAGGGCATTTGTAAGCCCGTTCCCTACAGTGCATGGTTCATCTGTGACTCATGCTTGACAAACTGGTACCTTCATATTGCATAGAGGCATTTGAAGCATTTGAAATTTTTTCATTGAAATTCACTCTACGCAAGGCTGGAGGCAGTGCCGATACCCTTGAATCAAGGCCAGAAGCAGCGCTTTAAAGAAATAACTGACGTATAATTAATTGTATGGAAAGTGCTATTTCAATATTTAGTGAAATTAACTCCAATTTTAGACTAGTAGAAAACATCGCATAGAGGACTGAACCGTTATAATAAAGTACGATGGGTTGTATCTGCCCTGGACATAAACGACTAAGAACCTGGCTTTGCCGAAGAAAGCTCGATTTTGTCAAAAATATAGAATAGCGAGCAGTAGGCTTTCCCATAAAAAATTGTTCAAAATTACATTTTTGGTTAAATTAATTACTAGAGTGTTGGGGTGAACGCAACCTCGAAATATCTGAGCCGCCATGTACCGTAAAGTGCGGTGAACCGTAAAGTGAGTGTAAATGAGTATCGTGAGCGATGATAAAACTATTTCCCACTTTTTATATGTATTCGAAATGTTGTCAAATAAAACTTGCATTTCGTAGCGTGGCCATATCATCCTAGTGACAGTTGAGCTAAACTAATTTTGAAGTGACTTCTTAGACATAAGTGCTTCGTATTTAAACCCCTGATCTGTTCGAAAATACGATAAGTGAGGATTGTATTTCAGGAGGTATTTAGAGGGCAGGTTTAAATGCGTATAGGGGCTGTAGGTAGGGCTGGGCATTTCGATTTGATTCGAATCACAATTTATTTGAATCCATCACGAATCGTTCATAGAAACAAAAACTTTCTAAATAAACTAGAATTCTCATTTTTAACGCCAAAATGCTGTCGATTTGGGTTAAATTTGGTCAAAATTGATAGCATTTCGTTGTTAAAATATCAAAATTGTTGCGCTTAGACTGTGCAATGTGAATTGAAAAAACACTATCAACTATCAATTTCCTGATAACCATGTTGTGGGCCAGGTGTAATAGTAAAAATAGGATATTTGTTATTAATACGGAATTAGTGATTCGACTCGATTCGAAAAAGTGTTCAACCACTATCGAATTTAGGGGTGATATATACTAATGCCCCCATCCATCTCTATCATAAAAACAAAATGATTTTTAAGTGATTTAAAACACACGGAATCTCAAAAATGTTCTTACAATGATTTAACCAATTTCAGGCCTTGGAATCACCTTTTTCTAAAATATATTGAAAAAAGTCGCAAAATCGCCTTTTTGGCCAAGTATGGACTGCTAAAGGAACACACCAACAGGGGGCATCTATAAACAGCCCACTTCAAAATTATCTTCTCAACAACGAATCGCGACTGATTCGAATAATTTCTGCCTCCGATCGAATCGATTCACCTAATTTAATTGTCCAGCCATATCTCTAAGGGTTCACGTGGAAGTACTACACTGTAGAAAAAGTGCAGTTTGGAATTAACGCTTTTAGACAGTAATTGTACTCAGTGATATTGGAATGAAAACCGCCAAGGTGTGTCTATAAACAGCCCATGCTTCAAATTCATCTCATCAACAAAGCAGTTGGGGATTTTATTAATGTGCAATTACTGGAAATGAACAGTAAATTCACCGCACATTTGTCAGAGTGTTCATATGAGGCTTAGAGAGGCCTAATTTTTAACCAGAATTAAACAACTTAATTCAAGCGAACAAATACATCCGCTTGTTCTGAAAACCCGGTGATCCCCCATTATATGCTACTGGGGGAACATTGAACATTGATTCGATTGCTGGCTAGGTATTTTTTTTGCGATTTTCACTTCTGTAGAAACCTTCTCACTAAACAACAACGTAATTAAAGCGAACTAATACATCCACCTGTTCTGTTAACCCGGTGATCACTCAATATATGCTACTGGGGGAAACATTGAACATCGATTCCATTGCGGGCTAGATATTCTTCTGTGATTTTCACTTCTGTAGAAACCTTCTCACTACACAACAACGTAATTCAAGCGAACTAATACACCCACCTTTTCTGTTAACCCGGTGATCCCCCAATATATGCTACTGGGGGAAACTTTGATTCCATTGCGGGCTAGATATTCTTCTGTGATTTTCACTTCTGTAGAAACCTTACTACACAACAACGTAATTCAAGCGAACTAATACACCCACCTTTTCTGTTAACCCGGTGATCCCCCAATATATGCTACTGGGGGAAACTTTGATTCCAATGCTGGCTAGATATTCTTTTGTGATTTTCACTTCATGTCCACCATGTGCTACAGATGAAACGCGTCTCATCGACGCGATCCATCAGAGGCACATGCTTAGCAAAAGATGTTTTGAAACCAAGTTTCCCACTGATTAAAAATATCAGTATAGTTAGTGGATGTATTCAAGGAATGTTTAGTTTACCTTAATAGCAACGCAGAATTTTACCAGCGACACGTATCATGTGGATGCAGGTAGCCAAGGTTGAAGATCTCAAAATATTCAAAGAAGGTCGTGATTTCAAGGTGACTTGGCTGAAGAGCACGGAACACGACTATGAAGTTAAAGTGTTCATTGATGGAGTGTGGGATTGGAAAGCGCATTTAGTAACTCTACCACGTTTTATTATTGAATCTCCGTTGCCACCTAAATATTATAATGTAGAGGTACGGGCGCGAGCTGGAAGGAAATATTACTCAGAAGCCACCGTTTCTGAAAAAATTAGCTTATGTGAGTATGTTAAATAATTTGTCTCATTTAGCATAATGGGGACATTCAAATTAAAGAAAGTCATTAGTGGCAAATGTAGCGCCTGTTCTGCATGCAACAGATATGTTGGAGTGCAAATTCATATGTAGACAGTCATATTAAAGATGAAATTTTCTAGACAAATAGATACGTAAGATTTTAATCTAAACAGCACTCTGAGCAGAAAACATACCATGCAAAACTGGTCAACTAGGGTAGGAGTACAGAGAGTTAAATGTGGTGCAATAGAAAGTCCGTAAGCCTTGTAGGTGCGGGTTCAAGAATGGTACTGAGGTATCTCCTGCGTTCGTAAGAGGCAACCTAAAGAAAACAAAAAAGTGGTAAATGATTGTACCGTCGTGCAGGGCAGATACCGCGCCGTTCAGTTTCTTTTAGGTGTTTTCCGCTTAGATTCCGGTTGTTGGTACTACATCTTTTCGTATCTCTTCACCATAGAGTGGCCTTTAGTTGGTTCTATTTTGGCACTGCTTCTAGCCTTGCTCAGAGTGAGTTTCAATGAAAAAACAAAACAGAAGACCTTCCTTTCTTGGCGAGCCCTGTCGGAGAGTCGCGCGAGTACAAATCAGCAAAAATTGTATGATAAAATTGTAATGAAATTTAAAAAAGAATGTAAAGTTTGTGTGTTTGTGTGTTGTAGCTACACGTATAACTGGCAATTTGACTTATAATGGTCAAATCTGGTTCTCTTGTGATTGGCTTTGACTTCATTATTAAATTTCTAGGTAAAGAGCTGAAAAATGGTGTATTGTTGGACGAAACACGGCCGTTGAGAACAGGATATAAAACATATGAAGGATTCCTTGAAGGAGCATCTAACCATCTGGAAAAAGTCGCAGTAAAAATCTTGGACATTACAGATGAGAACAAAAGTCAGTTGTTACATCGGGAGATCGATAATAATGTGAAGCTGCTCAGCCACGACAATACAGTACTTTACCGATGTTCTGGTAGAATTGAAGGAATCGGTAATCGTGTTTTTATAGCCATGGAATTATGTGATACAGATACATTGTATGAACTTGTAATAAAGAACAAGCTTGGCATGGAGAAGAAAGTCGTGCTGGCGCATATAACGAAAGGTTTACGCCACATACACGGAAATAAAATAGTACATAGAGATCTTAAACCACAGAATATCTATCGCTCATTATGTGGCAAGAAAATTAAAATCGCCGATTTCGGACTGAGCAAACAAAAAAATCCAATGAAGTCTAAATTGTCGAAGTCAGGAAGAGAAATTGGAACAGATGGTTGGGGCTCCCCTGAACATTACATGGGAAATGAAATGTCGTTCGCATCGGATATATACTCTGCTGGTCTTGTATTTTACTTCGTTTTATCCGATGGGAAACATGTATACGGAGAGGAAGAGTTCCGTTGGAAAATAAAAATCATTGATAGGGAAAAACCAGATTTTGGTGGACTTGCTTGTCACGATGCGCTGCTTGCGAAGGATTTAATTTGCACTATGTTATCGAAGAATCCACAAGCTCGTCCAACTTCTGCACAAGTTCTAAAACATCCTTATTTCTGGGAATATGAAAAGAAATTAAATTTTTTGAGCTCGGCAAAAAAGTTTTTACTTCCATATGTATTGTCAAATTTCAGGGTCAATGATCAGATAACTAAGGAAATTATTAATGAAATAAAAATGCGAAGTTTGCCATTCATGAAAGAAGGTTGGGGTAAAATGCTCTTGATCGACAATTCTTCCAACTCACCAAAAGATAGCATTGCAAGGGGGGAACTTGCTCAGATAGCAAACGCTACAGTTCATCCTTTCACGGATTATGATCATCGCTGCCCGATACATTTCATAAGATTCATTCGAAATATTGATGCACATTTTGAAGAAAACAGCAGGCTGTGTGATATGCTGAAAAACAGGGAAGGTGTTTGGAATTTTTTTTACGATATTTTTCCAGAGATCTTCTCCATTGTCTACGTTTCAATCAAAGAAAAATTTCCTGGAGTTGAGACTTGTGGCGGTTTCTCGAAATCCCTCTCTGGATATTTTTCATAGAATAGTTCGAAAAACTTATATCATGTAAATAAAGCGAACTATGCTGACGGTCATCTGAGTCTGTTACCATTCGGAGTTTTATAAGATATCTGGCCGAGTATATTTTATTGCTTATTATATGGTTTATAAATCTTTGACGGATATTAAATTGATTTCGCCAATAAATGAAAATTTATTTTCCTCAAAAATATAAAAATCATTATCTTTTTTTCATACAAGTCCGCTCTGTGCAACGATAAAGGCAGCGCCAAAAGAATCTGACTAACGGGGCACTCAAATGTCAAAGAGTTACTGCTAAATAAAATATCAGGAAAATGCAGACTGAGTGGAAAACATTTCATACAGAACTAAACCACAACATAGAGTGCGGTAGGTGGTATACACCCTGGGTGATGATAAAACCATCGACCACTTCCTTGTTTCCTTTTAGTCGCCTCTCACGACACACAGGTAATACGTTATGACTATTCCAAAGCCCGAACCTAGAAAGCCTAAATCTTAAATTAGGCAACAATATTTGCCAGTCATGCAATTGTCGCAACAGTACCATCCTGTATTACGGTATTTCCGTATTGTTACTAACTTTTACATTTTTCCTCATCACCTTCTAGCTTGTAGTTGTATATTCGTATTGTAATATATTATGTATCAGATTGGAAGTGTGGGCTGTCTGATATCTGTCCAACGTTAGATCAGACAGAAATTTAATATAACATACAGGCTTAAGACGATTATGGATAACGACAACAACCTAGGACGACCACTAATACGGTATAGAAAGTTACGAAATAACAATGAATTATACGTAATAGAAAGAAAAAATTGAAATATTTCCTGCACTGTGATGTTCCGTTTATAAATTTGTATTTTACTCAAGATACAGTTTGGCACGTTTTTCCGTTTTTACTCTCGAAAGCACTTGCACGGTGCCAGAAAAAGTTTGGTCTTTTTTTGGAAAAAGTCATTTTGCAACAAATAAAAGCAAAGCATTGAAGCACGCGAAAATGAGAGTATTGAATTCTTAAAAAATGCTTACGGCCAGTCTACGCTAGGCATGTGCTTAAATGCATCGTGTCATAAACAATTCATACCAAAATATTTGCCTCTGAGTGTGGAAGTTTCTTTAGCGATGTGCATAAATTTTGTAAGTTTTCGAGATAAGCACGATTTGTCTGTGACTCATGTTTGGTAAAATAAAATGTCTGACTAGCTACATGTTTGGGACAGATCTTTCAGCTTATCAGTTTTTTATTTCCAATAGTTGGTTGGTAATTAGAACGACCCAGTCGGAAAATTTCCGTCCAACCAATATTTTGTTAAGTATGTGTCACTGATAGATTGCGTCGATGGGACGCGGTTCATCTATGGAGCGTGCTTGACAAAATAAAATTTCAGATTGAGGTGAACGTTCTTATCTATCAAGTTTCGATGAAGACTTTCGCACTTCATCCTACACTTTCGAGTCTCGACTGTAAGCGCCAGTGGTAAATTGAAAATAGCGCATGTCGCGGGCAGATGTAAATTATTTTTGCAGTTCGTTTTCAGTCATCGGTCGTCGGAAGAAATGAAGACACATTGATTTTAACTTCTTGAATCTGAAAGACACTACAGTGTTCTCCCATGAACGCCGTCTTACCCTGAAAGGCGCGGTGTCTGGAAAATAGGTCGACTTCAAAAGCTCGTATTGCTATAATCACAAAAGTTAGCTTAATTATAAATATATTACAGTAAATGATCAGGGAAATGATGAAGAACGTCTGTATAGACATTCGAAACGTTGGCAAAATATAAAATATCGTTTGCACATCACCGGTTGAGCAATTAGATTCACTATGAATTTCCCTGATGGCAATCACTCTAATCACAGATGTTTGATTCATATTCGACTGAAGTGGTGGCCTCTTCCTTACTAGAATTACTTTCTGGCAAACATAAGCCGTAGATAAGACTGGGCAGAACCGGATGATTTGGAATTCGAATCTGGTTCGAATAATTTTTTCTAATCGCATCGAATCATTGATTTGGTACAAAAAAGAATATGCCATTTTTGCTATTACAAATTGTCTTTATCATGAAAAATAAAGAAATTTATAGATACAACTTACTATTATTACTATTAATTTCATATTTTAACTACATAATACAATCGATTTTGGTCAAAAATAAAAACTTCACTGCATTTAGCAAGTTTTTGTTCCCATAAACGATTCGCGACAGATTTAAAGCTATTGTGCATTAAGAGATACGAATTCCCACATCGACTTGGCCACTTCTAGCCGTAGATTGTACTTGACTAATTGCACTATTTATCATTGAGTCATGCTAGAAAAAAAATGTTCTGAAAAAAGTCGCAGAGAAATGATAAAAAGGAAGACCACAAAACTTGAATATTGTGGGAATTGAAAAAAAATTAGTATTAGTAGATGGTGCTATCATCTCCCAGGGCTGATACCACTTACTGTACTTTGCTATAGCGATTAGTTCCGTTTGGGATGTTTCTGAGTGTCATTAAAATTTACTCGAAAGATTGTGAGAGGGTCAAATGGTAGACAAACTCGCGCCCAAAAATAAAAAATACATAATATACAACTAAACAGGCGCACACGACTTAAAATTTTATTTTGTAGAGTATAAATCAAAGATGAACAAAAACTGAGTGAAGCGATCAATCAGTATCTCATTCTTAACAAAAAATGTTTGATCAGATTGTGTTTGACTGAGATAGATTATAACGGTCAATAAAGAATAAATAATGATAAATAGCTTTTTGCAAAAAATAAAAATAAATGAAATATGTATACTGAAAATTCCCAGGTGTCCTGGACTTTATTATGTTCGAAGGTGAACGAAATAAAAATAGTAAATAAAAGTCAAATTAAGATATAAGATTAGCGTTTGAGATGATTTTAAATTCATTTTTAACAG
The DNA here is from genome assembly GCA_963675895.2 of Styela plicata. NCBI lineage: Eukaryota > Metazoa > Chordata > Ascidiacea > Stolidobranchia > Styelidae > Styela > Styela plicata. The sequence goes on along the minus strand of OZ023142.1, from coordinate 16,286,929 downwards.
TAAAAATTATCCATTTTCTGGCACGAAGCGTTTAAAATGATCCGAAGGTTTGCGAAAATTTGCAATTTTGCTAATTAAAAGTTCTTGAATTGGTGTTGATGAGTTTATTATTAATTGTCGATTTTGTCAAATTTATGATGAGATGTCCTTCATTGTAGAATAATTACAAACAACCTACACATTTCAATTATAAATGTTGAATAGGCTAATTGATTGATTCTCGGAGTTTATATTAATTCTGAGGGAATCCTGGAAAAAGGTGGAGAGTCTTCGTCAAGCTGGACTCATGTTTGCTCATCGCTTTTGCTATCTTCGCACCATAGTTGACAGTTTTATACTTCATTGCCCTGTGCACTGTAGTAAGCATCTCCTCAACATGTCTGAACGCTGCTTCGCGCATGAATACATTAGTTATCGCATTTATAAACAAAGATCCATCCACTGTATTCCGAATCGATAGCTCGTTTTCATGCGTCGGGTACGCAACGAGTATGTCACTATAGTGTGGTAGATACACGCACTTTGAGATTTTGTCATTTTCAGTGAAGGTTTTCTGTGAATCTTCTGGTATTCTACTATCAGATTCGACATATTTGTTCATTTCGTTCCCTCTGCATATTTGGTAAATGAAAAATTTAGGGATATCTTGCAAGTGTGGAGCTGTCAAGTTGCTAAACATTGCTTCTATTTCTTTTACTTTGAGGGTTTGTGCATCAGTGCCTTGGATGACGAGGTTTTCCCCCTCTATCCCGCCGTGTGTCATGATGACTAATATCACAAAACTGTATGCTTTTTGCACTTTGCTCACTTCTTCTAGTATACATTTCATTTCTTCTGCAGTTTTATCAGTTTTCCAAGGCTCGGGGAAAGTTTCATTCCCGTAAAGATCACAGCCCAGACTACGCCACAACTTTACCATATTTTTCACATCTACTCTGGAGCCTTTTCTCTCCTTAATACATTTTGAACCTTCGAATGTGTTATTCAAAATCAGCGCAAGACCTTTAGGAGATAGTATTTGATATATATCGCTATTACCCAGGCTCTCTTTGTATTTTGCTTCAGTTGAGAGGGTTACTTCAAGGTTGTCTGGAACTTTCTCGCAGTAATTAACCACCGGGAAGGAGTTTTCAGGAGAGGGACATTTAACATCACGGTACTGCTGATACTTTGCAACCTTTTCCTTCTTGTCCTTGTTTTTTACTAGATCACTATTATTTGACGGAGCAACTTGCATATCCCCGCTAGCCTGCCCCTGCAACACTCTGTTAGATGAAATGGGTTGCTGGTCGCCTTCAAGATTTTGCGCAAGTCGTTCGAGATCATCCAATTTTCCTCCCCTTCTCGTCCATTTCAGCACCATCTGGTATCGTTGCTCATTCATTCCCGATGTAATGTAATTGTACTGGCATTCAGCGATATCATTATCACTCAAACCCAGTTCTAATTTGGCGAATTTTAACCAATCTGCTTGACCGAATTTTTCTATCACATCTGTAATACGTTTTGCCTTCTTTTTGTTCAATTCCAATTGCGACGCCATTGGCTACGAGACATGAACAGAAAGCTTCGATTATCGTCTGTAGTCTTGGAAAATATTTAACAACCTCTGTTAAGAGACAACTGTGAAAAAATATATTTCCAACACAATGACCCTGTGTTTATTTTCCAAAATTTTCTCACATTAACACCCATATAAAGGTCGCAATACACGTTTGAGTAGGTTGGTTTTTCTATGCCTGTTGCTGTGTATGTTTACTCCTTATATGCGAGTACAATCAACAGAAGGCAGCACGGCGGGTATGAATGTTTTATTGTCTGAAATACAGTTTTGGTCCTATCTTGGGTGGGGAATTTTAGATGGAAACACGGAGTCGAACTTATTTTCAAAATACTTGCACCTAGTTTCATGGATTTACCAACTGTAACTTTTACGGAGTTTTCTATTTGAAGTGTTATCTGGTAAATTTACAAGGTAAAATATAAAATTTGTCCAATTTTCGGGTACCTGGTTAAAAAACTAGATACCCCCCTTGTTGTTGAACAGCCTGGCAGACTTTGGGAAGTTTTGTGCTCACCGGTTCGGCAAAGCTTTTTCAAGCGTTACACTCTGGGTTGTGGGACGCACATAGACTAACGAGCCGCACTTTTCTTTACCCAAAACAGTGATCTTCATCCTGCCCCTTGTTAGTTTACGAGAACTGTAGAGCTCAAGAATGCTAAGTTACCAGAGTGTCAACCAACATATTGTACTTGTTTTACCAGGCATGAAATAATGAGGAATCGCTTGACTGAGGGGCATTTAACAAACGAAACGATACTCGAATGAAATTCTGAAAACGAATTAAATCATAGTTAAACTATAAATTTGCACAAACGTGAGTTTTCAGTAGCATACCCCCTGTCCTCGACTGTCATGATTGATGCCATCTTATATAGTCCACACCTCCCACGCCTCTTCAGAATCCGATTAAAAAAAATATGCAAACTAGCTAGTTAAGCTTGATTCAATTATGGATCTTGCTTATGTGATTTGGTTCATCTGTGGGTCATGATTTACACAATAAAGTATTGATATTGATGTTGCTTTGTGTGTTGGTATTTTAATATTTTTCACGTGACGCATCAGCAAGGCGTTGAATGGTATTTGAATATCAAAGATGTTTCAAGAATATGACCAAAATGCTATCAACGCACAAACAAAAATGCTAATTGTCTTTTATATTTGCATAGGCGTATCGACGTCATACATCCTAACGTTAAAGAACAAATCACACGAGCTAAACCTAGTTCTTCAAATTACTTGCCTTTTGGTGTAAACTTTGTGAGTATTGCTCCTGAAGGAGAAAGGGCTTATACCCAACAAACGTTAGGCACCGACCTTTGCTGTGTCTGTGGGTCTGTTTTATGTCACAGCTACCTGCGAAGTGCCTTCCTGTAGGGCGCGCTCGGAGCTGGGCAGAACCGATTAGTTGAGAATTCGAATCTGATACTTTTTCGAATCGTATTATGTCAATAGTTCCTTATATAGGTAGCAAATTTTCGGCTTTTTCATTACAATTTATATCATTAGCAACATTAAAAAATCATATACGAATTCACTAATATTTAGATATTAAACTATTAGCGTCAACATTTAAGTCATCATCTTCCAGGACATTTTATTATGGAAATAATATAACTCTAAGATTATTTCACAAGTTTTTATTCCTATGGCCGATTCACGATTTGTTCGAATAATCAGTGCTTTGACTCGATTCGAATCATTGAATCGGATTGTCCAGTCCTAGCTTTTCAGTACAGATATGACCTTTCATGCAGGTATACTCAATCAGAAAATTTGCACACACACACACATCTTTTGTTAAAAATGACACACTGATGGATCGCTCCCACGCTGCGCGTGTCATCTGTCGCTCATACTTGACAAAATTAAATTCATGACTGGAATATACCCACATAGAGGTTAGCTGACATTTGACCTTTGATAGGTATTTATCTGTTTTAAAAACACTGACTCACTCTCACAAGACGTTGAGTAATTTTGATAAAACGAACGAATAATATTGCCTTCGGGTTAGTCATGTTATTTCCTTACCTGATATATTAGCATAAATTATGGTTGATTAGATGATTTATTCTTTTATTGAGGTTTACTCTAAGCCGGGCCGAAATGACCGCCCAATAGGGACCAACCAACGACCACTTAATGACAAGGAATCACTACAAAACTTAGTACCAGCTGCACTCTTTCCAAAGAGAATAAACCGCCGTAGTGAACTATACTGAGTAGTATTTCCCATGGAATTGGTAAAACCATTCACCCCTTCTTGTACATAGTTGTTTCAGTAAGCCGGCTGGCGGGTTATATCTCCTAAGCTTGGTGCCACATTCTTTTTTATTAAATTGATGTCCACTCTAATTAAAGAGAAGCCACAACCAGCTTTCAAAAATCACCAAACAACGACTACGTAGGCAACGACTAAATATCTGCTCCAAAATGTAGTAACAAAACCTGCACTCTGGGCGGTAAACATGCCGAACGAAAGTCAACCGCCATGATAAAGTGCAGTTGGCGGTATCAACCCTGGATGGGCGATGGCAAAACCTTTTGCCACTTTATTACCAACCAAACCACTTATTTTGACCAAAGATTAGATCACAAATCGACCACAGTTCGGTTACTCTGTTTAATATGTGAGGAATTGAAAATTTGCTATTTATTTGGAATTGCAAAATCGATCAGCTTCAAAAAAAAAAAAAAATAAATAAAATGAAAAAATATACTAAGAGCTTAAGAAGAAGCCTTTATTCCGCCCGACTTATACCTAATAATATATCTATATAAGTCCAGCATATGAGCGTGGTGGCTTGGTAACATTGCAGGTTGAAGGTATCCAGTTGGGGTCTCATCTAGGTCGGCTCCTCAACACGTGCCCATCACTCAACTCAAGGTATAATAAGTCATGTAGGCTCCTCCGAACCTGATAGATCAGACATTTCGGACAATTTTAACCCTTTTCGTCTATAAGTGACCGCTGATATATGGTTGGTACAACTCCCTTCTCAAGGTGATCTACTTAAATAAGTGGCTATGAAAAGGTCCAAAATCTAATAATTTTTAACTGGAGGCGATATTTTTTAATTTTTACGATTTTTAATTAGATCTCAAAACATCAGGTAAAAGTTATTTATTTGACGTGGTTATGGCACAGCAATAAACGGTGTGATTGGACAAGTTTGGACAATTCAATTCGAAGATTCGCGTCGATTCGGAACACATATTAACCGAATCTGTCGTGAATTTGTCATGTGAACAAAAACTAGGAAAAATAAGCGAAATTATCATACCTTAATGACAATTATAACATAAAATTTTTTGATTTTGTTCAAATTTGTATTTTTACACGATTCGATTTTATTCGAATCAGATTATAATTCGAAATCATTCTGTTTCCCCTAGCCCTATAGTATTGTCGTCAGGCCAATTGTGCTTCAGAATGTTTATTATAAATATTATATATCGTTTTGATATATCTGTGTTACAGATGAATTATTGTACTCTTTGATGGATATGGATTAACGAATCGGACTTGACGAGATACAAAAGCGAGATCTTGAACCTATTAGTCAGCATGATAACCACTAGTCCATGCCGTCTAGTGATTCAGGGATAAACATACAACGCCAGTACAATTTTAATCCAAGCATTTTTTTATTTAAAAAGAAGTCATTTTTAATCACACAGAAACTGAACTAATAATTTCATATCGAATGGCAAAAACACGGATACAGTTAATGAAAGTGAAAACTTGAACAAACTAACATTGTAGTTGTTAGTTTCTGCATCACTGAGAGTAGCGTTAGATCGTTATGGGTCCTTAGCCTTGGCATTCAAATATGAAAAGTGGGCGATTTTTGGAATTTTATTTATCAGATAAAAACTCAAGTTCTTTTTTATAATTCGTTTCGAAGTCTGAATGGATTTTTATAAATTACGTTCAAGTTTGGGTGTTCCCAAAGTGGCATGTAATAGGAAATCCACAAGAGAGCAAGAGGCTATCCTAACCCACGTACCATACATGTCCTGCTATCCTGGCCCATCCCCATCCACCTGATGACCTGGTAAACCCCCACCTACCGGATGACCTGCAATTCAGCCGCTAACCTGACCGCCTACACTAACCCAACTCTTCTACCTGACGGTCCATCCTGACTCAACCCCAGATATCTATCCCGACCCACCTCCAGCCACCTAACCTGCCTTCCTGACCCACCTCCAGCTAACTGACCTGCTGTCCTAACACACCACCACCTGACCTGCCTTCCTGAGCCACCCCAAGCTACCTGACTTTTTCCTTAACCGACCCACGCTTATCGACCTGCCATCCTGACTCAACCCCAACTACTTATCCTGACTCACCATTGATTTGAATACCCGACTTTGAGCTGTCCACACGACTTCAACGCGCAAGACGAAACAGATTAGAATTTCAAAGTATTTGCCTACCTTATTTTTCAATTACTAGTCATTTGAATGGACCATCCTAAACAAGGCCCTGTACCGGAAGTCACCCAAAGATGTCCGGGGTTGCATTGTTAGAAAAATATGCTGTTTTCGGTTTGACCGAGCCTACGTAAGTTCAGACTTCAGTGATGGATGTGGATTAAAGAACCGGGCGAAATATGAAAGTTATATCTTGAACTTGTGATGTCGGCATAATATTCGGTAAGCTATGAAGTTCACTGATTTCGGTATATTATTTTTTTATCAGAATTCGCTCCTGAAGCCACTAAAGTACAAAGAGCTACATGAAATGTAGGGGTGGGAACTAAGGCAAGGAATTCCAAAGTTAAGAGATTTGAAAAAACTTCTTGCATAAAACTGTTTATGACATTGTGGAACCTTCACAGTGAATAGGTTAGAATCCTACAGAACAGTACCACTGTTGTTATGTTTATTACGGATAACCTGCCAAATATATCTGAGCTAGTGAGTTTTATATCATGGGAGTTGGAAAAAAACATCTACCACTGCCTTGTTTCCTTCCGCATGTCTCTTACCACACGCTGAAAGATATAATCTACAGGTAGAAAATCAGAAATTTAATTTTGTCAAGTACGAGCCACAGATGGCCCACGTCTTATCATTGCTGACTTTCAGGTCAAAACGTCTCACAACCTGCAACGAGCCAAGATGAACAAGTTATGATTGAGCATGCAATAACTCACTACACCTCACTTCTACAGGCAAATGCTGTCGAATAAAAAATATTAATATGCATTTTCGTGAGTTTTTGTAGCTGGTGACCCCAACGACCTGACTCTTTCCATACACCTGACCTGAGGCCCTCACTTCCACCTACCTCACACGCTATCCTTTAATCAATTCCATCTACCTGACGCCCTAACCCAACCCCGCCTAACCGACAATCCTGGCTAATCCCCATCTACCTGACCTGAAACCGGGACCGTATCCAGGGTTTAGATACGTTTATACCAAGGGAACTTTCTAATCGATTCGGCTCATTTGTTCTCTCTCCTTTTTCTCTTACTAATAGTTAGTAACAGAAGGTAAGAGAAAAAAAGATAGAAACAAATGTTGTGCTGAACATATGTAAAAGATACCTCGGCATAAACGTTTCGGATATCAGACCCTTTTTCTGACCTAAATGTTCGATAAAAGGTAGTATGCGTCTGGATATAGACAGCCGGAGGTTGCCCGCTGAGTAGCAAGCATTTTGTTTGGAACTGTTTATTTATACAGAACTCGGAACTTTTTTCGTTACTGCCTTATGAATATAAGTTGTTAGTTCAAGGGTTTTCGAGTTCGTAATAGCATGATGAGAGACTGGTGAATGAACTTAAGCAAAACAAACCTTGAGGAATTAAACTTATTTAGAACCAAATAGTTTAAAAATTCAGTGAGAAATTTCGAAGATGTTCATGAGAGTATGTGCAAGATTCTATAAACCCATGAATAAAATAATAAACCGGTTTGATATTAACAGTGTGAATAGTAGTGAACAATGCGGACAGTTTTGTAAGGCGCGATGGCCCAGTGGTTAAACATGTTGGCATCTCGGGTTCGAGCCCCGACGAGTCCGGCTCGCTTATTCATGCCCGCCACCTAACCCAGGGTGTAATAACTGGGGTAGGTAAGCCGAACAGGAAAAGATGATATCTTTCCAGTAATTGTAACCCTGTCCGTCTATAAGTGGCCGCTGTTACAGGGGCTTGGACAGGGTGATCCACTCTAGGAAGTGTCTATAAAAAAAAGTACAGACTTTAGATTTAGCCAATTTCCTTAGTGACGAAGGAGGCGACAAAGATGGTAGATGGTTTTATCATCGCCCATGGGACATACCACTCAATGCATAATTTACTATGGTGGTTCTTCTGTGGGGGATGTTTCACTTTCGGGGTTGTTGGTATTACATGTATGATCAAGAATGAGATATTGATAGCAGTGTAGGAAACGAGTCACTTCGATTCCCGAGTCAGGTCGAGTCCAAGAACGCGCGATTTGCGAGTCGATTTCAAGTCTTGCAAAAATTTAAGTTTAGTGTCAAGTTCACTCAAGTCAAGTTGCTGTACTTTTAAGTCACAAGTCAAGTCGACTCATACATTTACGAGTCTCAAGTCGAGTCACGACTTGATTTTTAATTCGATTAGCGGCAACGACAGATTAATTTGCCACTTGTCACTTTATAATTACCCACTTCGAACCATCATCTGAATATTATTGGGCAGGTGAACACGGATTCACAGCAGGGCACATTGCATAGTTCACATCTTTGTGGGCGCATTTTCTTCTCTGATGATTCACGCGACGGCAGACAAAGTGTTTTTTCAAAAGATGGTTGCAGACTCGAGCTAAATTTTTATCAAGCCGCGTCTGCATTTTTACAAGTCGAATACGAGACGAGTTATTTAGCCATGACAACTCAAGGCAAGTCAAGTCATTGAAAAAGTTATTTCGAGTCGAGTCATTGGCCCGTTCGAACCATTGACTGGCGTATCCTCAACACTTATTGATAGATCGCGCCGATGAGGTGCTGTTTTGCTGTCTCTCGTACTTGACAAAATAAAATTGTGTAAAATTGTGTAAAATGTGACACGATACGCACCTCAAATCATGATGATGATTCATAGGTAATTGCTTTTTCATAAGAAGCAAACACTCTTTTCGATTCCGCCAAATCATTTTTTTTACATCCACTCATTAACATGGATAACATATAGGCCAACACGGTTCCAGTCCCGCCGAACCTACTCAAGATTTTACACATTGGGTTGAGTGATGGGCATGGATAAGGTGACTGTACTTTGGCGTCATTTTTGTTTCCCTTCGGCTTGCAATTAATTGCATTTTACTAAGGTATTTTGTTGATTTCGTGACATTTTGGACTTAAAATGAGAATTTTTGTGCCGTCTTGAAAAAGACTCCTGCCTCCAGCGGGTCTATTATTTTGCATAAGAATGCATCTCTTTAACATTGACGAAAAAAAATTGTGTCCACAAAATTTTATTTCTGGATCCGCCACTGTAGTACATGCCAATGCAAACCTTATTGACCAAGATTGCTATTGTTTATATCACGGCACAGCTTATAGCATGTGTCTGATATAAATTGCATTTCATTTTGTGTTTATCCTCTTCCGATCGTGAGATCGAGTCTCTACCATGAGGTTCACGTGATTCTTTCTGACTTTTGCAAATCTATTACTTAACTTTACTCTATGTGCAATCCTTGGCAAATTACCTGTTTTACGAGATGAAATAGATTTCAAAAAATTAAACTAACCTTGGTATCGACCGGCAAAGTTTTCACTCATACTCCTACATCGGATGGCTTATGGGCCAGGATAGCATAAATGCTTCGTAAATAAACCCTGATCTGGGAGGCGAAGATCAGTCGACAGCGGCTAAGAGACGGAATTTCAGCGAGAAGAGATTTGTGAGCTAAGATGGATAGAGCGGGGCAGGATAGTAAGTAGTTTAGCGGAGGGGTGATTTGGGGTAGGTCAGTCAGGATAGCAGGTATGTTTGAGAAGGTACGGGATGTAGGTCAGGATATCAGGTCAAATGAAGTGAGCTGGGTCAGATAGTAAGAGATGGGGTCGTTCAGGATGGCGAGTTATGCTGGTGGGAAAAGTGTGTTGCAGGCAGAGGGAGGAGGGTTAGGTAGGCAGCGGTGAGTTGAGGTAGAGATGTGGGTCAGGATAGCAAGTCACGGGGCTGGATCAGGTAGAAGTAAGTCGGTATAGTAGATAACCTAGAGGGGTGCTTCAAGACAACGGGCAGATAGTGCATCAGTTTGGGAGAGTCGGTTCCGATAGAGTTGTGGGTTAGCTGGATAGTGATGAGTCAAGATATCAGGGCCCGGTTCGGATGGAGTTTTAGGTAGGGTCGATTGAGGTGAGTGGATCGGGAAATGACAGGTGAGATTCAGGCGGTGGGTAAAGTTGCCACCAGCAGTTGGATACAACCACAAGTATGCTTTTCTGGTTGTAGTTCTCCTTGACTGCTTGCCTCTATTTTAAGAGCTTCAAAATAACATTTCGTACAGAGACAGCGAATTTTCAATAAATTAGTTTTTTATTCAAACATTCACCACGAAAATAAATAAATTACAATAGCGAAAAATACATAAAAATTTAAATGATAAGACAAAATTGAAATTATTCTGCAGATTTCCGTATCCGGTCAATGTATTGCGTGAGACTCCCACAATTTTAATTTTTTCGAATTTCTCTCGAAAAAAATTTTAAAAATGATCCTCACACCTTTTCTAATTGCCTCGAAAAAGGTGACCAATAAATTATGACTTGAAGACTTTCAAAAAGTGAAGACAAAACACACAAAACTGACAGACACACGAATAAATAAATGACAATAAATAAGTTTATAACATTCAAAAAAAGAAAAAATAATAACTATTTTGATGAATACCTCACCCGAATGAAAAATGAATTAGCAAAATATAAAACGATATTGTCCGATTTTGTATGTATATACGAATAGGAACAAATATCAAAGCCAGAAATTGATCTAGGGCACTGAAAATATTCAAACCTCAAAATTACAGTGTGAAGACATCTGAATTTTCTGGTTAAAACAGACGTGCAATGTACAAACTGCTACCGTATTTAAAGATAAATTTTCATTAACATTTGGTAAATTAAATATGTAGAACATCTTTGCTAATATTGGAATAATCTGAATGAGGAAATAAAAAAAATTGGAGCTGACTATTTCTATTCAATCTTTCAAATTGGCGATAAAAAATTGTGATGTTAGACGACACGTCACGTCTTATACTCCATTTATTCAATTTACGTTACTTGTAAGGTGTTCAGTACAGAGCAAACATTGGACTTATCAACTTACAGTTTTAAAAAGATTCTTAAATAAACTTATACAACAAATAATATTGACTTGAAAGCAGACAGAAACATTAAAATAACGACACAATATAACAAACATATAAAAACAATAAAGCAAAGAAGCGAAAGCAAAAATAAAATATTTTGTAGGAATATGATCGGAAGCAATGAATAACATGACAACTTACTACTAAAACGAAACAACAAGACGCGGAGATACAATACATAGATAATATTGAAATAGAAAAATAGATTTGTCCATAAAACTAGACAGGATAAGTAATATCAGTTTAAGAGTATGAAATATGTTGAAACGTGGTGTTCTGTAGAGTTAATTTTTTCGAACATTCACTTTTTAACTCGCCATGTTTGCTATACAATAATTAATAATAATTTACAAAATTTTATGAAATTCATGACAAAAATGTGGTCCACAATATATTTAAAACATAAAGATTTTCGGAACCCGCGATAGCAAAATAGGTTGGTGAATTCATTAGATAATTAGAGATGTTCCCGTATTATATAATGAATTTATAAAAGCAGTAAAATGTAAGGTGGAATGTTTAGTATGTAATAAATCAGGTTGATTGACTTGACTGAACAATGTACCTTTTCAGTGAAATCATTGATCGATTAGAGATTTAAACTAAAATGGTTGTGGTGACAAGAGAAATTGGAAATTTTATTTTGTCAAACATGAGCTACAGATCCACCGCGACAAAGTGGTGCGTGCGGGTAATCCATGCTTAACAAAACCTTTCAGTCTGAAATTTTCCTATAGGAATAATATCTGTTAATATATTATGTACAGAATGACATGGAAGAAAAAATACAGTGAGATATTGATTTGCGATTATAAGCGATATTTATAAAGTTTCAGAAATTTGAAAAAGGGGGATTGGAACCCAAATTAGTTCATTAAAAGTATTCGTATTGAAATTTGGGAGATGTGTATGAGCGATTTCTGTCAGTATTTTTTGAAAATGGTTTGGGTGTTGCCAGATTTAATTGTAAGAAGTTGTGTTTCCCGACTGAGACATATATTTGAACTACAATAAATTATGATGTGTATCTTAGTGTTTCTCATGTTGAAATTATAGTAAAATATAATAACAATTAAATGAACACGCCCAGTCACGCACGCACACACACTCACAATGCACAATAGCAAGTATCCACACACCTACACTATGTTTAATAGGGAGAAGGATGTTTTAGACACAAAAAACGTGTTTTTTTTAATTTATGAAGCAAATGAAATGTTTCGATTTGTAATGTATGAGCCATAGATAGATCGCGCATTTCTGTTGAGATATGGTGAAGTTCATGGCAGATCTCGGACAAATTTTACACACGAAACATGAAATTTTGAATATTTATATTTTTGTTCACATTGCACGTTGACACATATATTTTGGCACCGTTGGTAAAATTTTAGGTAGTTTTTTGTAGATTTCTCGATCAAACAAAATTTTCCTTTGGATTCTTCTTTCCTTGTAAATCGGCTTGAATATATGGTAATATATCTGAAAAACATATAGTTGCATATTACTAACTGATAAAGAAATAAAAAAAAATATGTATAATATGTTGTAATAAGAATACTTTAATCCTGAGGTCATTTGTATATTTTTATAGAAGTTAGCTCTGAGCAAAACCGGAAGCAGCATTGTCCAAAAGGAACTAACCAACGGAGACACAAATACCCAAGAGATAATGCAACATGAAGTGCCGTCAACTGCACTCTATGCAGAAAATACTCTATTAAGAACTAATCCACCATGATAAAGTGCAGTGAGTGGTATCTTCCCTGGGCGGAGATAAAACTAAAATCTACCACTTCTTTGTTTCCTTTTAGTCGTCCCTTACAACACGCAGGGAATACATTAGGACTGTTCTGAAGCTCGTACCCACAGGGTAAAAATTTAACCTAATATATTTCTTTCTACCCTGCCGTGCGCAAGAAAAATTGTTTATTCATGGGGATTCTGATTCATGTCAAAGCTATCATAGTGAAATACACCGTCCCATATTTTGAAGGATAACGAAAACTTGTTTAGCATTTAAATTAGCATATTACGTCATAACGTTATTTTTTCGTTACAAAAAATAAATGATAAATTTATTATGAAATAAATTTATGACAAAGAATATTTCACTTACTTCGCCACCTCAAGAATGCAATCAGTGGAATCCATAGAACACTACATGATATAAGTAATACTATAACAGCAACTACCCAGGATGGATATTCGATTTCTTCTGTAACACCTGGAAAATTATTACATTTCTAAGCATTTTTAACAGTGGTGAGTTGGGTGAAGTTTTGGATTTGAAATTCGAATCGATCCGAATATAAGTCTGATTGAGATGATTCGAATATTCGTTTCTGTTATTTAGTATGGTTCGACATCGGTTTTCGGTATAATATTTTGTAAAATTCGAAACTCGTTGCGATCATGATATCTTCGACCCGATATTTTAGAATGGAAAATCTAGGCCAGTGGCTATTAAGCTGAGAGATCAGACATATATTTGAAAACCGATATTCAAATTAAGGGACTTTGCGACTGTGATTCGAATCAAACCGGATATAAGTTTGATTGGGATATTCGAATTTTTGTTTCTGTTATTTAGTATGGTTCGACATCGGTTTTGAGTATAATTTTTTGTCAAATTCGTTGCGATCATGATATCTTAGACCCGATATTTTAGATGAAAAATCTATGCCAGTGGCTATCAAGCTAATGGCTTGAAAGATCAGACTGAATTTTATTACCGATATTCAAAGTAAAATTGCTTTCCGCCTGTGGCGCTTTTTGCGACATCACAAGGTCTAAAAATGTGTCAGGTTTCCATCAGCCAAAATTCTGATTGCGCTATGCCCCTGGTTAATGAAAAAGCTTTTGAATAGCGCAAAAACTAACGCACAAAGGCTATCGCGCACACTTAAATTTGTCAACATGATGCAATCAATAATTCACGCACTAAAAACCCTTTATAAATTGAATAAAATGAAAATCAACTCACCTGTCGCGCTGTTATAAATTTCATAACTTGGTGTCTTGAGACCGAGTGATACAAGTGACGATATGAACAATACAGCCATACATATCGGTGATACAGCATACCATGCTACCTTCCAATACCAACCAGGCGGTCCTTTACCCATCATAAGTTCAATGTCTTGTGAAAATCTAGAAATGGAAGGAGATTGTTTGGAATCCATCTTGGTGATCCTGATCAAAATACATCAGTAGCGCATATCCGAAATCGTAGTTGTGAACGAATCTCAGTTTTAAAATAATAAAAATCAATTCCATTCGCCTATGTGGGCCGCAGTAACGCAAAAATTCTTCAAGCTGTTAAAAGGAATTCTTCGATTCGATGACGACCGTGATGTTGTAGTGAGTATAGATGGAATTTAGAGATAAATCGTCACGTAATAAATGAGATTAAAAATTACGAAGAAAAAAAACCTGGCTAGTTTTGCTCGACATTTCTTTTTCGTCTTAATAATCATCAAATATTAAACAAATAATGATAATAATATATGAAACAAAAAACTATATCTCACTTGTCCATTCCGTACACATACACAACAGCAATATTTTCAAAGAAAGCGATGAGTAGAAGAGGTAGCGTTCCTGCGTATGTATCGAACAATCCCAATACATACATGCCAGATTGTAAACAGAATATTAAACCGATTGAAAATGAGACGATGCAGAGGATGCCTGGCATAAGAAGAAATCAGGATTGTGAACACAACTGTCTAATAAGATTTAAAAAGTTTCAAAAATCAATACAAACATAAAATCGTATCCAATTATTTTGTGCACGCATGTCTTGGATAAGCTTGGTTTTCTAGCCGAATATTTCAAATCTGGTTCTATACAGAAGTAAGGCGAGGGTATAGTAAATAGTCGATTTTTCAAAATGCAACCCATGAAATAAAATTATTGCTCAAAGCGTTTAGAAAAGTTTGGCAGTTAGCTCAATCGCTAAATCGTTAAGAATACACAACGAGCAACGCATCTCTGATCGTCCTGACGCGAGTTCGAATCCCGTTAGGGATGATGATCATATTTGAAAGGTCTGCTGGAGGCCTCGTCTGCGCACGGTGGTTCACGTAAGCACTGCTCTGCTCACAGGTCCATACACAGGGATAATGAGTAATATGACAGGCTGAAAATCATCATCCCGATTCGAAAGAGTCGCCATATGGTGAAGCTGAATTCTCGGTTTCCTCTATCGCAGGATAAAAATAATATTCTATACCGTATGTTTTTACCTAATTATTTTTGTTAAGCTTGAATCACAGATGGATCGCGCCGCTGCGTAACAAAATATAATTTCTGATTAGGAGCACATACATCGAATCATAGAAATGAGTATTCGAACGGACCGAATCCGAATCAAATTGTTTTTACAGCCACTCATTTGAGCGGATCACCACGAACAAGGCTATGTACAAGTGGCCACTTATAGACGAACAGGATTAGTGCTATGTAAACTCCTATTCTGTACTCACCAACGACGAGTTCTTTTCTTATTTTTACTCCTAAATCTTTCAGAGGAGTAATGATTCCTTCTAATGTCCCGAACATTGATCCTAATCCGAGGTTGATCAACATAGAGAAGAACATAACACTCCAGAACGGTGCACCAGGCATCCTGATCATGGCTTCTGTGAATGCGATGAACGCAAGACCTGGCCCCGAGACAGCCTGAGGATGAAAAAGATTAGTTTGATTACAAGAACACTTGCATTTTTAACGGGATCATTTGACTGGAGCAAGCCTAATGCAAGGATCCGTACCGGCAGCTAGTAGATGTAATAAATTAGTTCACTTGAAAGCACACTTGCCTAGTCGTGTACTCAATTGGTCGTGAACAAATAAAATGATCCAAAATTTGAACAGAATGATCATGAAGTTCAGGGAATCATCAAATCTGTCTGTCCTAATAGCAGTAGGATAGACTTTGCGGTCGGTCGCGCAGAGCGGCAAAGGATTCGTGGTACAAACGAAGCAGAAACTTGATTATGGATCCTTTAGTTGCGATATAAAATCAAAATGATATATTTCTAAACTTGGAACATTTGAATTTGCTTCGGATTGCTTCGGTTTTTCTCGATAGAGAAAATGCAGATATTCACGAACCTTTTTTAATTCCTCTGGAACGCTGCATTGAGAAAACTCGGTTACTGATGTATTGGTGAATGTTGACCAATCCTGAAAGTAGATGAAAACGTTTCATTTCAACGTTTATTATGTCTAGGACATCGTGCGAATGGCCCGAGGCGACGGAAGCTTATAAAACTTGAGGGGGCTTCAGGGATTTCAGAAAAGATTCCGTTGAATTCTGACAATAAATAGTAATGCAGACTGAATAACACTTTTTCCAATTTGCCTGCATACAACCGTGCTTATCACCTTTACCACTGCTTTACTCTCTGTATATTATACAAAAATACTGCTTTTTTATTGAAATTCTCTCTTAGCAAGCCCGGAAGCAGTACCTAAAAGGAACCAACCAACGGTCACTTGAATGCGGAGAGCTCTGCACTCTGAGCGAAATCAATCCACAGCGAAACTTAACCACTATGTTAAAATGCAGTGAATGGTATCTGCCCTGGGCGATGATATAAACATCTACCATATTTAAGGTATGAACTATTTATTTTCGGGATACAATAAAATTTTATCTATCCATCATTGGTATAAGGTACTTACCGAAACCAATTCCGTTTCGTTGTTATAAATCGTCTCATTTATATAACCGAATATATGTTCGTAGTTCTTCCTGTCCAGTACATTAACAACATGGAGTAGTTCATGAGATGGACTGTGGATCTGGAAGAATTCTCGGACATGTGCAATGTTTCTGAAAAGGAAAAGATATATTTAGTTGTAAAAATAATTCGAATCCTAGTTTTTGCAGGATACCGATATTTTTCTCAATCAAGTCGTAATAAGTTCACACCTTCCTCAAGTTCGAGGACAGGTTTTAGAAAATGTGTGAGCGGCTAAAGTTATGATGAAAAAAACTGGTGAGAGGGATTATCATATTTTAAAGCAGAAACCTCTTACTGCACCCTATTGTAGCGACTGTGCAGACATCCCTAGAGAGCAATAGGGGTATCCGTCCAGGGGGGAGGTAGACCCAGCTAGCAGATGTTTCCTTCGCTTCTTACGACTAGGGCTGGACAAAACCGAATCATTTGGAATTCGAATATTTTTTTCGAATCGGATCGAATTACGAATCCGATGGAAATAACAAATATCCCATCTTTACTATTACAACTTGTCTTCATTGTGAAAATAAAGAAATTTGTATTTATAGTGTATATTCAATTCACACTCCTTGTCTAAAAAAAAATTCTCATATTTTAACGTCAAAATATAATCGATTTTGGTCATGTTTGACCAAAATCGATTGTATTTTGTCGTTAAAAATGAAAATTGTAGTCCATCTAGTAAGCATTTCGAATCGATTCGAATCACTGAATCGAATTACCCAGCCCTACTTACGACACACGGAAAGTTTATGCAATTAAATTTAAAAAAAAAAATTTAAAAAAAAATGACTACAATAATTACCTGTCTAAACATTCTTCATTCATGCTAAAAGCCTTGAATCCAAGAACAGCAAAAACAACAATAGATGCGAATATACTTGTCGCAGAATTGATTATAGAAACGGTGAGAGCGTCCTTTCTACAATCGTTCTTGATATCATTATATGATGAATAAGCGATAACTCCTCCGAATCCAAGACCCAAAGAAAAGAATATTTGCGTCGCTGCGTCTCGCCACACTTCTGGGTCTTTTAGCCTTGAATACTGAAAGAAACAGCGACCGTTAATAGGTGTATGTTAAAAATGGTTACACCGTTTTATTCATTAATGTTTTAAATAGACTTGCCTTTAATACATTTGAATAGTTGTTTCCCTGCACAACGGGAGGGTATATATGTATCGGTTCAGCTTAGCACTGGTGGGCAAATTGCGACGGAATTTGTGTGTGCTTGTCTGCAGATTCTCGTATATCGCATGCGTATTTGATTTGAGTCTGTGTCATGCCCAGACTGGCAATATGCCAGCTACTACGCTACATGGACACCCGAAAAAACGGGTTCCATTAGAAAAAAAATTTAGCAAAGAGGCGAGATTGCATGATATAGCTGTGGCTTGAAAATTGAAAGGTGAATGTCTGGTAGTAACCAAACTGTACAAAATAGTTCAAAGCCATCAATACCGAAATGAAATAGCAGTGTAGTTAGACACCCGAACACCCGGACACCCGAAGATAATCAAGATGCTGCCATCTTAGCAATGTCCATCAAATGTTAATTTAGCATGCGATACTTACATCGGGTGTTACCATGTATAAAAGTCCACTGACAGCGCCATCTAGTGTTATTGCACGGAAGAAAAATATAAGAAGAACGAGGTAGGGGAACGTTGCACTGAAATATATCACCTGGAAATAAAAACATTCAAATAAGTATATTTTTAATTGAAATTAAATCGGTCAGGAATTTTATTTTGTCAAGCATGCGCCACAGATGGATCGCGTCTCGTCGACGCGATCCATCAGTGACGCATACTTAACAAAAGAAGTTTAGCTCAGAGTTTTCCGATTTAGAACAAGGTTTGAAACAGCACCTGGGGACGATAGTAAACAACAAGAAATACATAATGATAAACTGCCAGCAACTGTACAAAGTAGAAAAACATTGGAATATTTAATGATTTGTCCTAATACTATCATACACGTGGTTACAGAAATCCAGTGTTCAGAAAACCAGTTGATTGAGGTGGTAAATGGAGGACCATTGCCCATGGTACACACCACTCACTGCACTTCAATATAGCGGTTCAGTTTTTTTGGGATGAGTATCAGTGAGGTCTGTGATATTCGATTAGCCACTGATAATATTTGATTAGGCAGACAATAATGTCTAAACAATGTATCATTAAAACTATATTCAAAATATTCGAAGAAAATTTTCCGTCCTGATACGCGGAATTATTATTTTTTGTATCATTTCAGAACCTCCTTGATCAGGAAGCTCGTAAGTTTGAACTCAACAGCCAACACCTGGTAATTCAAAACTGCATCGTAAGCCAAATACATATCAGTACAAACTGATATGGAATTGGCTTACGATGCAGTTGAGTGACATTTGTTTAACGGAAACTATTTTACTCCTAAGAACTTATTACAGAATAATGCTATCAAATCATAATAATCATAATGCTATAATCACTATTAGTAAATGTGTCAAACCAGTTATGAGGTTTTAATCTCTGTACGCACGGGCCAAGAAACAGTCCTAATAAACTTTCTGCGTGGCGTACAAGCGACTAAAAGAACGAAAAAAGGGTGGAAGAGGATTTCACAATTGCCCAGGGGCAATTACCACTCACTGCGCTTTATCATAGCGGTTCATTTCAGTTTCGGATGTTTTTCGTTTTTAGGTGCAGTCGCTAGCACTAAATCTTGTAATAGCACTTTGCGATTAAAGTGGGCTTTAGGTGGTTCCTTTTAGGCACTGCTTCCGGTCTTGCTAGGAGTGAATTTCAATAAACAAAACACGTGCCCTACACCCATACCGTGCTTTACATATAACATATTTGATTACACATTCACGCATTTTCGATAGCGGTCGTATAACTGGAAATCACCGAGACAGGATGCCGGCGGCAGACCACTGGCATAGTTAGCGGTAAACCACAACAGTACAGTAAAACTTTAATATCCGGGAATGTGATTTAATTGGTTTATAACCTTATCGCTTGGAATTTTAACATTTTGTTGCGCTCTTGGCAGAGTAGACTGAAGTGCAATGGAGAGCAGGTCCTTTACGACATTGTATACTTCTTTTTTATATTAGAATAGGAATATGGCTAGTCGCTACTCGTGCAACAGAAGCCAAATCAATACTAATCTAAGTATTTCGTTTCAAGAGTGTTTCACACAATCCCCAAAATGGTCGTTAAAATGATATGAACGAATACGTTGGCAAAGAAAGCTCTAACTTTAACGGAAAATGCACGAAGTCCTGTTCGTATATATATCGACCAGCATCATTCTGCTTAAATACTAACAGTAATCAAAATTAAACATAAAATATCAAAATGAAATCAAATCAATTTATCTTCCTAGTACATTAAGTATAGGAAATTAGCGATATGTTAATTCTGACTTCGTGTGAGTTTTTTTAATGCGAATTTTAATCTTATAATCTTGTTCAATTATACATATTTGAATCGTTAAAACTCCTTATATAAATTATATACATTTACACATATAATTATATACAATATACTAATTTCCTAATAAAGTGTTAGGAATACGTATTGTAAGAATACCTATTTCGTGTCACTGATGTACTGAGGGTTATAGCAGCGTTTCCACTGTAAACCATGTCCTGCGAAACAAATTGATCAAAAAGATACAAATCTTGACTGAATTCCGCATATATTCCCCAATATATTTTACAAACTTAATTTCAATTGGAGACATAAAAAAGATCGAATAAGGATTAGCTGTAGTCTTGTACGGGATCAAGTTATGGCAGAGTCGGTGATATACTTTTGTTTATAAGTCCATAATTATTGGAGAAGAATAATTTGGGCTAAGCTTTAAGATATACCATTTGCATTACTATGTACAAATATAGCCCGACTGACAGAAGATAACACTACTCGGTGTTTTCCTAAATATGATCCATCATATCCGCTAGTAAAATTACGCGCCAGAGGCGAGAAACGCTGAATTTTAATTTGACAAGCACGAGCCACTGATGGACCGCGCAGTGTCAGCGCGATCCATCAGTGACTCACTCATGTTTGACGACAAAAATTCAAACAAAATATTTTTCACTGAAAATATAAATGATTAATTTTCTTTTCAATAATTGACGCGTTTTTAGTAATTCTTTATTTTAGATACAAGATGCATTCATGTAACATTGTCCAAACCTGGTTCATGCTTGACAAAATTAAATTCCGGTTTGTAGGAAATTCCCTATTACATCATAATTGTCACAAAAGCACGCGATGTATGACGAATCGGAATGAAAAATATTTTGCATAGAAATAAATTCGATGTTTAGAAAAATATAGCCATAAAATATGAGATTACTTCGCCATCCAAAATGTAACTCACTTGTATCGCACAAAAATAAGAGCTAATAACTAATATCCAAATATCTTACGAGACGAAAAAGTATCCCTTTTTACAAAGTTTTCTATTTTATCGAACAAAGAAAAATCAATTACAAAATCCCTTTCACGAGGTTTGAACGTCATTTTGGCGCGAAAAACCCGTTATTTCTAATAAAAAAAATCATTATTTGGAGGTGTGTCGGGGGTGTAAGATATCTTGTCCAATGACCACGAGTTTTCGATGAATAGAACCGAAAACCGATTTGTTTATGACTTTTCAATGCAATACATTTTACTAAAAATATGCAAATTTTGCATATTTAGATACTGTTACGCCCCGACTGGTCCTGTGAATTCCATTGGTTCGATTGAGCCAACTGTCAGTCCATATCAGGCGTGAAGGCGATAAGTGTTGTTTCAAAAGGTAGAACTTAAACTACTTCGAAACATTCATACCTAAGCCGTAACGATGATGTTACAAAATCACAAGCACAAGGTGTAGCAAAATCATTCTAGAATTCATAATCGAATGAACTCTGAAGCCTTGTAGGTGCGGGCTTTCGAAATGTCATAAGGTATTTTTTTCTTGTCGTAATAGGCGACGAAAAGTAGTAGACGATTTTCACAGCGTTCGGGCAAGATACCATTCAATTCACCCTACCACAGCTGTTCTGTATGAAATATTTCCGCCCAGGGTGTATATCCGGTAATTTCAACCTCGTTTACAAATAAGTGAATGATCTTTCTAGAAATTTCGAGGTTCTGTAAAAATTTAGAAATCAAATCAACTTCCTTATCCGATATCTTGGCGTGAGAGATTCGAAGCGAATACTTCCGTTTTTACCCACGTGGTCGCCACGTGGTTTCTGAGAACGTTAAAATGATGAAACTTCCCGATCACACGAAAATTCCTCAAGTCTATTGATATTTGTTAAACATTTCCCAATTTCCCAAGTAAATATTTAACTTTTTACTCCAAAATAGTAAAGGTATAGTAGGTATACGTGTTCAGTTGCTCTACATCAGAAGCAAGTCGATAATAAGTAAATTCAGGTGAATAATTCAAAGAAAAAGCTTTGTCAAGTATGGCCCAAATACGAGTAATGCGTGATTCATCTTTGTAAAAATATATCATGCACTGTAACAAAAATGCAACAAAATCACCGGTATTTGAGAGTAATTTAATTGGCGGTATTGAAAAAAATTCAAAATTTTTTGGCCAAATATGCGGTGTTGATGGAACGTACCGAGAAGGTACGGTACGTTCGATCAACAGCCCTTAATTGATATAAATTGACATTCATTGAGTGGCCCGTATTCGTTGAGAAAAACACTCTCGCGGCGAGGTTAGTTATCTCTATTCTATATAATTTTACTTTTAAAGATGGATCGAATCTAAAAAGCAAATTAACCATCCCGAATGATGGCTATGCGTAACTTAATACGGCAATCCTTTATTCAATTCCTCGTGGGTAAAAAAGTTGTCGCAAAATTGTTCTGTTAATTGTGGACCTTGTAATAGATGAGAAATTCATTCTCAATTAAGCTTGAAGAAATTTAATTCATAGTGGTTAGATCACGATGACGTCGATACTTTATCGGGAGAGGATCAGAATTTCACGAATCAGCCATCTACCACTTTTTTATTCGTCTCTTACAACGCGCAGGAAATACGTTTTGTGAATTCTAGAACCCACGCCTACAAAGAATTAGTGCGAGAATATTAAAACTCGACCGCGCCCAAAGCACACCCTTAGGTCATTGGTTAAATGGACATTGACCCCCTTAAATGAGACCAGAGTCTATGTGGGTACATTAACTCCCTCGAAACGTTTCCTGTGATGAGATAGACAAACTACTTGTCACAACATTGCAAATTCCTGCTAAGGTGTTTGTTAACCAGGACAAAATTTATGTTTTGAGTTAAAACACATATAAGGTTAACTAACTTGACAGTACGCTCGGCACAAGCATGGGGCAATAATAAATCGATCATAAATGATCGATTTATCAATTCCCCATGCTTGTGCCAAGGAAAATTTTATACCAAAACCATTTTACATTGCTAAGAGGTATGAGTAGGAAGGAAGAGGTTTGGAGTGCAATAAGTTAAAATCATAGTTATACTTTATCATGGTAACAGAGAGCCGTCCTTCCTGTCTCTGTAAGTACGTGGGTTTCGATTAGTGGGCAGTTTCGGTAGAGGTGTGCTAGGGGTGTGTATGTGGTATGACACAGCCCATGCAACGCCAGTTTTTAAGTTTAAAATATCGAGAGTCGATATTCTGCAATTTGATTTTTTGCTGGCTCTCATCAGTACCATCGGACCTATTATCGGAATTCTGGAATAGTATTCCTCAAACTACACTAAAGATCTTTTTATTTTGATTTTAAAACCAATATGATTTAAAAAAAACAAAAAACGGTCAAAATGTACAAAATGACAAAGCGATATATTTTCTAAAAAGAAGCGAGGGTAGCAATTTCCCACAAACATTCACAGACAATGGAAGTAGTCGATTCATGAACGGAATACAATACCGCGCATAGTAAGGAGAAAGTGAACATAACTATAATCTCTTGAGACGCGGAATTTCAATGTTTGCATGTTTTATTTGAACGCAAAATGACGTAAATTCCGTAAAGTCATCCTCGTGAGGTCCTGCGGCTACGAAAATTGTCTTCGTCATACTTCGTGAATCACGATTGTGACGTCACACTTAATTATTAATATTTTAATATTATGTCACTAAAGAAACGATGAGCTGTTATTTTTGTTTGATTGTGTCGTTTATAATAAGCTTTATATTTGATAAAAATGGTTTTAATGACGTCGGTTCGTCATGGCCGTTTCCGTGAACTAAAATAAAATTATTGACAAGGATGAAACACTGTTTTTGGCCATATCGATCGCTGATGGTACTTCAAAATGAATAAAAATAATTTCACGTCATTACCTTATGAGTAAATTTCATAAATCTCTAAATTACAATGTTGTAACGTAAAATTTGGTCTATATTATTAGCCTGTGTCTACGTTAACCGAATAAGAAGAGTAGAACCAAATCGAAATAGTTTTTTTTTTTCGACGAATCGAATCGGAAATTTTATTTTTGTCATGTATGAGCCGCATGCTTTGACTACGGGATCGATCAGTGACTCATACTTGAACGAAACATGTTCACACAGAAGGTTCCTAACTAAGAAGAGGCCTAGTGGTAGAAAAGACACAAATTCCCGAACAGAAAAAATGAATTATTTCGCCAAATCTGCGCCATCCATCAGAGCCTCATACATATTCACAAGATTTCTGACTAGGGATTGGATAGGGAGCGGGAAAGGAAAGCCGAGAATACGGTTTAACTACATGACGAGCCAGAACTCCGTGCAGATACGATTTTCAAGTCGGGGAATAGGTTATTGCCTAATCATTTACCGATTTTTTCCGTGCGTGTACATACTTGATGGAGGATGAAGTCGTAATCATCGGTTACGCGAACCATCGTTCGCCGGCGAGCCATCCAGCAATCTTCTCGAATAAAGTCGGGGAATAGGTTATTGCCTAATCATTTACCGATTTTTTCCGTGCGTGTACATACTTGATGGAGGATGAAGTCGTAATCATCGGTTACGCGAACCATCGTTCGCCGGCGAGCCATCCAGCAATCTTCTCGAATAATCATCCTGCACAGGATTCGAACCCAGGACGTTAATGACTAACAGGGCGCCACTAGAAAGAGGCATCGTGGTTGGCAGGAGATCAATATTGTATGTTGTTATACTCGCATTCCTCCACGTACTGATTGTGTATATTTTGTGATTCAGATTAGTATTTCACAAGTACATTGAAGCATACTCAGACTCCCCCGCTTCCTGCATCGATTTTAACCCACGCAGTTGTTCGAGTTATGAATGCTACTGCAAATAAGCGAGGTTAACACTTTCGGATATATTTCTTTTCGAATGGATTTTTTTCGGGTATGATTTCTTCACAAAATTGATTCAAAAATTTTATGAGCGACCATATTTTTCATCTCAATGAGAGTCAAGTCGCGTGCAGTTGTCCGTGGTTCATGTTTGAAAAAATATATGATTTGGAATCGTATATAAATTTCTTGGAAGGAAATGTAGAATAGCAATTCATTTGACAATACTTTTACTGAAAATTGTAGTCGAAAATTCGGCTATGGGTAAAGCTGTGCAATTTGATTCGGTGATTCAAAGCACAAATTATTGGAATCAATCATGAACCGTTCATAGGAACAAAAACTCGCTAAAGGAACAGGAATTTATGTTTTTAACGACAAAATACAATCGATTTTGGTCAAATTTGACCAAAATCGTATGTATTATGTCGTTAAAATACGAAACATCTTAGACATGGAGTGTGAATTGAAAATGCATTGCTTTTAATGCCGATATTAGTAATTCATAACCATGAATTCCGTGAATCCATAATAAAGACATTTTCTAATAGTAAAAATTAAATATTATTTATTTATATTCTATCCCATACGGAAACAGAATCGGATTCGAATTACAAATGATTCGGTTTCGTCCAGCTTTAGCTATGGGTATTCGAATCAGTTTCATCCACTCTAAGAAGTGGCTATAAAAAATCTAAAAGTGATATCCTCATTACTGACACACAAGACGAGTAAAAATTACTGCTGCGTTATGAAACTAGACGAAATGATGCCAAAAACCGCAGACAGAAAGATAGTTAAGTGCGTGGAGTGGATTTTCCGCGAATCCGGTTGTATCGTGAAATTGTTTCAAGAATCAATCTCTAGGAATGCAGCGGTATTTTTTACTATATAAGCTCTCAAACATGCTTTGTTAAGAGAACATACACAATATTTACAGCGAGTGCCCACTTCCCAGTGATTATTGAATGTTGAAGAACTATGGTCCAAGTTCCAATAAGACCGACTCATAAAATTTCATGCCCATCAGTCAACCCAGAGTGTAATAACTTGAGCAAGCACGAACGATCGGAAAGCGAGTTTTCCAACAACACTGCTAGTAACATAACTGATCTAAGAGACTTGTCCAGCGGTATTCGCTCAAACGCTAATTCACGCCCACTACTCAATCCAGGGTGTAATAACTTGTGTAGGCAAAGCCGAACAAACCCTGCCCTCCCATAATTGGTCGCTGGTACAGGGCCTTGGTCAGGGTGATCCACACCAGGAAGTTGATACAAAAAGAGATGTGCGATCTTTATTCAACTATTCTACTAGATTCGGGAAAAGTATTCGATTTGATCTTGGTCAACGCCAGGGCTCTTAAAGGGTTAATATCCCAGGACATGGTAAGTTTGTAGTAGGCGACGTCGGTTCATATGACACTTTACAAAGTATCATAGTTATAACTCATCACTGATACTTCAATCCGTCTATTAATATCAACTAAATCGTCCTTAAATCCACTCACAATGTACAACGGAATAGTACTGCCATATGGGACATAGGGTAGACAATAACCGGTTTTCGACTACTAAAGTTGCGGCCTCCCAAATTAGACAAACCACTTTTAGATTCAGAGTTCGAATCTATACGAATTCTACTAATATACACTTATACTTATATGTACCCTATATGTATAGAAGCCAGTAATAGAACTATTTGTAAGTTACGGATCAGCTATGCTGGACCAATTTTCTTTTTCAACAGAGTATAGTTCGATACCAAGATTGATACACATCGATCCTGTTATAATAAAAATAGCATTCCGAACAGGTTGCGCTGGGTATGAGTCACTGGTCGGAGCATCATAACCCAGACAGATATATTTTGTCCACGGCGATTTTGTTAAGTATGAGTCACTGATGGATCGCGCCGCTGAGGCGCGGTCCATCTGTGGCTCATGCTTGACAGATTCAAATTCAAGCGACCAATAATATGTATACAAACTCACCTTTCCCGATGACTTGATTCCCTTGAAAGTTCCGAAGAAGACCACAGTCCACGCAAGAAGTAGACACAAGACCATTCTCCATTGCAAAATACCTGGTTCTTCTATAGAAGGTGAGATATCTAATGTATCCCGATACCAGAAATATGAAGTCTCACTGCTGATGTCGCATTCTTCAACTGGAATCAAAAATCAAAATTAAGTGGCGAAGAATGCTATTTTCAGAGATGTTCATATATATTCAAATATTCTATATGATGTTATTTACATTGAATATAACCTGCCAATTTTAAGTGTTAATGGTTTTGCAACAATATCAATCCCAATATCGTTTTGAGAGATTTGCTGAGAAAGGATTTGACATAAAATGTGTTTTCGCTGCGCAATATGCCGACCACACACAAAAACGCTTTTCAAAGGGAATACATATGAATTAAAGATTTTTCATGTCTACTTATTGGCGTGAATCACCTTGACCAAGACTCTGTATCAGTCGCCATTCATAGACGGACAGGGTTAGAGTTGTTGGAAAGGTATGATCTTTTCTGTTCGGCTTAGCCTATCCAAGTTTTTAAACCCTGGGTTGAGTGGTGGGCATGGATTAACGAGTCGGACTCAGTGCCGGGACTTGAACCGGGATAATCAACCTCCGATGCCAACATGTTAATCACTAGACCATTGCGCCTAGTAAAGAGTGTGTGAAATGCGTGAGACAGCGTTTGTGTCGAAGGACACGTCAAACTTGAAAACCAAACTACTGCAATATGATCTTTCCAAATTGAATTACTAGAGGCTTCCATTGGAAATGTTATGATTCGGGGTGACTACATTAGAACCCAGGCAGTTCTATCACAGCCAGTTCAATCTAGCTCACACATAGCCCTGTAGGTACGGGATTTAGAATAGTCCTAACGCATTTCCAGCGTGTCCCAAGAGTCGACTAGTAGGAAGCAAAGAAGTGGTGGGTGGTTTTACCATCGGTCAGGACACATACCCCTCACAGCGCTTTACCACAGCGGTTCAGTTCCATTTGGGATGTTTTCCGTACAGAGTGCAGTTGCTGGTACTACATATTTCAGTAGTTATTTACTATTAAGCGGCCGTTAGTAGGTTCCTTTTAGGCACTGCTTCCGGCCTTGCTCATAGTGAATTTCAATAAAAACAAAAACATATTATTGATCCCTTACCTGGTAGAGATAGGTTAGTGATCGGATCTTCAACTTCAGGACAATTGCTCCAAGGCAATGATTGAAATGAATTGAGAAAATAAAACATCGCCCATGATATTATCATGTTGTAGTATAAGGCGATGAAGAAGCAAACCTGAAAGAAAATACGGAAAGATTCATATATAGTGCGGAATGTTTTATAATAAGCTGCCGTATTTGGAATGTATTTTGAATGAGTATTAGGAACGTATTTTGAATGAGTATTAGGAACGTATTTTGAATGAATTACACCGAGTAGCTTTTAATATCAGAAAACACATATTATAACTAGGGCTGGGCAATTCGACTCGGTGATTCGAGGCACAGATTATTCGAATCTGTCGTGTATCGGTCATAAGAACAAAAAGTTGCTAACTGGGATGGATTTTTTTATCTTTAAGTTTAACCAATACCCATTGCATTTTGTGGTTAAAGATTGAATATTTTCGCTCTTGGACGTGAAGAGTAATTAAAATATATTACTTTCAAGCTTGTTTAGGCTGATATTTGCAATTCGTAACTATACATTTTTCAAATATTATGAAGGAGACAATGATAGTGATGGTAAAAATTGGATAAATTTTTTAATTATTCTAATGAAGACAATAATAGTGATGTGAAAAATTGGATATTTGTTATTTTTATGGAATTAGTGATTCGATCCGATTCGAAAAAAAATATTCGAATCAGATTCGAATTCCAAATGATTCGGTTTTGCCCAGCACTATTATAACATATGTCAATTGTGATAGTGATGGTAGAAATTGGATAAATTTTTTAATTATCCTAATGAAGACAATAATAGTGATGTAAAAATTGGATATTTGTTATTTTTATGGAATTGGTGATTCGATCCGATTCGAAAAAAATTATTCGAATCAGATTCGAATTCCAAATGATTCGGTTTTGCCCAGCACTAATTATAACATATGTCAATTGTCAGCACTTAAATTATAAGTAATATTATTACTCTAAAGTGTGGCCCACTTGCCATCAAGGCGCCTTCGTTTTATTGCGTTCGTGTGAGTGCGGTTTCAAATATATATTATGTCATGTGCTCAGAAAAAAAACTTATTTTGTCAAACAAGGGTCACATAGTTGTCATTACTTGACCTGGCAAATCACAAGAACCGGGATAATATTACGCTTACCACCATGCTAGCGATTCCAACGCCTCCCAGGTACGGATGTATATGATTCCAGACTCCAACACTTCCCCTGCGAAGTCTCTGTCCTATGGCGATCTCAAGATAAAACAGTGGAATGCCTTCAAATACCATCATAATAAGGTAAGGAATAAGAAAAGCTCCACCGCCGTTTTTCTGACATAGGTATGGAAATCTCCAAACGTTTCCAAGTCCGACCTTTAAAAATATATAGTAATTATAGTTCCTCGTACTAGTTTGTTCGTATTCGGCGTATTTTGTCGAGTATTAGTTCCATCAGCGACTTTTACTAAATATACAAAATAATTTCTTAGTTCTCTCCGGTCTGAATCAACTTAATTGTTGAAATAGGCGGTTTCCGAAGACATCGTTGCATTTGAAAAAGCGAAAAACTGTGAATCATACCGTGTAAGCCATATAATTAATTCCTCGATCATACTTCAAAAAATCAACAACAAAATATGTTTGATCAAACTTTTTCTGACTAGGTCAGGATAAAGAAATAAAATTAGTAATTTGTCACAAAAAGTGATGGAAGAAACATTCCCATATAAGTCATTTAACTCGCATTACTCTTTTCTCATTAATAATTGTTTATGCGAATTGCTCAGCATAAAAGGATATCCTTATTAGGAAATTTCCGGAGATAGAAAAAAGGAAATTTTCACAACTAGACAAAAAATTTCAAATACAAATTGACGATTCAAAATATGACAAAAGTCGAAAACACCTTTTAGCGCAATTAACTAATCCAGCACAACGGTGACTTCAGTCAAAATAATACAGAATATAATAAATCGTTAAAAGCATAACTGAATATTTCGATATTTCGGATACATTCTTTCTTTCACAATCAAAGTCAAATTTTTTCTGCATATGTCGAATATACTTATTTCGAATGTACTCGAATATTCGATTCGTTTTGGACATCGGTGCATTTGAGAAACACCACATAAGGAAACTTACAGCAAATCCGATTTGCGCCAATAAGTATTGTATTTTGTTGTCCCATTGCGTCCGTTTCTTTCCGTCTTCAGTGACGTCACAATCGTCTTTATCAGTGGGATCTTCCTGGATTCCTCCTTTTCCTACTAATGTTGCAGCGGAGTCGGTTCCTATATTTTCTTCTTCATCCATGGCGGGTTTATAGGTATTATAAATATTTTATAAGATAAAGATAAATTGAAGTTCTGGAAAACAATGATTATGCTGATGAATGATGATTTTGTAGAAATGGCAACGGAAGATCTTTAACTTTGGGGAGCCCGGCTTCCCGACAAAAAGGTAAAATTGAAAGTATCATACTAATAAAAACGCGCCAAGCACGTGTCCGATTTTACCAAAATACGACACTCTCCATCTCCCACCGCGAGTGTTCAGTAAAAAATGAAATTTCAACACTTTTCTGCATGCTGACCTCTCGGTCCCGAATATCTCCCTTCAAACCTCTTCGATAACACTGAAAACGTCGTAGGTAATTAATAATTATATGTTGAAGTTTTACAGTGACTTCGCTGACAATAACTTGGACTTCGACATGCTCTTAAATGCCCCATCACAGTCCACAACGGCGCGAACGCAATTTTTGGATTTTCTTCCCGGTACGTTTTGCTACACCTCTTTGGTAATACTGTAAATAGCTACATCTTGAAGTTATCTTCGAAGTTCTACAGCAAACTATTTTTAACCAAAAATGGAACCAAATCGCTCAGGCCAAAAAGGCCCCCGCACAGCCCGAGAAGGCGCGAACGCCATTTGCGAGTAACTCTCTCAAGCTTCGGGATATATATGTTGTCAATTCTCCCTTTTTCTATTTCTCTCGCTACAGCACGTGACGTCATGGCAATAGTAAACAAATCACCATGTGAACGATTTTAATAGAATTTTTCTTTTTTGTTAGACATGAGCCGCATATGGTAAGCTTTATGGTGGCGAAATTCATCTCTGAAACATATTTGAGAGGTACAAAGTGTCTTGGCACCTTTTAACGAGAGAAAATTTGGCGGATATCCGTTCAAAATTTGCCTACATAGGTAATATTCCATTATTTTCGAGGTACACATTTGTTTTCATCTGCCAATTCAGTATTACTAACCAGTAATGTGGCGGAAAATATACCTATCAGTAAACATATGATTTTGGTGAAAATTAAAAAAAAAACGGTGCAAAACGGTAAAATACAAAAAAAGGTCATGATGATTGTCACTAACTCAACAGTAAAATACAGCGAAAGGATTGGTGTTCACAGTATATCAAAACAGTGACATGAAAGTAAATCGCTACATGATAAAATTTTCCAATAATATTTCGAACGAAAAATAATGAATAATAAAATTTACAAACATTTTTGAGGACTCAGCCGGGGGAAGTTTCAATATAATTGTTATAGTAAAAGGAATTTGTCGTTCTCGTTCAACGCCGTATTAGTAGTTATATCAGCAGGAGAAAATATCCGTCGAAAGTGAGAAGTTCATTTTCGATTCCAGAATAGTAATAAACGGCGACGAAGGATTGGTAAAAACTAATGATAATAATGAAACCTTGAATTAAGCGAAAAATATATGAGAAGAATACGAACCACAAACGACCTGCACCTTTTGAATTTCTTGAAATGTAATAAAATAGTAAAATTTTTGATAATATTCAACATTCATATTATATTCTGCGTGTAAATATATTTGATAAAATTTTGACAATGGAAAAGTTCAATTTATGAGGAAAAAAGACGAACCATACATAATATGTATGTATAAGACTTGAGACTCGAAAATTTTCTGAACATGTTTTGTTTGGTATGGGTCACTGATGGATCTTATCGATACAGACGCGGTACCTAAGATGGCACATGCATGACAATATAAAAAATCTGATTGTACGTCTGAGTCTTGCGACGGATGAAATTTATGAATGGAATTTTTAACGACGCTTTCACGCATTCATAACAACAACGCTGTTCTGTTGCTTTGACGTCAGACCAGCGCAGCATACGGAAAGTAACTTGATATTTTCGTCCCGTCGAGCCTCTGAAACGCCTGCCGGTACAGAGCAAAATTTTGCTTAGCGATTGAAGAGACGCAGTAGGCCTTATATTCCCACCAGAAGAGAAATTTTCTCGGGCATGAACCATATGTGGATTTGCCGTGAAGAAGCAGTACATCAGTGGGCCATATTTGGCAGGATGTAAGTTAGGAGATGTTTGTTTTATCAAATTTTGCTGGGCATGGGCAGCTGATAAAGTACATCGTTATACGGAAACGCACGTACATTCATAAAATGTTGTGAAAATATGTCTTTACCAAGTATTAGCCACTGATTGATCGCGCCGCTAAGACACGGTCCATATATGGCTTATGCACTGGAAAAATAAAATTTTTAATGGTAGCAGGGCAGGGTTATCGATTTTCGTTTTCGACTCTACCGGTAAAAATACTGGTAACGCTCATCTGTCACGGGAAATGACGCTCACGACGTATTGACGCACTGCACATGAATGTAAACAAAACGCAACAGCGTAGGATGGTTAAAATTTAATTTATTAAACATCTTGGAAGAGGTTGCGATCATCTATTTTCGGTTTTTCGACGCCGAAAATAAATTATATGCTGACATTGTACGTCCAATAAGTCTCAATAATGATTGAAAGTATATATTAGCAAGCTAGACTGTACGTTCGTCTGGCGAAGGCTATCTGTAGACTATCCAAAAACTTCGATTCGCGAAGCTTATATTCTTCGATTACCATTTTCTCGCGCTTCGAAATCGACAGCAACAAAAAATCTATATACTTTCGGTAAAATTTGATGTATTTGATAATTTCCTGGAAAACTTCTTTCCTGAACTACATTGAGGAAAGCCGAAAACACCACTTAAGCATAAATACCAGCGTATTTTACACCATCAATGTTTCATAAAATAAGCTGCCCTTCAACCACAGGCCACTTGTCTCTATGTATAAAGTCGGACACAGACACAGTTCAAAAAGTTGAACTATTCATGTTTTTTCACGCACATTGTACATTAGAACTACGGGTAAAATTCCAATGTACGTTAATATAACTTGGCGTAACCTTTATACTGCATAAAAATCACGATTTTGCTGATTCATATTTAATCTCCGTAAACGTAATATTGCAACATTTCACATCATCGAGATGACCAGCAAAATTTTTTGTCTTTTGAAAAAGTAAATTTGAACTTCTGACATAATCGCGGGAAGTTTAAATAAACATCGCGAAACTTAGTGTAACGGTGGGATTGCCTGAATATCATGATTCTGTTGCCTAATGTTCAATTTCAGCTAACGAGCCGTGGAACTAATTTATTACGTTGAATGAACAGTCTAATCTAGTGAAACTCAATCGGGAAAAGATTATCTGAGTTTTTCTTTTGTTAAGTATGGGTCACTGATGGATTGCGTCGATGAGAC
Organism: Styela plicata; assembly: GCA_963675895.2. Taxonomy (NCBI): domain Eukaryota; kingdom Metazoa; phylum Chordata; class Ascidiacea; order Stolidobranchia; family Styelidae; genus Styela; species Styela plicata. The sequence continues at coordinate 16,253,142 of OZ023142.1, read as the reverse complement.
GCGATCCATCTGTGACTCATGCTTGACATAAACAAATTTCTTGTTTAGCGCTCTATCCCATGGAATTCCGTCCGAACCCAATCAGGAGAGGATTATCTGGGTATCTTCTGTTAAGTATGGGTCACTGATGTATCACGCCCATCATTGACTGACGCTTGACAAAATAAAATATCTGATCGGCCAGAAATTAAATATGAACATTTTGCAAATGGCGGGAAGTTGTAAGCTTAACGCCCATAACACGCCCATTTCAAAAAACGGGAGGAATTGTTAGTAATAAAATGAATACAAAACCAGGAAGCTGAACGTCCTCCCAGCTAAAAATAATTTGAGCCGACATAACACGTTTTAACGCGATAAGAAATTCCCTTTATCAAGCATGAGTGGCATAAGAATCGAGACTTGACGACGCGTTCCATCAGTGCCCCACACTTAACAAAACATGTTTCAAGGAATCGTTTCCCAAATAACATTCGTAGATTTACAATATCGACATAAAATGCGCAGACCATAATTGTATATTATAAATTACCCAAATTAGACAAACGATCAAACCCCAACGAGTTATAAAATATCCCCACAACGACTGGATTGAAACCTTTAATATCTGTTTCTAATAATAAAAAAAATGAGCCAGCTAAAAAAAGGACCCAGTTTTTAAAGAAAGGTTACCTCGATTATAATTTGAAAGATTTTTAATGTAAAAAAAATCTCATAAAAATTGGTGACCAAGATCTTTTTCAAAGATACTCAGCCCTGTAGGTCCGGGCTATCGAATAGTCCTAATGTAATTCCGACGTGTCGTGTCGCAAGAAGTGGCTAAAAGGAAAAGAAAAAGTGGTACATGATTTTATCATCGCCCAGGTTATATACCAATCACTACTTTTTACAACGCTGGTTTAGTTTCGAATGGGATGTTTCCCGCTTGGATTGTAGTTGCTGGCATTAAATCTTATATTAGCTATTTACCATTTTGGTGAGTTCCTTATTGACTCGGCCTTGCTTAAAGCAAACTTCTATAAAAAAAAACAAAAAACATATCGAACAACAGAATAAAATAGATCTTCAAATCGCCCGAGTAGTAGTAGTAGGGTATTTACACAATCACTTTAATTGTATATTCACAAATTGCGTAAAATATGTATTATAAGACGAACGATCCAAACCCAGCGGGATTCATCCGACTTATTCGTCGACTTGGAGAATATCCTCACAACAATTGGATTGGGTACTTAGCCTATCAAAGTTATTGTATTAACAACATGACGTCAGATCAGCCTACGTATTAATGTATTATTCCCGTGTGTATATTATTAATATTATATATGAAATGTCAAGTTATCTTATTATTAGAGATTGTAGTTCGTCAAGTTTGGGCCAATGATGGATCGCACCTTAGGGCGCGATCCATCAGTGACCCTTCCTTGACAAAATATTTATGCCTGGGGATAAAGATAAAAGCGTAGAAATTCGGGACGTCAACAGCCTGATAAGGCATTAGGTTACGATATCGATATACGTTTAAAGTCTACGCAAAAAAGGAATAATAGAATTAGAGCTGAATTTTCTATTCTAGAAAGACCAAATCCATTTTTTTTGTTAATTTTCGTTCGTCTTGAATGTGTTTTTCTAAATAGTTGATATTTTAAGAAAATTATAGAAATTTTATCTGTTTTTTGAATAATCTACATGGACAGCATTAAAAAATATGATATACGGCTAATTTCGCATTGTATAATTTGACTTAAATCATTGTTTTTCTACAAAATCGACCAAATCTGGCCAAAAAGTATCGATTGTGACCAAGTTATTCGAAATTTTAACACATTCTGCCAAAATTAAATTCCGAATATCGTTAAAAAAAATTTACTCGGTATTCTAATCAGAACTGTCATTAACAAATAATTAGAGATAGCCGAAATCGGATATCTTTTGATTTCGGAAAAGAGCCGAATAAATTTCTGAAATTTTGGATTCCCTTGAAAAAATCGAATGGAATAATTCATTAATTTCAGAATAGAATCGAATATTTCGGACAACCCCGCCCCTAAACGCTTCAAAAAAAGAACCAACATAGAATTTAACTAGTACTTTTCCATTAGGGGCTTCAGAACTTTTTTAAAATTCCTTTACTATGAATCAAATGTGAGCAACCGCCGCCCAATTATCCTTGCCAATTCGACCATCGCTGTCATATCATTAACCCGTTTGACACCAGTTGTTATATCAGCCGATTACAACGCTGCGAACTTCTTAATTTACAACATTAATTTTGTCAAGCATGAGGCGCAAATGGGCAAAGCCTCGGGGCGCGATCCATTAGTGAAACAAGCTTGGCGAAGAGGTCGGTGAACGAAATTTTCTGAGTTAAATAAAAATGATTGAAAATGCTATATTTAAAGTACATCTGCTAGTTTCCATTTAGAATATTTTTATCTCATCTAATCAACAATGTCAGTCTAAAAATGAACTAGCCCTCGTCGTTTTCTCTGCAAAAATCGTCCCAAGACGACGGGGCAACTTGAGCGGGTTATGTAGTCGAATTCCGACACCGCAAAAAAACTAAATGGTACAGGGTTAATATGACATACAGTACGTAGCGAGAAATTAAATAAAAGATGAGTCAGTCAGACCCATTGACGGCGAAAACGTAGTAAAATTCCAACGTAATAAGGTCATCGGTATGAGGCGTGGTGGAGGTGTGATTCCGGTTATCCTGGCTAATGCTAAAAAACATAGGTAATTCATACGACCAGGGTATCATTATCCGAACAGTCAAATGTTCTAAAATTTTATCTAGCATGAGCCAGAGATTGACTGCGCATTGACGACGTGGTATGCCAATGACCCGAGCTTAACAAGGACATGTGTACAACAATTTTTTCTGACTAGGTATGAACTAAATCTGGCAACTCTGACGTGACCATGTGAAGCCGAATAGACATGTATTCTGAACTTTTGATTAGAAGTATTGTCGTTTTTGATTATTAACTAAATCATTTTGCAGTTAAATCATAATATTTGTCAAATTTTACGCTGTAAAATTTGACATGAGTTATGATTTTGCTGCAAAATCGGTAAAATGCGATCAGCAATTTCGTCCATGCGAAATTTTGGGATATACTTCTGTTTATATAGCGAATTTCGAATACCTAGCAAATTAAACCAATTAGCGGTGTGGTATTGAAGGCATGAGTACTCTCAATTAAATATCAAAATATATAAAAAGAGAAATTTGTCCAGAAAGAGGGTCGAATTAAACGCGTAAAGAACTTCAAAATAACGAACCTTTCCATTACGGACATTCCTAAGATATAATGTTTTGACTGGATTGGAAAAAAAGGCGGCAAACTCCAGCGCAGTCGGAAATAAATTGTCTACTTACTATAGTCTTTTATTTAGTATTACTTTACTACATTTATTTAGTCACTGATAGATCGCGCCGCATAAGAGTGGTCCGTCTGTGGCACATGACGCACATGACAAAATTAAATTTCTGTTTGGGAGATACGGGTTTTTGAATCACCGTGACACATTTTTGCGTGACGTATGATACAACTGATACATGAATACAAAGAGTGATAGACGTCTTTTCTATCGCCCAGGGCATATACTAATCACGGCATTTCTCTATTGTGGTTCAATTCGTTTTGGAATATATTTTACTAAGAGTGCAGTTGTCCATCAGGTTTTCCATCGTTGCTGTATAAGAGGCCGTTAGTTGGCTCATTTTGGAATTTTTTTCTATTGAAATTCACTCTGAGCAAGGTAGGCAAGTGCCTAAAGGAACCTGACGGCGACTTAATAGCAAAGAGCTACTGCACGTTGAGCAAAACTTTCAAAACAGAACTGAACTGCTATGGTAAAGTGTATTGAGTTGTATCTGCCCTGGGCGACGGTAAAATCATCGACTATTTCTTTGTTTCCTTTTAATTTCCGCTTACGACACGCAGGAAAAACGTAAGAACTATTTGTTTTATTGAAATTCCCTTTGGGCAAGGCTGGAAGCAGTGCCCCAAAGGAACCCACTAACGGCACTCAATAGTGAAGAGATAATAAAAATTTAGTACCAGCAACTGTAGTCTCGATGGAAAACATTCCAAATAGAACTGAACCGCCGTGGTAAAGCGTAGTGAGTGGTATCTACCCTGGGCGATGGTAAAACCATCTACCACTTCTTTGCTTCCTTTAGTCGACTCTTACGACACGCAGGAAATATGTTAGGACAATTCTAATACCCGTACCTACAGGGTCTTGCGTGGAGCAATTTTAAATAAGAATGTTGTATAATAGTATCTGGAAATCAATTTAATATTGCAATCCAACACGTCTTGCAACCACGTAAAGTTAGGCTTTTGCTAACACATTCTTGACAATACGTATTAAAATAATGTGTCATACCTAGGGGTATGGAATACCAGCGTCAGCGTGTTCCCACAATCTCTGATTGGAATAATTTAAGACGGTTTTCATTAAACAGTTTGCATTACACGTAGGGCTGGGCAAAATCAAATTATTTGGAATTCGACTCTGATTCGAATAATTTTTTCGAATCGGATCGAATTGTTGACTTCATAAAAATAGAAAATATTTTATTTTATTACTACTATTATAGTCCCCATTATGATGATTTGGAAATATACAGTTACAAATTACAAATATTATCATAAACTGACTTAGAAGCGATGTATTTTTATTTTAACAACAAAATACAACAGATTTTGGACAAATTTGACAAAAATTGATTGCATTTTATCGTTAAAAATGAAAAAAGCACTTCATCTAGCATGCTTTTGACCGATATGACCGATTTACCGATTGATTCGAATAATCTGTACTTCGAATCGATTCGAATTGCCCAGTTCTAATTACAACAATTATAATATTGCTTCAGATGAATTTACAAGTCACCCCGTGGCTGGTTAGATAAAAACTGAGAAATTTCCTGTAGTTCCCAAATCATGCATAATTTAATTTATAGGTATTATAGCTTTATGCTAAAAAAATGTAGCGCTTTTTTGGTGGAAGAGCAATTAATTAAAAAAACTCAATGCTACTAAACGCAGCATCGAACTTTAGCTGCTGAATCAACAAAGCGCCGTTGCAAAAATGCATTTCCAGATCAAAGTACAATCTTCCGATCAACACAAAAACCTAAATATCTAAACAGTATATGTATATGAATGTAACATAAACGAATAAACATATAAACAGCCTATAATAAGTTTGCCAGTGGTTATACGATCAGCTAATAATTTTGCAAACAGGAAACTCACTAGTACAAAAACTACAACATACATTACTAAAATAGGGGGTAATCATTCTGTTGTCATAATCGATACTTTTTCTGAACCGTCCTTTTCGGATCCTGCTTGACAAAACTATTCGAGTATATAATTTCTCTAGAGATTTTGTCTTTGGAAGTTTATACCACCAGAAACTGCACTCTAAGCGGAAAACATCCCAAACGGAACTAAACCATCTCGGTAAAGTGCAGCGAGTGGTATCTGTATGTCAAAGCGCGTATTTTTACACGTTCTCAAACTACTCCACAGCACCACAACGTGTGAATTTGTTTAAATTGTTTACATAAAGGCAAGCATAGGGATAGATAGTAGATAGATAGAGTTAATATTTCGAGTTTCGTACAGATTTTAAGCAGAAAAACAAATTTGAGCAAATTAACGATACTTTTCCAACAATCGATATATACTCAGGGAATCGTTAGGCGTCGGTTTCATGGTTGAAAAATTCGCGATGATTTGGTAAAGACTTCTGTCAGATTCAGCCAAATTAAAAGCTCCACTAATAAGTCAAATGTATATTAATTGTTGTCGGTATACGAATAGATATTGCAGGATTCTAATTATGGTATGACAAGATATGTGCAGATTTTAAACTACAAAAACGTGGGCAATGTAATTATTGCGTTTTCCGATTATTATTAAATTGATTCATTTTGCCGTAAGATCATGATATATGCCAAATTTTACGTTGTAAAATTTGACATATATCATGGTTTTAATGCAGAATAAGCATAATGAAATTATGGTCAAACCTCAGCAACTTCGTTGATCTGAAATGGTGAAATTACATAGTTGATTTCGAATACTGTTCAAACTAAACATTGCCTGCCAAATTGTGTAAATATTTATTGAAAATCAAGACTGCTGTTAAAGCTTTGTTTGACAAAATAAACATTTCATTAGGTCGATTGATGAATTGAATAGGATGCCTGCAATGAATTTAGAGAATATGAACGATTTAGTGAATGAAGTTTTTGAAAAATACGAAAGGTGAGGCAAAAGGAAATCCTGAAGGGTAAAACGTCCCTTACTTTTTTGATTCTTTTGATTAATTTAAGAAAACGTAAAGAATTTTATTCAGATAGTGAATATATATATGATATGATATAGTGAATGGAGTACCGCTTTCAGATAGACAGACTTACTGTGGAATTGAACATTAAATCACAAAATTTCGAAGAAAATTTTTCCAATTGGCAATAAAAACTTTATTGAAAAATAAAATAAATGGCAAATTTCGCAGAGCACGGATCACAGATGGACGGTGTATTCCACTAGCAGGAACCAATACTTGACGATTTTTGAAAAAGCTTCATTGGGATGAAAATACTGGCGAATGCATTAGGATTAGGCATCTTTGCAACTTCCAGATGAGTTGTAGTAGTAAGACACGTTTGGTACAGCTTGTATTTTGACTCTTGTTATTTCCAGGTTTGCAAACGTTAAGTATGACGGAGAGGAAATAACATTACTTGAACATTCGCTACAGATAGCGAAATTGGCAGAAGATAACGGGGCAACTACAGAGGTAAAGCATTTTGGATCTCTGCAATAAAAAGCGGGAACTAAAAACAAAAAAAATTACAAATGTATGTACGTATTGTGCGCAAAAACTGAAAAAAATGCTACTACAGCGTACTTCGTTGCAGTGTATTCCCATTTTGCTCCCGACGATCATGAAACTCAATTGCATAACAGCTCAATAAACAACAAGCAGAAATACTTGCAATTAGGCAAGCGCTTAAGTTATCGATTAGTGATAGGAAATGAATTTTGATGCATCGTGCACACGGATTCTATCACCTAACACGAAAGCATAGGTGAGGCAAGGCTTAATTAAGGCCACAACACATATGACGTTGTCTTGTCTTACCGATGCGCTGCATTACGTTTCGGGTAATAAAATAAAAACTGCAATATACGCCTGCATTGCTTTGTGTTCGTGTTCACAAGCCTGCAAAGCATAAACGCAAAAAAACTAAACGAACACCCTGCGTTAGCCTTTATAGCAAACCGCTCTGTTAAATTGGAAAACGTTGCGTTGGAAAAAAAAATAGAAAAACGCAACCTAAGCAAACGTGTAGTGCGACCTTTATCCAACCCCTTGACTGCCTGTAAACAACCGTTATTCAGCGTAATTTCACTTCAATATTTCAGATGATAGGAATTAGAGCAATGAAAAAAACTCTGGTACATTTTGCAGCTAAATCACGAGTTTCGTAAAATAACCTATTTTATGATAATCAAAAAGAAAATCAATTTTAAGCGTAATTTAAGAATACATAATTAGTCGGATTTAATATTTGTACCACAGTTTTTACGTCTTTGCTCCAACCCTTTCAAATTTATTTTCATGTTATCTACAATTCCAGGTTATTCTTGGAGCATTTTTTCACGATGTCGGCCATGTTCTTGAAGTTGAGCAAAGTCAGAAGCCTAAAGAGGAATGGAAATATATCGTGGGAAAGCATAGCGAGGTAACGGAAGGCACTTAATATACGCAATCAACTGTACAGTTAACAGTTTTCTTCAAATACTGACGATAACAGAGATGCAGTGAATTCGATATATAAGTAGAAAGAAAATGCGATACATCTACCAATGACTGCCCGTTTCAGATACATTTGCATTCAAACCCAACACACACCATTGCTCTAAAATGAGTCAATATCAATACGCCACTCAAAATTCATCCCTATCTTTTCTAGAGCGATTGATCGCATATTTACGGAAACATTTGCCTCCACTATTTTAAATCCCTGTAGGTATGGGTTCTAAAATAGTCCTAACGTATTTCCTGCGTGACGTAAGAGGGGACTAAAAGGAATCAAAGAAATGGTAGATGTTTTTACCATCGCCCAGGGCAGACACCACTCATAGCACTTTAACTTGGTGGTTAAGTTCCGTTTGGGATGTTTTCTGTTTAGAGTGCTGGTACCACATATTTACTAGTTCTTTCCTTCCAGGCACTGCTTCCGACCCCGCTCAGAGCGAATTTCAATAGAAACAAAAAAGAAGAGTTCAAAGTTTAGAATCTAAACTAAAGGGATCAATATGCATTACTGTTTTAACTGTGATATCGATTGGAATTCATACCCATACACGCTCCCTTATCATACTTATTTTTCGTCTAGACAGGTTATCAGTACCTGATTGAGAAAAAATTCCCAGAAGCAATTTTCTCTCCTGCAAAATATCATGTTAATGCTAAAAGATATCTAGTTTGCCGAGAAAAAGACTATCACGACGGTACGTAGAGGATTTTTCCGTATCAACAAATTTTGGCGAAAAAACGGGATATGTCGCAGCATTAATTGTAGGGGATTATATACCTAAAAAGATTTTTAGAAGTGAAAGTTCAATTTGTGATAGTAGAATTTTTTATCTGTAAAATTTCTAGTCGGAGTCGTTTGATATTCCGGGATTCTAATTTGAATTTCGCTGTGTGACTTGGTTGTTCATTGTCAAACTTGTTCATTTTGCAACATAATCGTGATATAATATCAAAATTTATATTGCAAAATTTAAGAAAGCATGATATCGATGAAAAATGGTCAAAATAGGATCGAAATATCGAGCTTTTTAACTTTTGACCACCTTTGCACATTTTCCCAAATATCAAAGAATATCGTGAGTCAAGGGGCAATTATCAATAAAAAAAAAAATATATACGCAGATGGGAAAATAAAAACATTTTTTTATTTACTATATATAGCTACACGCTCCAAATGATTTTATGATAAGATTGTACTCCCGGTCTTACTGGGCATCGCGAAAAGCTGCCCGGCAGTTATTTGTGCAAAATATTGTAGTCGATCGCCAGAGTTGCGAAATCTTGTTTTTCTTTGGGTGTCCGGAACGTTCACGACATCTTTTTCGGGCGACCAAAAAGCTTTGACAGCTTTTTGTACATTTATTTGCTACATGACACTTAGAAAAGGCATTATATTCTTTTAGTACGATAAGACTTTTTTAATTTTTTACTGATGGAACTCGTTTTCGTCGGGTGTCTGATCAGCAGAGCAGATGAAATCCTAACAGTCTGGTCAAAGCTATTTTATTCTAGCTTTAATAATATTGACTCTCTGAATTCGACCGTTTACCGGTATTTTAGGTCTTTCCGAATGCAGCAAGCGCACTTTGATTGGACAAGGAGGACCAATGAGCGATGGGGAAGCGAAGGAGTTTGAAACACTGCCCTACTTCCGGACTGCGGTCAACGTCCGTAAATGGGACGACAGAGCTAAGGTCATAGGCCAAAAAACTCCATCTTTGCAAAAATACAAGGAAATGTGTCTTGAATATATGACTGAAAACCTTGCATAAAACTGTAGGACTGAGCGTAACGTATTTCTACTTATGTAACGATGTTGAATGGATTTTATTAGTGACTGTTCTTAACGTAGCATGGAAAATGACTTAGTTGTATCTCTCTATGAAATTGACGTTAACAAAGTGCTTCTTGAAATGCAACTTTTCTGAGTTAAGTAATAGTACGGCACTTGATTACAAGGCATATCAATTTAAAATTATCACTATTAATTTTATTAATAAAAATCTCGTGTTAATATCATTCAAGTAGAAAATATATTCAGAATTATTATCGTGGGAGATAACGGCGTAATTTGCCGATGTTCAGTATTCAAATGAAAGGGCTTCACTGGGTCCAAACAAAAACAATTAGTCGCAACAAAAACCAAGACAAGTAAAAAGAGGTGCCAAGAATATTTATTTTCAATTGGTTTGTGTGAAGTAGAGTTTGGCGCAAATCATACGGATATTCCATAAACCACCAAACGTTTCGAGTTGCTATTATGAAATCCGCGTGTTTGAGATTAAAGAAGAGATTTACATATACTGTAATAAAAACAGTAAAATCACTGCTCTTTTCAGTAATTTTACTCGTTGAGGAAGAAAAAAACTATAAAAAGATTTTTTTGAAAAATTATGACATAAATCTCATTAAAAAGCTGGATTCAAACTTCATCAACAGTAAATTTTACTGCAATTTTGTCACAGTGTATATACAGCAGTTGCTTTGCTTCTTTATGACATTAGAAATTATTTGTCATTCAAAAGTTATCGCTATTTTTCATTTACAAGGTCTGAAATGCAGTTGTTCGAATATGCTCGGACTCTTTAACGACGTTGAATGATAAATTACGCGGGATCTCAAAATCAGACTCAATAATTCAACAACCAATGTTAAATTCCACAAACCCTAAGTATCTATTGTGCTACAGGCAATTGGGATCTACTTGACAAGTTCGAAAGCCACTCAAGTGGTCAGGCTTTTGTAAAGCAGTCCATGCTTCCAGCATATTCTCGGCTCATTTTGCGTGTCATTAATTAAGTGAGTAGCACTCCATTTGTCTTTTTACTTGCAAGTGATGAGTTTTGAGGCGGGAAATTAAACGCTGGTAAACAAAATTTTGATTAGGTTTGATAAAAATCAGCGCTGAACACCTACGTTCATCCATTGCGGTCTATGAATCTTAGTTCAAGTAAGCTAGATCAGAAGAAATGCAATTAGCTCTAAACAAGGCCGGAAGCAGCGCGCAAAAGGTACTCATAAACAATGGCGACAAGAAATGAAGCACCAGCAACTGCACTCTAAGTGGGAAACATTGCAGAAAACTGAACAATTATAATAAAATGTAGTGAATGATATCTGCCCTGGGCGATGGGAAAACTGTCTACCACTTTCTGATCGCCTCTACGCTACAAAACATCAGGCCAATTCTGAAGCCTGTACCTATAAAGAAAGAATAGCATTACATTAGCGGCATAGGTATTCTCAGGTTTACATATGATTAGGGGTGTTCAAAATCGAATATTTTTTGGTTTCTGAATCGAATCGAATAATTTCCCGAATCGAATATTCGAATCGGAAGTCATATAATAATTTTGATCATTTGTAAAGCAGTCCATCCTTCTAGCATATTCTCGGAAATGAAGCACCAGCAACTGCACTCTAAGTGGGAAACATTGCAGAGAACTGAACCATTATAATAAAATGTAGTGAATGATATCTGCCCTGGGCGACGGGAAAACCATCTACCACTTTCTGGTCGCCTCTTACGACAAGCGGGAAAACACTAGGGCGATTCTGAAGCTCGCAACTATAGGGAAAGAATAGCATTACTTTCGTGGCATAGGTATTCTCAGGTTCATATATGACTAGGGGTGTTCAAAATCGAATATTTTTTGGTTTCTGAATCGAATCGAAGAATCTCCCGAATCGAATATTCGAATCGGAAGTTATATAATAAACAAACAAATATCTTTTATCAGCTTATAAGTTACGTGAGAATTCACACTTATTTATAAAACCAAAATTAAAACTATCGTTTTGCTGATTTCGAATCGTTGCAGAAATCGAATCGAATAACTCATGATTCGAATATTCCGAATAGAATCGAATATTTTGGACAGTCCTACATATGATATCGACTACAGTGATGCCACGGCAAGGGGGAAGCGAAATGTTGAACACTTCAGTACAGCAAAGTAAGTAATGTAAACTTTTCACTAGAGGTTTGTAAAGATATGCCAAGGCATGAAGAAGCAAAAATATACACGTTGATCGTTGTCAGATAAAGTTTTAATCAACGTTTTTTGAAAAACTGTCTGCATATCAGGCCGTCGTATTATTCTTGATGACGAAGGTCTCGCAGGTCAGAAATTTTATTTCGTCAAGATTGTGTCACAGATGGATGCTTAACCAGACATCCTTGGTCAATATTTTTTTCGAGTAGGTCGCGTTCCGATGCTGTTGAGGGAAATACAAAACAAAGTTTTAGCTCTGTGGGTACGGGCTTCAGAATAGTCCTAACGTATTTCCTGCGTGTCGTAAGAGGCGACTAAATGGAATCAAAGATGTGGTAGATTGTTTCATCATCGCCCAGGGCAGATACCACTCACTGGATATTACCATAGCAGTTTGATTCCATTTGAAATGTTTTCCCCTAAGAGTGCAGTTGCTGGTACTACACCTTTCAGTAGCTCTTTGCTATGAAGTGGCAGTTAATTGGTTCCCTTTAGGTAATGCTTCTGGCCTTGCTTTGACCGAACTTTTATTAAAAAAAAATCAAACGACAAATAGAGTGCTAGTGATACGAGGCAAAATGGAAAGATTTTTCCATCAATCGCTCTTTACTTACAGATTCCTGTATATCCTGGGACAAAGAAGTCATCGGGCAATTTCAAGTATTGAACAGCGACCCTGGACTTAGACTTAGCATAACATGGTTTGCTGGAGCGATCGGATTGCTGGTCATTTGTATGAATTTTCTCGTCATTTGCTCAATTCTGAGAGCGAAAAACTTACGACATAATTCTGTGTATATCTTCGTCTTCAGTCTAGCAGTAGCAGATATACTCGCGGCTATTGTATTTGTTTTGATATTTTTAAGTGAGTATCATGAGCTTCTAAGAAATTAATCTGATATAAACAAGTTTGTAATTCCTTATCCATTTAGTCATGATTGGTGGCGATTGGTGGTATAAGAATACTTTTTACCAGTTATCACTAATTATATACGAAAGCTTAAGTATACATGAAAATTTGATTGGTTGCAACGGAAGGTTGATGGCTTTCCGGCAACTAATTGTATGTGTTTAATACGTCACTCTTACAGTGCATGTATCGTGAGGTGTCCTCGAACGATTGAAAATGAAATAAATCATAACTTTCGTCTCAACTGTCTAAACTTCGGCAATAGCGTCGCTAAGATAAAAATGTCTTTGCAGGATTTCATCTTACAGTTTTGGAGCATGATACAAATGTCGATAATAGGAATAATACAATATCAGAGCTCTACCAGTTAGTTGAAATCAACAACAGTAAACTGAACAGATATCTCGTAGAACTAATGATGGTGACTACCTGCTTCACTGCTTCAGTAGGAAGTTTGGCTTTGACCGCTGTTGATAGGTAAGACCAGTTTAACGACCGTTTTTTACAGCAGCAATGTTTAGCGTTAGGCTAATAATACCTCAGCGTTAAATGCCATAAAAATGTATAGTACCACGTCTACAAAACTGTGTATTGGCATGTTTCAACAGTAGTCGATTCAACTTAGAACAGATAACGTAAAGCCGGAAGCCATTCCAATCAACGTAGCAACGCACCAATCGGCCATTTAATACCAACTCCCCTTGAACTCCCCAATGTCTTCAAGGATTTCAAAAATAGACTACTTCAAGCCTTTGAAATACATAGCATTTCACACGCAAAATACATATAATCTCCTATTATACTTTAAGATTTATTGCAGTCGTCAGACCGTTTGATCATCATATCATCGCCACAAGAAAACGTTGCGTTATAGCAATATTCTTGATGTGGGCAATATCTATCCTGGTGTCCTCTCTTCCAGTTGCTGGATGGAGATGTTCGTTCGGATGTCAGGGGTTTCCAGAACACGGTTGTTCACAACTTTATCCTGGAATTTCAAGGGGTTACCTGATATTCTATGTGGCCATGTTGGGTAAGTTTTTCAACGTGATAACAAATATTACGCTTTTAAACCCGGTATTAGGGTTTGTAGTTTTTGCTCGGTCCTGTAAACGACGATATGAAAGTTCACGAACTTTTTACTTTACTCGGCGAAAAACAACAGGGCATTCATAGGGAAGTTCCAGAGACAACTGAAGCTACCTAATCAACTAAATCCTTTCTACCGCATCAGGCTAGGCTTATAGTCTTCTGTAACCAAAGTATCTTGGATATCAAGGCTCCAGCGCTTGAAAAAATCAATTCCTCATCCTATGACGATGGCGTAGGGGAAAATATTCTGAAAAAAAGACTCTTGAAAGGTCAACGGAAAAAAATATTCAGAAAAAAGTTGTTGAAAAGTGAATTTTGTTTTGAAGGTTCTCAACTGCTTAACGTTTCTCAATCATAGCATAGCTTTTCACAATATAGTTCTAAATCAATCTTTTATTATCAGTTTCTCTGTTACTCTTCGTAACATGCATGTACGTTTATATATTCACCATTGTGTGGAGGCATTACAAGCAAAGGTGCATTATAACATCACAACGAAAAAGGTATAACAACAACTACACATCATCAACATGGCCGAGGGCTAAAAACAAAATAACACGGAACAAAAATTTGGATTGTTTGGAATCACTAAATGAACGTAAATTATGGAAAAATAAACGACTGCCAGGTATTAACAATTGTCCGTGTAAAAACAATGAAAAAACTAGCCAAGAATCAAGCTTATATGAGATGGAGATGATGGAACATAATAATGGTGGTGTAAATCCACAAAATAGGAGTGGATCAAAGTGTTATGAGCTTAGAAAAGAAAGTTTTCGGTTCGTTTTGATTGTAGAAGAAGAAAATGACGAAGAGATCGATGGAGTAAGGAAAGACAAAGAACGAGCGACGAGTTTTAGAGGATTTATATTTTATGGAAATGATAAAACGCAGTCATCTTCGAGGCAGAGCGATGGGTAAGCAATTTTTGTGCTGTGTGCATAAGGATATTGAAATAAGTTAGTTCAGTCCAATCGAAATTCCAATTAGCTTACAGGATTGTGTTTCAAAATTTCAATTACTGTCTTTGAACACATTTGCGGCAAAATCCTGATTTTTTTTCCGCAAAACAACCCATCCTTTAATTTTCAGTGAGTATGTCGGGTGTCTTTAACCATTTGGGTTCTTGTGTCAAAAGAGTGCAATAAATGGTACGAGATTTTACAGTAAGCCTTCGATAGATAAGTAACCGTTAGTTGGTGGCTTTCAGGGAATGCCTCAGGCCTTGTGACTGCGAATGAAAAATGAAATTGATAAATAAAAATAAATTATATATATAAAATATGTTTTTTATAATTTTATAATGATGCCTTTAGTGCCGACAAAGAGCAGCAATATTGACTGCACTT
Organism: Styela plicata; assembly: GCA_963675895.2. Classification (NCBI taxonomy): domain Eukaryota; kingdom Metazoa; phylum Chordata; class Ascidiacea; order Stolidobranchia; family Styelidae; genus Styela; species Styela plicata. The sequence continues at coordinate 16,237,936 of OZ023142.1, read as the reverse complement.
GTGTTTCTCAAATAATAAGAAGTATTGCGAGAGAGTCTGAGAAGTTTTAGAAGCAAATTGAAGTCTGAGAAGCAAAACTACATAATAACCTAAAAATAAAGCGTAATTACAAATTTATTGCGCACAAATTTATTCATATTTTCAGATCAGAAGAACGAAAAATATCTTCTCTTTCGCCGACTGCTCCACAGAAAAGACGATCAAGCAGATTTGAATTCAAAGGGGATAAAAATCAGATGCAAATCATACAAACATTAATAATGATTCTAGGTTAGAAATGAATAGTGTTGGTTACAAAGTTCCAGTTCATAAAATTCTTGTACATACATAAAATAGCAGTCCATAATATTGGATTAGTGCTTCGCAAGTTCTCAAATTATTCGATTTGATTTTCCTAACGATTCGAAATCAATATAGCCTAATGAGGGCTGTATTGATAAATTTTCAGAAATATATATTCGATTTTGGCCCTCCCTACTTGAACATTTTTATTTTCAAACAAGCTTCTGAACAAAATACCCATTTGGCATTACTCAGATTTTAGTATTTAATTATATTTATTTAAATGCGCTCTGTGCAAATAGCACCAAAAGAGAATTTAACGGCCACTTACATGGCGAAGAGCTATCAGAAATGTAGTAGGTTACCAGCAACTGTAAACGCGATAGTAAACCCGCCCAACGTATTGGGCACTTTCTTCCAATACATCTGTATCTAATTGCAGGTCTACTCATCATCTGTTGGGTACCTACACTCACATTCATGATCCTTGACCTTGCTATGGAAATCGATAACGATATGAAGAAAGTGTTCGCATTCCTGGCGCTACTAACTTTATTCAATTCAGCAGCAAACCCAGTAATATATGCAATAAGGTGAGATATTTATATTCAACCTATCGTATAAATGAAAATACGAAATGTTTTCGCCGCCGATAACGGGGAATGTTCCATTACTTTAGATCTACACCCTATTCAAGCGAGTTCACGATACACGTGAAATTCGTCTCTAGGTAGGAAGAACATCAAAAAAAGTTCACATAACATTGGGTGTTAACTGTAGGCACATGTCTACAGAGCACAAACTTATAAGACAAAACGAACACCCAACGTTAGCTTGCATAGCAAACAAGCATGAAAAAACGCAACTTTATGACCATGAACCCGATCGCAAGTACGTTATATTGCTAGTAAGAATTTAAGGGATATCCCTTAGTTCTCTTGCAGGAGAGTAAAGGATATGATTTCATTTTATGCTGCGGGAGAGGAAAGTCGGGAATACAGCTTAATCATGTGGCGAACCACGGCCTCTCATGCAGATACCAGTTCCTAAACGGGGTGAAGGTTTTTGGCTTATCCTATTTCTCATTTTTACTGTGCAAGGACCTGGTTGGTGGAGGAAGCCATAAGCAGTGCTCACGTGAACCGGCGATGCGTTCAGCAGATCTCTCGCATATAATCATCATCCCTCACCAGATTCGAACCTGCGCTATGACGATCAGAGATGCGCAGCTCGAAAGTCGAGAAAGCGCGCGGCGAAGATACTCGTTTCGTGTCGGAAGTTTGAACGGTTAGGCAAATAGGTTAAGTCACGCCCAACAAACTAATGAATTTAACGTGTTTGTGACTGGTAGATGTAATACTTCGTCTATTAACGAACTTGGCTCTCTTCACAAACCAAGAGTTATTTTAAAAGACTAAACAGGGGGGAAGTAAGTTTACACCAGTGCGGATTCTGTACCGGTATTCGTATTTTAAGCAGGCAACTTACAAAGTGTTTGACTATGATTTAACAGATTAAAAGAACTGCGATCTATATCCCACAGACTGCTGTGTTGCCTGAAAAAGAATTCAGGGTGAGAATAACTGCACTATTCCAGCAATAACCGTGGAACAAGTTAACGAAGGTGTTGCAGTTATAGATATGCCATCTATGAGCGGATTGAGTGGTCAATCCCATAAGGCATTTACAAAGTTATTGTATATTCGTTTTCAATATTTTTTTTACCTAAATATAACGTTACTGAAGGAATATGAGTTTTGTATAAGATCCTTTCTCAGACGTCCTAGTATACGAAAAAATGTTGGGCGTCAACGAAACGTCAAGATGACGCTTAACATTCTCAAGAAAATATACTTTCTAAGCGCGCTGTAATCTACGAAAGCATCACATACGATTCTGAACAGCAGAAATTATCAAATCAAAATACAGACTAGGGCATCCGGAGTAGGGCTAGGCAAAACCGAATCTAGTGGAATTAGAATTTTTTTCAATCGGATCGAATCACTAATTCTTTGTAAATAACAAATATCCCATTTTTACTACTATAACTTGTCCCCAGTGTGAAAATAAAGAAATTTAAAGTTTGTAGTGTATTTTTAATTCACACTAAGAGCAACAATTTTCATATTTTATCCACGAAACTTAGTCAATTTTGGTCAAATATGACCAAAATCGATTGCATTTTGTGGTTAAAATGAAAATCCTAGTTCACTGAACAAGTATTTGCTCCTATGAACAATTCACGATTGATTCGAATTAATCGTGCTTCGAATCACGGAATCGAATTGCCCAGCCCTGAGCAATGTAGTAAGTACTTCCGTATTTTTATCTACTACAGATGCTCATCTCTCAGTCAGAAACAACTTTTCAAAACCATGAGGGATGCCTAATTTTACAAAGGAAAATTCGAACCAAAAACAAGACCTTTCGGCACACACACACACACAGAGTGTAACATAAAAATTTCAAAACATAATTCTATAAACTTTTGTGAATATCAAATATCGTTCAAAAACATTTTCTTTAAATACATACTATCTTTACTACAAGAGAGAATACACATTTTAAAATAGTTACTAATTTTATTTATGAAAAAAAAGAAGAAAAATACAATTCATTCGTTAAACATGAGGAAAGTTATTAATAATATAGTGCAAAGGCAGCTGTTAATAACTGGTGGTATACTTTGAATGGTCAGAATATAAAGAATAGAATGAACAGGTTATAGAAATGCAGTATTATATAGGTATATAAGCAAGGAAATAGTCCGTGGTATATGTACAACCAAGTGTAAAGGGTGGGGAAAATTAGTAGACCTATTCATTGAAATCAATTTTAAATGCAGTATTATATATATAAGCAAGGGAAATAGTCCCTGTGGTATTATGTACAACCAAGTGTAAAGGGTGGGGAAAATTAGTAGACCTGTTCATCGGAATCAATTTTAAATGCAGTATTATATATATAAGCAAGGGAAATAGTCCCTGGTATTATGTACAGCCAAGCATAAAAAAGGGTTGGGAAATTAGTAGGTCATCTCATTGGAACCAGTCTTACTGTATTGGATGACAGGATGGTTTTTCAATCATCCAAAACTTACATGTTTTTTTTCTTCGCATAAGTGAAAACAAGGATTTCTTGTAATACAGTTATCTTACTGTTGGACGCTGCACAGGAAAACAGTTTTGGCTAGTTTGTGCTGCCAGTTACACTTTTCATAAGCCACAATTGACCATATTCGGCTGTTTTTTCCTATCAGATAGAAAATTGCCCAATAAGACTTCCAAATGTTTGACCATTTTCCAGTTTGCATATTGTTTGGCTTAGAATAAGTACAAATTGCAGGACAAATTAACTCAGCCAATTATCTTATCCCGCATGAGAAAGAAAGAACCCTCTTATTGAGTATGATTAATGATTTATCATAGAATGAAGTTTTCTCCTGCATAAGTCTTAGGAGAGTGGCTGGCGTTCTGTCAATCGGTCTGATGTTATTCAATGCGGTACAGTTCAACCGTAATTTTAAGCTCAGGAGTCATTCCTCAATTCTTCTTATATTTTGTGAATAAATTGTATAAAACTCTCAAAGTTGACTTCAAATCGCAATTCGCCACATCTGTGAAAATGTGAAAAAAATATTATTTCTTATGAAGTATGTCTATCCTATAAACATTCGTTTAGTGATTAAAGAATATTAAATTTTACACTCAATTTTTTCTAGCAATGAAGTTAAAAACATATACAAAGCTTAAGGAAATATGAACAATTATCATGCGATGGAGCATTTTACAAATATGTTAGCTCTACTACATTGCCAAATTTCTAAAGACCACAATAAAAAGATGTGAGATGTCCTGTTTCAGTCGAAATAGATGACCATCTTATTAACTATCATTCTAGGTTTTGTCTGGTTTCCATATGTTCCTGCTAGAGCTTGTTACATTTTTCTTTTTGCTGCTAATCTCGAAATAAACTATCTATATACTACGGTATTTCAACAACTATCTGTTTTGTGCTCCCTCAACAGCAACTACCAGCAAATAGAAAAAAATGGAATGAATCTATTACTTACGTGACTCAAAAGACTTTTTTACATTTCCTCTTCTTTCAAACACCCGTTTTTTCAGCTAGACTATCGTATCTAAATACCAAATTTTTACCTAGGTACCACACTACTGTAAATCATCTCACCAATAAACTTCAACAAGCATCTGTATGCACATACATATTCAATCTTACTCTCCTAAAAACAACATTTCAATGGAACAACCAAGCTGAACTTAACGATAAGAGCAAAATGACAAATATTCTTTAAGACTTGCCATGTGGAGAACACACTTGTTGCAATTCGTTCCAAGCAACAACCGTACCAGCACCCAACATGTATCTATTACTGGCCACTTGAATAGTAATAAGCTACTACAAAAAAATGTAGTACCAGCAACCTCACTCTGTCATCCCAGGGCTTTCCAGCTTAATAAAGTGCAATGAGTAGACAATTGAAAAACCATCTACAACTTATTGACAAATAAACTTACATTGGAACAATATTGCCTACTTCAAAAAATTTTATATGACATGAACCAATAAAAATCTGTATACATATATATATATTTTTGTTATTCCAGCATTCGCTCTATCTAAGCAATTTCACTTAACTTGATCATATTAAATATTGACTAACAAACCAAGGCATCAGCGAAGGCAAAATTGCAATTCATTCCACCGATGCAGCCATTAGATTGAATATTTCAATGCCTATTTCCAGTACGTGTTTAAAGAACACATTCACATAGGTCCATGGTTGGATTACAGTTTTTAAAAAGTACTGTCTACAAATTTCATTGTATTTCAAAGAGTGTTTTTCAAGTTCATTCATGCTCAATTTTGGTACCAAACTTCAAAGCGAAATATAAATAGTGTTCCCAAACCTCAGCCACATCCAGCCTTTTTTAGTTCACAGTGTAATACCCGTATTTTGCATGTACTAAGTCATTGACTGTTTCAGCACGTACAATTTACTTCCTGCTCGTCAGCTTTCTGAATCACCATACTATACCTTAACAATATTGCTTTTAAATTATTTAGCTGTGCAGCAGAACTCAAGACTGTTAAACTCAAATAAAATAACACAACTTGAATAAACTTCTATTAATATTCCTACGAATAAACATGGTAATGCTCTATGACACTAAAAATCCAAACTAAATACTAATAAATAAACATGCCTGACAGCTTCATCTTTCACAATCGATGCCATAACAAAAAAATTTTTGTCTATTTCTAACATTATCATCTCATAAATATTTTTCTGTCTAATAAAATTAAAAATTTAAATAACTAGAATATATAAACTAGCAGACTTATATACTGGTCATATGCTGAAATGCCTAAGAAGACAAGAATATCCAACACAAATGGAATATTCAATGCATTTACATATAAATACGATTGCTTAAAAAGTAATTCATTTGTTTAAAAAAGCTCCTTATACTGAACAAAAAAAATTAATATACAAGTTTAGCTACTTCACATATATTCTCAAAAAGGCATTCATACTGGTTTGGTCACATTCCTACAATCAAAATATATTAAAAATCCTACCTTCTGGTCTTGCTTTAGGCGTAGGGAGTCCAGCATCAGTCATTAGTTCAAAAGCAAACTTTACATTATGAACCTTGTGTTCAAATGATTCAGGAGTCAGATTGAAACTGTGGAGTGGGACAAAGTATCCTTCCAACATTCCCATCAGTAAGACAAGGTATACTCCGTCTGCAAACTGTCACAAAATATTGCAATACTGTAAAAGCTGGTTTGGTCAAGAGCTTGCCATGACCTAAATCTATTGATTCTAAATGTGGTACACAAAGACGGGAAACAGCTCCAAAAGGGAACCAACCAATGGCCACTCAATAGCAAAGACCTACAAAGAGATGTAGTACCAGCAACTGCACTCTAAAAGGAAAACATCCCAAACAGAACTGAACAATCATGGTAAAGTGCAGTGAGTGGTATCCGCCATTGGCGTTGGTAAAACCATCTACCACTTCTTTTCTTCCTCCTAGTTGCCTCTTACGACATGCAGGAAATACATATGGACTATTCTAAAGCCAGTTCCTGCAGGGCATATTTGAGCATCAGATTCATTTTAGTAATATCATCATAAGTAATATTATTAGACACAAAATTCACAAAAAATATTTTAAGAGTGCAATTTGTATTGACCAAATATGAAGATTTATTTACTTCATAATCTAATCTCCAGCCATACAAAGTTAAATAAAACTTTCCTAAATCTGATTCTATTAATAAATTAATATGATATTTTTTATCTTATGATATTGGACATTTTGTGATGCTCTAACTCTAATTTAAAATTTTTTCTTACTTGTGTATCTATTTCCGTGACAGCAAGATTCAATTTGTCAAGATGACGATTGGCAAAGTCGATGAGAGACTTCTTTACGATGTTGAGTTTATCAGGTGCATGATCGAACAGAGTGTCAAATGCATCTCTCTCTGAATAGGAAAAAGCAAATTTTATACCTCAATTTTAATGCATATGTATGTTCGAGTCAGTGTCAGAAGGAAATAGAAGTCAGAGACAAACAAATATACACCCAAAAATTCGAGCAGCTTCTACCTTCGGTACTAGAAAACAGCTAAATACTATCTTAACAAAATTTCAAGTCTTTCAACTCCCAGTGTCATGATTTCAGCAAACCCCCACCTTGTTCAGAATTTCCCAATAAAAACAAACCAATTTTGTTTGAAAGAAATATTTATCTAAGCCTACAGCAGCACCAGTATATTAGAAAGGGAGAGATCAACTCACCAAATTTTCCTCCTGTCATTTGGCTGAAAAATAAAAAAAACAATCGTGAGAAAAGGAAAAATACGGAATAAGTCAGAAACAGCTGTCAAATATGCATTTAAATATATAAACTAGAAGTTGAATGAAGTATACTGGTACACAAGCATAAAGTTCTGAAAGCATATTACATATAAGCATATATATAAGCCTTTAGGCAAGGGTTTTAGAATAGTCCTCAATACAAAATAAGAGCCCATATGCCACAAAGGTATGAAAATATAACTTCAGCAATGCATAGCCTATTGATCGGCATCCACCCAAACTAAAGTTAAGATAAAAATGAAACAAAACCTTCAAAACTGAACTAAAAAAAGCTTTCTTACTCCATAGTCGATGTAATCTGTTCCTCCACCATTCTATGTTCTAATTTCCCACCAACTTTCTTGACAACGACAACCTGTGAATGATAAGATTGTATTAAAATACACATTTTTCCATTAGACGAAATCAATTGGCTCTTAAGTATCAAATATTGACATACAAGAGATTATATGGCAACAAAAGTTCAAAAGCTTGAAAAGATGTCATTTTGTGGAATAGTGTTTCTATCAGTCATCAATTATTTGTGTCTAGATGTCGTCCATCGATGGTTTGCACCCGAATGACAGACACTCTTTTGCTAGAAGATTAAAATGTCTCTATTAGCGTCGGGTAGCAACAAAACTAACGAAAAAGGTTCATATTCATCAATACAACTACGAAATACCAGTGTTGTTGATTTTGAATCTTTTCTGTCAATGCAAAGAAAATGATACGATCATTTCAGACGATGCAAAGAAAATGATACGATCATTTCAGACGCTCGAAGAAAAACAAGACTCTCACCATCCCTGATTTGATCATATTATGAATAAATTAAGAATCCTTAATAACTATTTTCAATTAAGAAGTTGAAACCCAATTTGTATTGAACAAAATAACAATTTTAATGTTTAGTTCATTTACTAAAATAAATTCTAAATTATCATCGAACAACATTAGAATGTACAGATTATAATTTTTGCCTCCGATTTAATGCAGAGATATAAATCAAAAGGGGCAATATTGGTACTTTTCATACCTTATCTTTATTAAATACATCTAGGTTATCAGAATTAGAAAAAATGATTCTCTGTATGCAGTTGGATTATAGCGTTGCAACTTTCCATCTACGTTGGATGGTGCATCAAATCAATTGGTGGGGTCAATGAGGCTTGCCATATGCTGGGCGGCATATCAGTAAGACGGTAAATATTGGTATTGAGTTTTCCAAAATTTTCGCAATGTCAGTTTGCCGTGATACCGGTATTTGTGACATACCGCATAAAATGGTTACAAGTTTATGCATTATCGCGTCAAGTAACACAAAAGAGGGTCTTCAGACCACTCACACGTGCCTCGATTAAGCTTTTTGTATTGTCATGAAACAACAACCCGCCCGCATTTAGATGCATGCAACAGATTTTTTTCAACTAAGGTGCGCCTCACGTGGCTCCTCAAAACAATACAATAGCATGTTTTTGGTAGCAGAAAAAGGCATAGAGTATACTGGCAATGCCGGCATTTTGACGATACAAAATATACCTAATGCCGCCCAGCTCTAGACCATTCTAAATATGTCTACACTAATGTCTAAGTGTTTGTAAATACCAAATAGTGAACTATTGCCACAATTACATAGATATTAGCAATAAGCAACATTAAAACAGGTATTTCCTGCATTATATTTCCCATATCTTAACACCATTAGTATTTACTAATACAAAATAATATGATTAATACAAAATTTATTAGTATTCAAAGTTCTAGAGTAGCTACACTGTAACAAAAGTACAGTAAATTAACTGATCATTTGCAGTAATTGCATATTTTCAAAATTGAAAAGAAGTCGTTTTGATGAGATTTATGCAAATTATGGGCTCTTGATGAACCACACGGTTCGTTCCATCAACATCCCATATTTGGCGAAAAAAAGTCAATTTTGAACTTTTTTAATACCTTCAAATAAAATTATTGCCAAAGACCAGTAATTTTGTTGCATTTTTGTTACAGTGTAAGGATTGTAAAAAACAAACCAAACAGCAATAATTAATGTGGCAAAGAGCCTATATAAATGAATAACCACCAAACGGTGTAATGATTGTCATGGTTCATAAAAATGTGCGACTCTGGTTTAAGTTTAAGAGAAATTAAATACTGACCTTGATATGAACATCTTCAGGCAATCTTATTGGTGCTTTATAATGGGCAGCAAGCGCAACTAATAGATGGAGGATTGCAATGATATTCTTCGAATGAATACCTGGAACAAAAACAAAATGATAATGTTTATGTCCTTTTTTTCATTGAAATTCGCTCAGAGCAAGGCCACAGGAGAAGAATCAAAGTTGAAAATTCTCCACAAAAGTCACAAAGTGCGGTATTTTACACGACAAAATGAACACAGTTAATTAGGTTGTTTCAACCAACAAGTACGTGAAATAAATAAACTACTTTATAAAGTGTCGACCATACAACAAAATGATTTGTGTTGAACAGTTCAACAAATCCTGATTGAAGTTCATTTCATATATTGCTGCATTATAAATAAACATTATTTCAGATTAAAAAATTTACTGTAAATCATGAATGGAATGGATAAAGTACAAAGATAACAAATTTCGAATATTGTTTGAACTAAATTCCGCCTATGTCTGTAGTCAACATATAGATTTACCAAAATAGCGCTAATACTATGGTCACATTGACAGTAGCTGACCAGTGGGGCATGACCAAATCTATCACTGTTGCGATTACCAATGTTGTTTGTCCATTTACCTGTTAATTTTTTAATGATGATCTTTAATAATATTGCCTATATGATGAGATGGACAGAATAAATCTAATTATATTTCTCAATATCAATAAAATTATCAATAAATAGTTATTAATCATGCTCACTGTCCACACTCCATTTAGTTTCATTCCAACTTTGAATTTGTAGTTGTTGACTGACTTTATCCAACACTGCACGGAGTTTGTCTTTCTGACCTTGGGCTGTTTGTGTTACTTCTGGGACCTGTAGAAATTGTTGGATTTTTTAATAGAAATTTGCAAACCAATCGGGAAATTTTAGCATGTGCCACTCTGAGGCGTATGCTTGACAAAATAAATTTCTGATTGGGTATAAGCACGGCTAGGTGAACAAGATTAGATGAACTGAACTAACTGGCGGCCACTGACCTGTTAAAGAGCGATATAAAGTGGAAAACCAGAAACTGTCACATAACAGGAAAAATTTACAACAGAAAAGAATAGCTATATTCTCATTATCCGGAAGCCAGGCTTCAAACTTGAGTCAGAGTGGTTTGATTCCACCTTATGAGCTATTAAGCAGCTTCAAGTTTCAAACCCTTTTCTTTCACCAAGATCAATATTTAACAAGTACTCGATAGCCCCAGAGCTTAAAGTCCTCTGTAGGTATGGGCTTCAGTATAGTCCTACCGTATTACCTGTGTGTGAAGAGTCGACTAATAGGAAGTAAAGTAGTGGTGTATCATCCCCCAGGGAGAATACCACACACTGCACTACACCATGGTGTCTGTTTCTGGCACTACATCTTTTAGTAACTTTTTACTTCCGGTAAACTGGTACTTCCGGTAACTTCCGGTCTTCCTCAGAGTGAATTTCATGTAAAATATAATAGATCTCATTGCATAATACAAAGATCACAAATTGATGAGTACCTGTAACTTTACGTCTCCTAGTTTTTCAAGGAGTTTCTGTAAAACTTGTCCATCGAACAGATCTTCCTGTATATTTTTGACAATAATTCTTTGTTCCACAAGAACATCATCAATCCATTCCATAAGAACCTAAATTAAGAGACATTTTAGATCAATACAAAAGAAAAGTTTATGAGTGACGGGCTGAAACCAGTAAAGCTACTATTTCATAGTAGAATAGATGATTTCGAGCAATTTACGAGGCTTGCTGGTACAGACAAAAAGTCGAAAAAAGATATTTTAGCAAGATACATATATTTAGATATAGTTCATTTGCCCTATATTCTTCGGGTGTCTGAGCAATAGAGTGCCTGACATTCTGCCAGTTTCCAACAAAAATCAGTCATTTTCAGTTCATTATTAAATTGAAAAAAGTCAAGATCTGATTTTGACTGCTTTTTGTCCAGCTTTGAGCGAACTTCAAAAAAAACAAGAAAATTTGTTGTGCAGAGGCCATGAAGCACATTAAAAAACATTCTGAATGTTTATAACTCTCAATCCCACCCTCTCGAGTTCCATAACATCCTCTGCTTTCCTTGATTTCTGATCGATCATTGATCTCTCTTCACCTTCTTCAAGAAGAAAGCTGGAAGGATCAATCTCTTCAGTGGCAGCTCCTCCCTCTATCGCATCCCTCGCTTCAATGTCCAATGCATTCACTGAGCAAAAAATTGAATGACAACAGATAATGAAAGAGTAGCGACAGTAAATAGTTGAAAAAGAGTCAAAAAGTCTAAATTTATCTTCATAAGATGTTTTGTTAAGTATGAGTGACTTAGGGATTGTACCCCTAGGTGTAAATCACCTGTCTATGAAATGGATTTATTAAATTGTTCTTTTATATATAGTACAAAAAATAAGCTTGGCGATGAAAATAAATCTTCAACAAACAATAAAACATCAAGTATTCAGGAATTGCAGAGCATGACTACTTTTAACATCGATACAACAAGCAAAATGACACATGAGAAAATGTAAAATTGGATAGGTTAGAGAATTTTTTTTTGTTATGGATAGACAAACAGAGACAAGCTAAACATTGACATAGACATATATATATATATTGACGTCACATTTAAAACACAAGCAAACTCAAAGTACAGTTAAGAGTGTGAATTCAAGAAGAATTAAACAGCAATATATTATTTTTGGACGGTCTAGCAAAGTTTAACGCTGTATTTCATCAATCAAAATTAAAGCTGGCAGAGTATTCTCATGAACTTCGTGTGAACCAGTTTGGAAATGTCGCTTACAATATAAAAATCTGGACAAACTTTGCAATATAATAACCAATAACATTTTTAGGGTCTAGTGAAGTGTAGTACCATATTCCCGAATGTCATTAAAATAAAAACTGGCAGAATATTCTCATCCTAACTAGGGGGCGCCAATGCTGCAAGCACCTGGCATTGTCTCCTGGGTTAGGATGAGTCGCTTGCAACATGGGAAATTATTATGATAATCGGATATATGGTACAAAACTTCATGAGACCCCATTTTTATAAGGATAGCGTGAAATACTGTGGTGCACCTTTTAAAAATGAGGTCTGACCTGCTGACTGTCAGATATGGTAGACCACCTCGCATCTGACCACAGAAACTAAACTTGTGAATATAGAAATGAGGATATATCCTACACCTGGTGGAAATAGCAGATATACTGGTACAAGGATAAGATCTTGTCCGGCGTTTCAGAAAGTTAACACAGAAAGAACAAGAGGTTAATGAGTCAGCAGATCTCGCTAATTATGCCTATTTATTTTTATTCATGTTTGCTCTAACGCTGTAACGCAACGCATAATGAAACGAAAAACCAGGGTGGAGATTGAAAGAGATTTGCTCAAATTTGTGGACCCGGTTAATTACTGAATCGACATGAAGCGAGAAAGAAATGTACCCTAATATGCCAATAATATTCAAACTAAAAACGGAGTTTCAAAGCGGTCCCAGCGACCTTTCCTCGCAGGGTTGAAATCTGTGATCGGTGATTATAACATTTAGAACAATAACTGAATAACATCACAAAGATGATACATAGTAATAAGGTATAACACAATGTCTTGCTTGGCTGAACTTAATAATCATAACATAATTGTTATTTCCATATTATCCAGTAAACGTAAAAGTGTCTTCCTTTTATTCATTTGTGCCCAATAAAATCAAATGCCAAATTTTAGTGTGCCATGTGCAGTAGCAGTACAGAGTAAGCAGATAAAATAAAAATTTGCTAAGTCACTCAAGTCAATCCAGTAAATTTTGTTACCTTTGGATCAAAGCAAAATTTAATGGTCATCATAAACGCGATAATCATCCCATTGTTAATAGACACTTGGAATCCTGCCTTTTTTGCCATTTGAACAAAAATGCCTGACCCACCTGGTTCTGTCACCTATCAGACTTTCCGCAGTAAGTCGATTGCGAATTTTATCAGGGTACAAATTGACCCATGTACTATTTTTGGGTCTCATGAAATTTAGTACCATATATCCGATTATCATAATAATTTCCCATGTTGCAAGCGACTCATCCTAACCTGGGAGACAATGTCAGATACTTGCAGCATTGGCGCCCCCTAGTTCGGATGAGAATATTCTGCCAGTTTTTATTTTAATGACATTCGGGAATATGGTACTAAACTTCACTAGACCCCTATTTTTTCGGGTAGGCTATCAATTGACTGGCAACAGTGCTAATCCAGGGTTTAGTTAAGATAAGATTTCATTTTTATCCTGCGAGATAGGGAAGCCGAGAATTCAGCTTGATCTTATGGTTGTGGTTCTAAATTAGGGTGAAGGTTTTCATATTTCGCATGGACCAAGTTAGAGCATGGTTTCAGCAAAGTTGGCTAAATGTTTACAGGATTACCATGGAGTAATCAGTATTAGAACATAGTTTAGACTAGAGAAATAGAAAAAAAACAAAAAACACAGCAGTTACCAGAATCTCGTTGCTTTTTCCGCCGTCCAAGGGTTAAAGAGAAAAACCCGTCGTTTTCCTTTCTAGCAGGCGATTTTTGGTAAGACATATTGGCGCCTGTTTTTATATTGCTTCTATATAAATGAAGTTGGTACGAAGATAAGACCTAATAACAGCCACAACAAGACTGTGTGGAGCTGGCAAAAACAACAAACAAAGGGAATACCGCAGCACGGACGAGCTAAAAGTTACGGGTATGCAGTACAGTATATGACGGAACCGTCATATACCCTGCTGTGCCAGCCCAAATATGGATGTACATGACGTCATCAGCGAATCGCAAAAGGAACTGTTTAGAAATTCGCCTTATAATTCAAACTCTATTATTTACAAAATCAGATTTGAAGTTCCCATTTTATAAAGGAAAAACGATTCCAAATATATGCAATTAGCAGGAAACGATATTTAGTAGAAAATGATATGATCATGCATTATTCAGTCAACCGAGACGATTTGACTTGGTCTTTTGCTGAAGTGAAAGCGTTGATGTGAAAATCTTTCCATAGTTCGAAATCCAAATTCTCGGAAAAAATTAATAACAATATGATCTATAACTACATATACAGCCTATCACAAGAATTGTTGAAATTAATAAAACGGTGGCGCTATTGAGCCATAGCAAAAACAAACCTAACGAAAGTCGACAAAGGGCGCAATGATAGCCCTGTAAAAACTCCCAGACCAAAAATTATTCAGAATATCCGGTGTTGTGTCAGCGTCCGATAAAGATGGCTGGGGTTAGTAGGCAAGTGAAAGTTTTCAGATTAAGGTTATTATTAGAAAAAAATCGACAACAAAAACTTAAGACCACACAGCACGACAAATTACACTGCAGTTACCAGAGTCACGCTTTTTCATTCGTCGAATGGATAACGAAGAAAACCCATAGTTTTTCTTTGTAGCAGGAGATAGTTGATGAGACAAATTGGTGAAAGTTCTTCCTACTGGCTCTATAGGAAGTTGCGGAGTTAAAACTCTTAAGACAGTCGTGAAAAGACTACACACAGGGAGCAAAACACAATAGATATGGTGCTCGGTAAGCTCCGAATAAATGTGTTTGTGACGTCATGAGTAGATTTCGGAAAAGAGTCTATGGGAAACCGACTCTTTTCAAACAAGGTTTTTAAGAATGTATTTTCAAAGTTTTTGCCTCTATCGCAGATACAGTTCCAAGTCGGCGGTTAATGGTTTTGCCTAATCGTTCACTGATTTCTCCTTTGCGTGTGTGTGTGAAGATGGCGTCACATGTGAATTCAGTATTGGCGCTCTTATCGAAGAATATTTGGAATATTTTGTCGTTGTCAGACAACTGTTAAAAAGCGCAAATGTTTTCATATTAACTTGTGGGCTATTAGAAAATATTAAATACAAATAATGAGACCACAACAACATACAACACAGCAGTTACCAAAATCTCTTTGCTTTTTCTTTCGCCGAAGGGACAACGAAAACCGGTCGTTTCTCTTTCTAACAGCAGAATTTTGATGATTCAAAGTTGTGACTGCCTTTTCTACTGGTTCTATATGAAGTTGTTGTGAGGTTAGGATTTGAATCGGATCGGGAAGGACTAAACTGACATGTGGAACAGAGAAAAAACAGGAAAGAGGGATAGACTCAAAAATCTGACTTGGCTATGAAAAATGAGTCAGCCCAAAGAATGTTACCAACAAGAAAGGAATTTTTCCTTCAGTTTTATGGAGGACGGTAGTCTTCACATAATTTTAAAATTTAGATCTCCGACATTGAGGAAGGAGTCATCATCACTCTTTAATCCCAGTTTCTTTCGCTAGTGCGAGGCGACGATGAAGAGACCCAACTTTCCCCTTTTTAAAAACTCTTTATTAAGCAACCCCATTAACGAATATTTAGAACTACTGCCTCGTTCTCATACAAGAATTCTAGGGTAGCACTTCATTATTCAAATTCTTTGAGTACGACTTTGATAAAGTAGTCTGCAATCTATTTTCATCCCGTGAATACTTGAAATGAAGTTTCTTTGCGCGGCAATCAAATAAAATAATTAAAAGCGAAGCATAGAAACTTACGTTCATCCTTATTCTCCCAACTCGACCACGCCATGTTTGCCATCTTGTATTAAACTAGTACTCCCAGGTCGCCAAAGTCATAAGACCAATCCAAAATTTTTATTTTAATGCTAATCTTATTTCCCTTTATATGTAAATTAATAAAATACTTACTTGAATATAACCTATTTTTGAAGGAATGAGCATAAAACATTTTAGGAAAAATAAAGTGAGCAGTTGGAAAAACTGTAACGCGATATTCGTGAATAATTTTATTTTGAGGTTATCACACGAGTTTCTAGCGCATGAATTTTTTCGAATTTTTTCCAACATTTTAGGAGCAATTGATGGTATTTTTGAAAACTGACTATGTAATTCAGGACGATCAATAGTGCCAATCTCAATCGGATTCGGGCTTCACAACTTAAGTACTGATGAGATTTTTAATGTAAAACATTTGTGACTAGTCAATTCATTGGGTAATACCTTAGGAAAAAAGGCAACAATATCCTACCTGAAAACGTATAAAGGGCGTATATCGATTTTATTTGGCAAGATAATATGTTAAAAATTGTTTGATAACGGCATTTCACTGGAATTCATTATTCTGAGATGCTCGAATCCGAGCAGCTCTTTGATATCCAAGTATTATAATGACAAGTTTTGATTTTTTTCAATATTTTTCAATATTATTACTTTTATATAACTTACTTTTATTGAAATTCACTTCGAGTTAAACCAAAACCATTATTTAACACCACAATTTGTTTCTAGTCACCTCTGACAACACGTGGCCTATGCAATACACAAGGGCAATTCCGAATCCCGCATACAGTGCTGAGTAGGCTTTTATAATTAGCGACATCACTTTAGGTTTCACTAAATATTACAAAAATCATAATTTTTGTCTAATTCAACTCTGTTCAATTTCCATTTCTTTAATTCGAAGTACACACCTTCTTACTACTAAACAGGTATATCTTGCTAAATCTACAGATCTAAATGTAGCTGCCTTATGTAACTTATACGTCAGCGATAATGAAATAGTTCAGCGGAAATGTTGTAATAATCTCTGTATCCGTTTGATGCTCTCAGTTCATACAAGTGTATTCTAGAAATACATTTGTTTTTGTGTCATGTTAAACTCACAATACTCTTATCTTGCCAAGGGCAGCCACAAATTGGGCACCACAGACAAGAAATGTTTCCTTAAACATAAGATTTTTAGTTTATATAACGATGAAACTGCCTAATAATCGCGCCGGGCAAAAATTCTCGAAAATGGTATTTCAGAGTCTGAAATTGACTAAATATATAAAATAAGTACTGCAATTTTTTACATTTTAAAGCACTTATAAAGCTGTTCTGCTGTTTGTTTGTTAGCAATCATCGATTTACAAAAGCTGGGACTCCGTGGAATGTCATTCATTGCACCCTAAGCGAAAATATTCTGTATATAACCCAACTTCTATAGTAGTGTGGCCTGTTACCTATCGTAAAAATTTTGCCAAAGCATCTTTTGTCAAGTATGCGTAGGGCTGGGCAATTCGATTCGGCGATTCGGTTCGATTCGAAGCCCACATTATTCGAACCAATCGTGAATCGGTCATATATAACAAAAATTTGCTAAATGGAGTGGAATTTTTCATTTTTAACAACAAAATGTA
Source organism: Styela plicata (assembly GCA_963675895.2). Taxonomy (NCBI): domain Eukaryota; kingdom Metazoa; phylum Chordata; class Ascidiacea; order Stolidobranchia; family Styelidae; genus Styela; species Styela plicata. The sequence continues at coordinate 16,220,370 of OZ023142.1, read as the reverse complement.
ATAGATCTTGGTCAAATTTGTATTTTGATTTTAATTTGTATTGTATTTTCATGAAATCAGTGATTCGATCCGATTCGAAAAAAAATATCCGAATTAAATTCGAACTTCACATGATTCGGTTTCGTCCTGTCCTAGGTATGAGTCACTGATGGATCGTATCGACGAGACGTCGATCTGTGGTACATGCTCAGCAAAAAAAAATTCTGATCGGGATTTTGGTATTCGTATTTCACTATCTGAATTTACTACTTTTGACTCGTATGAAAAAAACATTGCTCATTAAATAGTAAACATAATTAATGGTAAACATAATTAATTGTTAAATCTATTCGGAATACCTACTAAAACACTCTTTCCAAACACTTTCCACACCTTTATTCAGATATACATGAGACCGAATGCTAAATAAAGTTACCGTTGCTATTGCTGACTCCATACAAGACTAAATCCTATATATAATATATCCATGTATGTTCTATATGCTTATGTTCGCATTTGACGTCACAGAATTGCAATAAATCCCCGATTCGTGATTTCTCCTCGCGATAAATTTATGATTGATCTTATATTTTGGGATTATTTAAAACAACAATTTTATGTCTCGAATAATTATTATTATTTTAATATGCCGTTAATTCGTGATTGGATGTGTTAAAATTACAACTTCCAAGTCATAGTTTAACACGCCTGACATCCCCAGCATTCGAAAGGAATGCTGAGGATTAGAATCTGAGATGTTCGTATTGGAATATGTTGTTAATGAGGGTAGGCAATTCGTTTCGGTAATTCGAATTGCTTCGAAGCTTCATTGCTTCGAATCAGCCTTGAACCGTCAATAGGAACAACAACCTGCAAAATGAAGTGGAATTTTCATTTTTAACGACAAATTACAATCGATTTTGGTCAAATTTGACCAAAATCGATTGTATTATGTCGTTATAATATAGTAAAAAAGACATATATATATATATCTGTTATTGATAGGAAATGAATGATCCGATTCAATTCATAAAAATTATCCGAATCAGATTCGAATTCCAAGTGATTCGGTTTTGCCCAGCCCTAGTTATTATCCTAAAGTATTTATATATTTCCAATAATATCGGATTCCTGCTATGCTTTGATATTTTGTGGTTGTTATTTCTAAACCTAATCTGTATATATAAAATTAGTCGTGTTGACAGCATCATATATCTCGGGGTTGTGCTGGATGACCAGCTAAGCTGGAAACCACAATTCAAAAATTTATGAGCAAAGTTATCTCAAATTGTCCGTATATTCTACAAATTAGGACCCTGTTTAAATTTTAAAGCATTGAAAATACTGCATTACTCTTTATTTCACTCGAGATTGCAATATGGAATCATGTGCTGGGGTTCAGCGACTAATTCTACTTAAAACCCGCTAGATTTAACAATTAATTATGTTTACCATTAATTATGTTTACTATTTAATGAGATATTCAACATGCGATATATATCTAAAATCCTCGATTACGAATCTTACTACTAAATCTAATGTATTGGAGTGTTAAATTTAAATGTTGGAACGAAAATATTACAATCTTAGTATTTTTATTACAAATCTGAGGCTGGTCGCCATCGTGTCTCATACAAAATACAATCGATTTTGGTCAAATTTGACCAAAATCGATTGCATTTCGCGTTTAAAATGAATTTTGTTTTTCTTTGAACGTTTTGCGACTTATTTATATAATTGTATATTTTTATTACAAATCTGAGGCTAGTCGCCATCATGTCTCATACAAAATACAATCGATTTTGGTCGAATTTGACCAAAATCGATTGCATTTTGCGTTTAAAATGAAAATTTTTCGTTCTCTGAACGTTTGCGATTGAATTGCATAATTTGTGCATTTGATCGATTCGAATTATCAAAATAAGGTGTCCAGCCCCACTAGGAACTGGAAATGTGCAATTACTGCAAATGACCAGTAAATTCTCTTACTTTTATTACAGTGTACTTGCAAGAAGTTACAGATAGTCTGCCAAATGTCTAGTATATCGGGTTATATTTATTATCACATTCTAATTTATTTTTATTTCACACGAACAAGACTTCATATTGTCTGAATCGCAACTTAACAGAAACTACAGATCAATTTATTGCGATTGTCACGAAAAATTTGATTGAAGTTATGTACTGTGCGTGGTTTCTGATAGGCCGTGCCAACGACATGTGTGCCGTCTGTGACATGCACGTTGCCAAAACATTTTTTTTGATTTAGTTCATATGTTTATAAATTTTTTGTAGTTGAACGTGAATATAAAGAATCGATATTGTATCGCGAAGCCGACTATTTATGATTCATGCCTAATTTCTGATAGATAAAGTGAGTTGGCGCTGTACAAAATTTAACTTTTTTAATTTGACGTCAATATAATCAATGAATGCCACTTTAATGAATATTTCACGTTTGTTTATGTCAAACAGAGGTATGGATTCCACGAATATTGATTCTTTTTTGTAGTTTTTTTCCGACTAAGACGAAACACCGATCATCGCCTTTTGTGACGCGGCATCACAGCTACACTGTAACAAAAATGAGCTAAAATTATCGTTATTTTACAGTAATTGTACTTGTATTAATTAAATAAATGTATGAATTCATTTATTTCGGCCAATCATAGAGCGTTGGTGCAAGTTACGCTGCCATACTTGACGTAAATCTGATCAACAGCTGGTTTCAAAGCTTAAAAATATACAAATATCACAAACAATAAACGTTAAAATTTATAGCAGAGCTATAAACAGTCCAAAAAGTCTTCTAGCGCTTTACCGTACACTGTGACAAAAGTACAGTAAATTTACTGGTCATGTACAGTAATTGCGTATTTCCAAAGCCAAAAATGTCAATTTTGGATTTTATTCAATACCGCCAAGTAAAATTACTGCCAAAGACCAGTGTTGCTCTTTTTGTTATAGTATAAGACACACATCAAATGCGATGCAATAATTAAAAAAACACTCATCGATTTGTAACTCAAACACAGTCGGGAAACTCAAAAAAACCTTTTGGCAAGACGCGGCGGCATCCGTGTCTCATACTTTAATAAACTGAATTACTTATCTACAAAACTACAAAACTCATAGAATTGTACCTGATCTGCACTTATGCTGTTATTTTTGAAAACCATTTATTTACCTTATTGCAGCGACATTCTAACCAGGATGGAACTGAACCCCAAAAGAACTACCTAGCGATCAATCCAACAGTGAGCAATATATTTGAATTGAACTTATGCTATAACCTTAAAACTCTACTGACTTCTACTGATTCACCTTGCTATAATCATCTCCCTTCAATATTTGACAATTTTTTAACTGTCAAAAAATGAAAATGACGAATGTGCGTGACAGAGAATATTTTTTAATTTTTATATAACAACCATCATCAAAATTTAAACATAAAGCACACGCATGCTCGGACAGCGAAATCAGAAAAATGATTTTGTTAAGTATGAGCCGCTGATAGATCGCGCTTCAACAGATTTTTGACTGATGGGTTGCGGTGTTATAAGCAGAGATATCTCACAATCTTTAGCAACTTGCGTAAAAAGGGCAATAATTCAGAAGAAAATTATGCCAAGCCCCAAATTTGGCCCATCGTAAATTTTCATTTAATTTTAGCGTTTAATTACTACCCTAAGAGAGAAAAATTATTTTGCCAAGTAAGAGCCACAGATGGACCGCGCCTCGGCGGCGCGATCTATCAGTGACTCATACTTAACAAAACATATTTGGTCGATATTCCTCCGACTAGGCCGAAGTCATGTAATGCCGGAAATGCTAGCAATATTACGAATCAGCGATTTTTCGTCTCAATTGGAAAAGGTTACTTTTTCAAGCACGAGCCATACATAATACTAGCAAAAATACAATTCCCATGCATGGATCAAGCTTGGGACATTCTTATTAATGCTGTCGTGACACGAAAGGGAAATGCATTGAATTTGTCGACGAACTGAGAATAGTGAATGATGGCATAAGAGCATTTCCTCCAATTGAAAAATATGTAAAATGTATCAAAATTGCGGTCAATGTGGGTCTTATTAGATTCTCAAAAACAGAACGCGTTGTTGTACTTAATAATCAATCCCGAGGTAGGGCTGGGCAAAACCAAATCATTTAGCATTCGAATCTGATTCGGATAATTTTTTGATTCGGTTCGAATCACTGGTTCTACACAAATTATTAACACACCTATAGCGTTATACAACTTGGGTTAATAATGAAATCTAGAAATTTAGAAAAACATTATAGTGCAAGAGTAAATGTATACTCAATTTATACTCCATGTCAAAAAGTTGATATTTCATATTTCAACAAAAAATACAATCGCTTTAGGTCAAATTTGATTAAAATCGATTGCATTTTTTCGCCAAAAATGAAAATATTACTTCACTGAGAATCAGTACGTTGCTATGAACGATTTGCGACTTATTCATGTATTTTGTGCGTCTGATTGATTCGAATCACTAAATTTAATCGCCCACCCCTATTTCTAGGTTTGGTTTAAGTAGAACTGACTACACCGCAGAAAAAGAGAAGTAAATTTATCACTTTTCAACAGTTATTTTCATCGGTGATATTAAAATAAAACTATAAAATCGACTTTGTGGCCAAGCATGGGCTGTCGATGGAACGTACCGACAAGGTATGCCCATCAACAGCACATACCTGGCATTCATCTCATCAACCAGGCCGTTTTGGAATTTGGAAATATGAAATTACTGAATATAAGCCTTAAATTTACAGATTTGACACAGCGTAGATATGATATTTTGATTTGTGAAGAGTTTTATTGTATTCTAGAAAATTGTGTTCCAATTATGTTTACGGTCCCCATATTTGGGAACATTTATTTTGCAAACAAGTATAGAACCGCATCATTTCAAACCGAATCTTTTAGAATTATATTCTATTCTAAAATGGTAAATTCATCTAAATAGACATTTTTTCTTCTATTTGTGAATATCTTCGAATTGTCCAAAAAATTTCTTCATATTTAATAAAAATATACCATAACGATTCAAAAATATTTTATTCACATCGCGATCAAAGTCGAGGGATCTTTTATTAGGATGCGTCACCGATGGATCGCGTCGATGGGGCGCGGTCCATTGGTGACGCATACTTGATAAAATAAAATTTCTGATTCGGAGATATCCACCTAGGTTAGGTCCATCTGCAACTCAGGTTTGACATAATAATATCACTGACCTTTGCCAAATCACATCGAATCACTCAATCAAAGTTATTAACATTCGACTTGAACATGGATATGAATGGCTTCGGTTTTTATAGTAACCTCCTCAGTTATCCTAAGGGATAAAGTTTGTCAAGAAGGAGCCATGAGTCAATAGTAGCGTTCACCGCTGATGTGTCACTAGGGGTGGGCTGTATCGAATTATTCGGAATTCGAATCTGATTCGGAAATATTTTACGAATCGGATTGAATCATTGATTCCATAAATAGACAAATGTTACTTTTTTTTTTATTATTACTATAATTGTCTCTATTATGATATTCAAGAAATTTACAACTACGAATTTCGAATATTGGCTTAAACCGACTTCAAATCGATGTATTTTGAATTACAGTCCGAAATTTTCATTTTAACGATGAAATACAATGTTGCAAATATGGGGTTAAAATGAAAAATTTCACTTCGTTTAGCAAGTTTTAACTTATGACCGATTCATGATTGATTCGAATAATCTGTACTTCGCCTCGATCCGAATCACCGAATCGAATTGCCCAGCCCTATGAGCCAGAAAGGATGAGAAGGGTATGATAACTGTATCATTGTATCCAATATGATGGTTGCTGGTATTAGGATTGTTGTTGTCACCGATGCGACACGTCGCTCGAGCATGCCAAATATCCTAAACTGATACAAATGGGATTGAATACATAACGCAATACAATCCGTGACGGATCCGGTAAATATTTCTGAAGGAGACACGAATAATTGTGTTCCATAGACACACAATTTTTTATTTTCTGTCATTTTTTTCAATTACCTAATTACTTATTAGAAATTGGTATCTTTTCTTTGCTATATCACGTTTTACCCATTCTATTTTTTAAAGAAGTTTTTCTGGGCTGGTTCGTACAAAGGTACCAATCCCCTGAATCCGATAGTAATAAAATATAAATGGTGATTTCTTAGAACCCGTGGAACACTATTTTATATCACCAATTGGTTGAATCACCGCGAGAAAGAGTCCATGCGAGTCCAGTAAAAGCCCAGACGGTTTGTACAACTTATATTATTCTAACTTTATATTTTACTTATTATAAAATTATAAAATATTGGAGTCAAAAATCCCGAAATGCGGAATCCGCTATGTTGTTCTCATCAAATTACATAAGCCTGTTCCACAGTTTATTGTCCAAAATGTCGACTCGGGAAAGTTTATAATATCACGCGGGAGGAATATATCTGCGTGTAGGCGTGTTTAGGAGCTCTCTAATCATAATAAAACTAAAAAATTGAACGTATCCATAGCTTTGATTTTTTTTATATTTCCGATGCGCTCATCGAGTTACACAAACTTTTTCCTAAGTTTATTGTTCAGAATGTCGACTCGGGAAAGTAAATAATAACAGGAATGATGAATACACCTGGGCGCAACCGATTTTAGGGACTATCCAAACTCCCTTATCTTCTTTATGTATGGTTTGCAACATCACAACGTTACATTGATATTTTTGGAAGTGATACATGGCTTTAGTGCTGCCCAGGGAAGATGTCAAATATTGCACACTGTTTGCTATAATTTTTTAGTTATGTTTGTATTGATTTATTCTTGGGGTTCTGGTTTCTCAGCTGATGTAACTAGGGCTGGGCAAAACTGAATTATTTGGAATTCGAATCTGATTCGGATAACTTATTCGATTCTGGTCGAATCATCAATTCCATTATAATCACGAAATCTAACCAAATTAAGAAATTTATAGTAACGAATTTTTGTTATTGTCGTTAAAAATGAAAATTAGAAAATTGCATTTCGTCGTTAAGAATGAAAATTGAATAAAGGTTTTTGTTCCAATGAACGGTTCATAATTAATTCCAATAAATTTGCCTAGCTCTAGATATTACTCCTCGCCATACCCGATCAGAAAATTAGTTTGTCAATCATGGGCCACATACTGCCCTCAGTGACTCATACTCAACAAAAAATGTTTTGACCAACTCCGATTTGGTATTTGTGGCTTCTGATATTAAGCTGCTTTCCCACTAGGGCTGGCGATTCGGAACACAATACATTCGAATCAATTGGGAATTGCTCATAAGAACAAATATTCACTCAACGGACTAGAATTTTCATTTTCAACGATTAAATAAAACTTGACCAAAATAGATTATATTTAGTCGTTAAAATATGAAAGTTGTTGCTTTTAGCCATGGAGCCGTGTGAATTGAATATCCACTATAAAGTATAAATTTCTCGATTTTCACAATGAAGACAAGTTGTAATTGTGAATATGGGATATTTGTTATTTACATAGAATTCATGATTCGATCCGATTCAAAAAAAATATTCGAATCGAATTCGAATGCCAAATGATTCGGTTTTGCCCAGCCCTGTTTCCCATTTAAAAAACTTTTGTCCGGAAGTTTTTTGTCGGATTCTACTAACTGCGCCTCATGTAGGGATGGGCAATTCGAATCGATTCGGAACACAATTTATTCGAATCAATCATGAATCGTTCATACGAACAAAAACTTGCTAAAAAACTAGAATTTTCATTTTTAACGACAAAATGCTGTCAATTTTGGTCAAATTTGACCAAAATCGATAGCATGTTGCCCTTAAAATATGGAAATTGTTGCTCTCATATACTGTAGTGTGAATTAAAAAAAAAAAACACCACAACCTGTCAATCTTTTGATAGCCAAGATGAAGACAAGTTGTTATATTAAATATGGGATATTTGTTATTAACATGAAATTAGTGATTCGATTCGAAAAAATATTCGAATCACTGTTTACTGCTCGTTTGCAGTAATTACACATTTCCAAAGTTAAAAAAAAGCGTCATGTTGATGAGATTTGTGCCAACTACGGGGTTTTAATGGACCGCACCTTCGCGGTGCGTTCCATCAACACCTTATATTTGGCCAAAAAAGTTGATTTTGAATTTTTTCATTACCACCAAGTAAAATTACTGTCAAAGACCACTGATTTTGTTGCATTTTGTTAAAGTGTATAGCATGTTCACCAATTACATTATAGTTTTGAGTATTTGGTGTCTTCATTCAGAAGTTGTATTTTGTTAAGCATAAGGCGGCGCGATCCATCCGTGACTTATACTGAACAAAAACATTATCGAACGCAATTTTCCTGCCTGGGATATTTTTCATGTGGTATTTTACATTTTAAAATTAGGCCTAGTGTTTATGAATCAACTCCCCCAAAATGAAAATATAACTGAGAAGACAATTGAATTTCAAACAATTCCCCGAAAAAACTTTCCAACTTTTCATTCTATTTTGACCTGTGAGCGTGTGTCAGCGTATCATTTATCATAAATCCTATGTTTTGTAATAGAGGCGTACCCAGGCGGCATTGTGACGGCATAGCTTGGAAAATCCAGCGTTAGAATAGTAAACAGTAATAGTGGGATGCACCATGTATGAGCCACAGATGAACCTCACATATAGGGCATGATTTAAACGCGGGAGATGATAAAACTTAACAAAGGGCTCGTCAACGAAGATTATATGTTCATTCGCAGTAATTGTATACCTTACTCGTTCAAAAGGATTTCACAGCTTTATTCCAGTATGGCAAAGTTAAAGTACTGCTAAAGAAATGCGACTTTATCTGGTTTATTTAACGGGCCGAAACCCCCGACAGCGACACATTTATGTATATATTCATATTGGTCAACATAAAGCGCTTCACTACCTACCTACGTTTCAGTGGAACATGTAACTTTTTACTCCGCTCCGTAAAATTAACCTCATGTCTTTCGTCCGTTTCGTATTCTGGCTGACTATTATAGCAATGATTGGGATAACAAGTAGCCTGGCAAGAAGCATGGGAAGTAGACATCGAGGTGGATTGAAAAGTACCCATGAGAATTGTAACCGTGAGTGTTTTTTTAAAACGTTCAATGATCGATTTTACTTTTCGTGGTCACTGATCGACCCAGACGGAGAATTTATGGCCAGTCATGTTTTGTTAAGTATGAGTCACTGATGACACGCGCCGTTGAGCGGGTCATCTGTGGCTTATACTTAAAAACGGATTTTTAAATGGGTACGGTTAGTGTCACCTTTAATTAGGTATGGTTAGTGTCGCCAAAATACCTTAACGTATATTCTCAGCGTCGAAAGAGACGACTATGGTGATGTCCCTAAAATCCAGGGCTGATAAAAACGCATAGTTCCCTGTTATACTGTAGTGATTCTATTTCAGTTTAGTTTTTGCATGAGTCACTAACGGCGCCCGCCGTCGAGACGTGGTTCATCTGCAGCTTATAACTGAAAAACGAGTATGGTTAGTGTCGCCTTTATACCCCAGCTGAGCGTAGGAAAAAGGGTCTAAAGGGAACGAATAAGTGGTAGATGGTTCTAACATCGCCCAGGGCAGATAACACGCATTGCTCCTCATTATACTTCAGTAGTTCAATTTCGTTTTGTATATTTCCCTTTTAGAATACAGGTACTGGTACTTCATTTGTTCTTTATCATTTAAATGGTCGTTGGTTTTATTACTTTTTGGATATTACTTCGACCTTGCTTAGAACGAATTTCAATAAAGAAAATATATTAAATATGACAACGGCATATTTAAACAAACCCACATAAGACGTTTATTTTGTTCCCGGCTCACTAATACCAATGGAATATCGAAGCATGAAAAGCATTATTGTGTCAATTGGCGCTGTCAACAATAGGTTTAATAAACACTCAGACCTAATAAACGGCGTGTGTCCATGTTATCAAAACATTCGTCGTCTTTAGGTCGGAGTCCGAAACCATTGATATAAATACGATTGGTTTCGAGTTTGAATGGCGCACAAGCGTCAATGTAATACGTATTTAAGCATTTTTTTCGTCAAGTAAGTTCCATGGATGGTCCGTACCTCAACGGTGCGGACCATTACTAGTACAGACTTGACGATTATCGTTAAAAAAGTTTTTAAGATTGGGGGTCGCATGTGTATGGGCCATATTTAAGGAAAGTACCATAGGAACGAAGTCGGATGCGTGGGCTTAAATTGGATAAGAGATTTCCTGACAAGCTCATATGCAGAGGCTTAGCTCATGATTTTAGATAAACATTTTATTGATTGCTTAAGCGTTCAGTCATGCAAAGCCACTGCAAATAGGGTTGGGCAGAACCGAATCATTTGGAATTCGAATCCTCTTCGAATATTTTTTCTATGTAAATAACAAATATCCCATTTTTACTATCATACCTTGTCTCCATTGTAAAAATGAAGGAATTTATAGTTTGAAGTGCATTTTCTATCCACTCTAAGAGCAACAATTTTCATATTTCAACGACAAAATATAATCAAATTAGATTTTTTTTTATTTTTCATAGCCACTTCTTAGAGTGGATCACCTTGTCCAAGGCCCTGTAACTGCGGCCACTTGTAGACGGACACTGCCTACCCAAGTTACTACACCCTGGTTTGAGTGGTGGGCATGGATAAGCGAGCCGGACTCGCCGGGGCTCGAACCCGAGATCCTCAACCCGCGATGGCAACATGTTTAACCACTATGCCATCGCGCCTCACATGATTGCATTTCGTCGTTAAAAATGGTAATCCTAGTTCATTTAAAAAAATTTTGGACCGATGCCTTTCACGTGTCGATTCGAATCACCGAATCAAATTGCACATCCCTAACTCCAATTCTTCTTCCTTTGTCTTTATCAAGGTCATCCAGCTTCGTTGAATTACGACATCGACCAACAAGGACGAGATATTGTCAGTGCAGCATTGTACTGCGCAAACCTCAACATGACGCTAGTGCCTCCTGACACCGATCAAGGTGAAAATGACTTCATTGTCGCTCTGGCATTGTGTAGAGGTTTCAAAGTACACTCCTTGAAAAGTAAGCTACATCATTCATTTTTTATTTGTGATTTTAACAACTACCCATACAGCAAAGCACCAACGTAGCGATATTCGAAATGTAAACCGCTGTTGTTGAGTGCTTTTAGTCGTATTGTTATGAGATAGAAAAGTCTGAATGTTTTGTTCGTATAATGTTGCAATTTTTGCAACTCATGTGGTGGCTGGAGTCTAATTTAAAATGAAACGGGTTTACTGGATTGAAAGTAGAAGAAATCGATAATTGCGATCTCTAGCATTGCTTTGTGCTGAGTAATTCCTTCTAATTTGATCCGAGTGGTTCTTGTCATCGGTATAGGCCCAGCCTGTTTGACCACTGAAGCACTATTTATGACCAAAACATTGTTGACACGATGTTTCACTTCTGTTTGGAATCACAATAAAATTGTAGTTGTTAATAATAAACCTTAAGGCTATTTGTCGTATTAGTCGTTTTCTGCTAGACTCTTTTCTGCCCTTGCTCAAAGCGAATGTCATGAAGGCAAAAAGTTAATAAAAGCCACTTTGATCTGATTTTTCCTCAGGGCATAACGGACAATGTGTGGCAGTAACTCGGATAGGAGATGAGCTGACCTACGAATGTGTTAACTGCAATGATAGACTTTTTGTGGTATGCACCGATAAAGGTGGGTGCGTTATGTATCGATCAGTGCAAAATTTTTTTATATTGGTATTTTGAAGGGTATGAACTAAGGCTGTACAATTCGATTCGATGATTCGATGCGCGATTAATTAGAAATAATCGTGGATCGTTCATATGAACAAAAACTTCGTGAGAACACAAAATTGCTAGGTGAAGGATTTTAATTTTGAAAATAAAAGTTGATTATATTTCGTTGTTAAAATACGAAGATTGTTGCACTTAGTGTGAATTGAAAATACAAGACAAACAATAATTTTTTTTTTACATTTACAATGAAGACAAGTTATAATAGTAAAAATGGGATATTTGGTTATACACGGAGAATTAGTGATTCGATCCGTTTCGAAAAAATTATTCGAATCAAATTTGAATTCCGAACGATTCGGTTTTACCCAGCCCTAGTATGAAAGAGGTAAAATATGGCAGTGATGACGTTTCCAATTGCCACAAACAAAATAGAAATCATATGGATCTAAACTTGACGTAATTGATACAAATTTTATGGTGTAAATTTAAACGGAATTTATTAGCGCCACAGGTGGGAGGGAAATTTGTGTTTATTTTACCAAATCTACACAAACATCATTTTCTAATTACTTTTTGGTCGAAAGCTGCTGTCCCTCTCCTGGGAAAATATATGAATATACAAAACCTTGTCCAATTAATCGCAAACCTAACATCACTTTAAGCGGTATACATAGGGCTGGGCAAAATCTAATCATTTGGAATTCGATCTGATTCTGATAATTACTTCGAATCGGATCGATTTACTAATTCCGTATAAAAAACTAATGTCATATTTTTAGCACTTGTCTCTATTGTGAAAATCGAGGAATTTATAGTTTATAGTGTATATTTTTAATTCCTACTACATGTCTGAGAGCAAATATTTTCCTATTTTAACGACAAAATATAATCGATTTTGGTCAAATTTGACCAAAATAAATTGCATTTTATAATTAAAAAATGTAAATTCTAGTTCATTCAGCACATTTTCGTTCCGATTAACGATCCACAACTGATTTGAATGGATTGTGCTTCGAACCACCGAATTGAATTGCCAAGCCCTAGGCATACATCTTCAACAGAATTAGATCGCTATAACCAACTTAAGCTTTGGTATATGCCCTGGGCGATGATAGTACCGTATATCACTTCTTAAAGGAATCAAAAACTTTTTGTAGTACTTTTATGTCGAGTAAGATATTTCTTCTGGCTTCTACCAGCTTTTCAGTCAAAAACCTCTTGTTGAGATTTATTTATTTCCATTAACAGCCTCAGTTTATGAAGAGGAATGCGGGAAATCCTTACCTGACGCCAACAGCATTGCCGATTTTACTTGTTCGAATGATGAAAAATTTATCAACACTACGTGCCCAGCAAGTACTGTGTTATACATTGTCCAACGGAACATTAAACATTCTGACACTCTCCCGAAGTAGTGTATCCAAAAAACATACCGTAATGAAAAGAATGACCTTGTAAAACTATAAATTTATGGCAAATTTCACTACATTTACATAGCCACTTCTTGGAGTGGATCACCCTGACCACGGCCTTGTACTACCCGCCACTTATATACTGACAGGATTAGAATTGCTGAAAAAATATGATTTTTTTCTGTTCCGCCTTGCCTGCCCAAGTTATTTCACACTGGGTTGAGTGGTGGGCATGGATTAACGAGTCGGACTCGTCGGGACTCGAACCCGATATCTTAAAGCTGCGACGCCAACAACACGTTCAACTACTAGGCCATGGCGCCCGCTAAAATCTCTATGGTTATTGACGATCGAGACTTTTAAAATTATTAAACATCGACTGGCGGCTTTTGGTCATCACGACAGTGTATATATTCCATATTCTTACAGCAAATGCGGGTGTATTGCTGTTAAGGGAAGAGATGTATGCATCTGTGTGTGTATATGTGTGTGTTGTTGCAAATTCAATTGTAAAAAGCATTCAATAAAAAATAAATCATTAGATATCAACAAGTTGTGTGCATGTGTGTACATGTGTGAAAAAGTTCGAGCTTCTGAACGTCCCTAATATATTTCCTGTTTGAGTTAAGAAACGACCATCTCCCAAGAAAAATACAATTTACTGCACTCTATTGTGGTAGCTTAGTTCTGCCCGGGATGTATTACACTTAAAGTTCAGTTATTGAGGTTAATTATAAATTCATTTTGTCAAGCATGATTAACTGATGGACCGCTCTTCTTTGTCATGCGAATGGAATCTGGTTAGTTCCTTTTGTGCCTTACGTATAGAGTGTATTTCGATGAAAAAAATTTTTTTTTCTTTTCTAAATATTCCAGGAACGACAACTACTGAAAAGACTACTGAAATTGTGACACCATGTCAGTCAACAGGTGAGAGAATTTTCTTTTATTATTTGTCCAAATTGAAAACTTCGAACTTCGTTAACGCGAATTCTTCCTCCCACTGTTTTATTTTTATCTAGATATACCAAAATAGTTGCGCCGTTGACGCGCATGGAGCATATTGTAAAATGTTGGTTGTTTTTCAAGTTTTCATTTTTCAAGTAATTTTTCACAGCTGGATTAAAAAAATGCGATTGAGCTTAGATGCTGTGTCATAATCGTTTACCAAAGAATACGCCGCAAAGGAAATCTTGCTACCTATTTTATTTTTTTGCAGTACATCACTATCAACATTCTTCCAGCTTGTAAGAACATCCTTCCAAAATATTATACTAAATTTCGAAAACAAGTCAAAACAGTTGCGCTGAACAGTTGAACATTGGAAGATTTAACATTTTCATTTACTTTTTTCAGGAAATGTTACGACACCGACCAAACCAGATGGTGCTGTTCACATACATGGTAAATATTCTATTCTTCTCTCAAATTTCTTATTATCCCCATGGAATTTTGAAAAAAAACGAGTATTATTATTATTATTATAATTTTTCAAGCATGGTTTACAGACGGACCGCGCCTCTGCGTCGCGCTCTATTGGAGACTAATGCAAGTCTATACTGCTATTCTCTCTAAACAAGGCTGGAAAGAACGACGGAAAGAACCAACTATCGGGCACTTAAATAGCAAGTAACTACTTTGAAATGTAATAAAAGCAACTGTACTCAGAGTGGAAACAACCCCATGAAGGACTTGGTTTTCATAATATATATTAAAATGCAGTAAGTGGTATCTGCTTTGGGCGAGGGCAAAACTTTCTATCGCTTTTTGATTTTCGTTTAGTCGCCTTTTGCGACACACAAGGAACAATCAATTCTAAAGATGCTTCTACAAAATTAAATGACGGCCTTACCGCGATATTGGAGGTGCTGATCAGTAATCATTTATTTTTTTGCAGGTAAAATGGGTTTACTGTCAACTGTTATATTTCTTATTTATATTGCGATTTACTATGAAGAATATATATGAGTGTTCATCTATTAACGAAGACGAAATCAAGGTGTACTTTGTGTACTTTATTCATAAGATAACTGCTTTATTACCTGGTCGCGTTTATTACGAAAGTTACAATATACAAGGACAAGTAAGTGCCGTATATCTTAAAAAAACACTAAAGTAATTTCGTAAATGATAATATTTTCCCAATATATCGTACTGCCAAATGTCTAGATTATACTATATTTGTGTTTGTGAATTCATTCAATGATAACTTCATTTTCAATTTTTGCATTTTATAATTTATTTCTGTCATTTACCATTTCAATTCTTTTTTCTTTGTTGTGTAATCCTGTAAATCGACACTGTCTTTGTACCTGGCTCTGGGTAGTTCCGTGATACGAATCGATGCGAAGCATAAATCATTTGAATCGGTGATAGGAACAAGAACTTGCAAAATGGAGTAAAAATTCAATGTTTCAACGACAAAAAAATATTTGGGATATTTTAAAATTTAAATCTGTTCTCCGGGATAAATTGGAAATCGAAAGTATATTTTTACAATTTGTTGATATCATTATTAGTAAATCCGTTATTTTAATTGTTGTGGCAAATTGGCAAATTATAATGATTAGAATTTGACGTTTGTTGGTTTTATGGAACTAGTGATTCGATGCGATTCGAAAAATTTACCCCAATCGGATTGGAATTCAAGTTATTCGTTTTTACCCGGCCCTAAATTGTACCCATCACTGTTATTATATCGAGTACGTTTAATTGAATTTTTTTCATATATTCATTTCATGCAATTTCAATTTATTTATTTTGGAGCCGATATTAATATTTCGTATTTTGTTTTAAAACGTTGTTTTCAATAAATAACTTAAACGAGCGTTGATTTACAAGCACTTTGTCGTGGTAGATTGGTTCTGTATGGGATGTTTTCTGCTTAGAGTGCAGTTGCTGGCATTTTATCTTGTAATATCTCTTTGATATTTGACTAGTTGTTAGTTAGCTCCTTTTAGTTACTGCTTTCGATCTTGCCCAGAGTGAAAGTTTTTTTTTTAAAAAATATGATAAATGACTCATTGATGTATCGACGCAAACAATCACCTTTACACCTACATATTTTTTTTTCATACAAACTGATACAACCTTTTGCCATTGCTTAGACTTTCTCCTTATTTGTTAACCTTGCTTTTTAGCTAGCACATCGCATTGCACGTATTTCTTTCAGTTTTCCAACGAAACTGAATTTTTTGCTGTGCAAGCTAATGGAGAAAGCTTGTTGGGCGCATCTGCGATTTGTGGACCTGAGCAATTTCATTAACGTAAAGAAGCACATACCTAAACTGTATTGCAGTTGCCGTTTTGTTACATACCTTCAGCTCAATGCATTGTATCGGTAAGATAACTATTAAAGCTTGAAAGATAATGCGTAAGGTATAACCCAATCGGCAATATTTTTTGTCAAGCATGCGCTAGAGATGGACCGCGTGTCGTCGAAGCGATCCATCATTGATACATGATGCTTAGAAACATTTTTATCCGATTGAGGCGAGATAGCTCCTGGAATCCGCTCAGATATTTCTATTCGTTGATTAGAAGTACAAGTTATTTGATTCATTCGTGAATTAATCGTAGAAACAAACAAGTATTCAGCATATTATGGGTGGACAATCATTTGTTTGTAACCTTAGCCATAAAGTATGAATTGACAACGCAATATTGCCCAAATAGTTTGCCTATATCATTATGATGAATACTAGAGAACGAAATAAGCAGAGTGAATATGTAATAAATAAGTTTATAATTCCATAGTGAAACCCACGCGCGAAACATTTATTTCTATAATTTTCCGAAATAAATTCTCTCAGTTGACATTTCATCAACAGTCATAAATTTCATCAAAAGATGGTTTAAATTTTAAAATTACACAATCATTGCAAATTAACAGTAATATTTCTGCATTTTTTCACGCTGTAAATCGCGCCTTCCGCGCCTGATTAATTTGTTAAACAATGTAAACATCTTGTATAAATGACTTCAAACAAAAATAAGGCCGCAATCAGAAAAAATCTGCCAAAACATATTTTGTTAAGTATGTGTCACTTCTGATGGATCACGTCGAAAGGACGGGGACAATGAAATACCCCATGTAAACAACGGTGTTGGTTTTCATATATAAAATCATGAAAGATATCACAGACTTAATAACAAAGGAATATATCGTACAAGGAAATTCCCCGAAAGAAGTTTGTAGGTACCAGCGTCTACAACACCTCATGATGCCCGAGGTAGTTATCCTGTTTATTCCCTTAATAGCTCAGGTAATATGTATTATACAGAGATTCATTAATTGAAAGATATTAGGCATCATATCAGGTAAATATCACACCCAGAGTTTAGTTAGTTATTCTGTTATTTTACTCCATACCTCATGTCTTGCTTATTTTATAGTCAGCTTATAAAACGGAAGGTGTCAGATAAAAAGGAGCCCAATATTTTTCTCGGTTATAAAGGGCGAAGCGAAGTTTAAGGGTCTAGGGCTGGGCGTTTCGATTCGGTGATTCGAATCGATTCGAAGTACAAATTATTCGATTCAATCGTGATCCTGTCATAGGAGCGAAAAAATTCTAAATGAGTGGAATTTCATTTTTAACGACGAAATACAATCGATTTTGGTCAAATTTGACCAAAATCAATTGTATTTTGTCGTTAAAATAAATAAATTTTTGCTCTTGGACTGGGGCGCAATTGAAAATACATCGCTTATTAAGTCAGTTTATGCCAATATTTGTAATTGGCGAATTTGAATTCGATTCGGTCCGATTCAAAAAAAAATATTCGAATCAGATTCGAATTCCAGGTGATTCGGTTTTGCCCAGCCCTGGGGCTGGATAATTCAATTCGAAGATTCGAATGGATCCAAAGCCACAAACTAGATCTAAGGAACCAAGACTTGCAAATGAAAGAAGTATTTTTATATTTTAACGGAAAAATAATATTAAATTATGCTCACTTTCAATCAAATTCATCTGTGTGTTACGAAATTTGAATAAAAAATACTAGTGCTTCTGTAGCTTGTTTATGTCTTTCTTAGTGAATGCTCAGTTTATTGTTTCTCAATTTGATAATGGTGGCAAATTCGATTGGTAAAAGTTGCTTTTGTTATTTATATGGCGTAGGACTGGGAAAAATCGAATCATTAAGAATTCGAATTTGATTCGAACAATTATTTCGAATCGGATCTGATCGCTGATTCCATAGATATAACAAATATGCGATTTTTACTATTACTATTATTGCCTCCTCCATGATAATTAAGAATTTCACAGTTGCGAATCACAAAAATTGGCTTAAGCAGACCTAAAACGATATATTTCAATACACTTCTCTGCCAAGAGCGAAAATTTTCATTTTAACGACAAAATACAATCGATTTTGATCAAATTTGACTAAAATCGATTGCATCTTGTCGTTGAAAATGAAAAACTCCATTTGTCGGTTTTTGTTTTTGTGGTCGGTTTACGATTGATTCGAATAATCTGCGCTTCGAATCGATTTGAATCATAAAATCGAACAGTTCAGTCCTAATATGGATTTAGCCATTCGAAAATAATATTTGAATTGATTTCGAATGCCAACTCCGATCCTATAGTTGATGGTGGAGTCCTATCGTGGTTCTAGTTCAGTTCTATAGCAGGTACCGTTTTCATCGAAGAAAATGTATTCCGAAACAGACGATTTTCTCACAAAATGGCAAATTTTCTCACATAATTCATCAACCGTCATAAGTAAGAAATTCTATGTTGCTAAGCATAAGTCAACGATAGACCACGCCTGACAAAAAACATGACATTTGTCTTTCCCAACAGTAGCAATGATTCAAAGTCCCGACCTCCACTTAAACGATTGGCTATAATTCTTTTTATGTATTCCCGAAATTCGAAACCGTGTAATAACCCTGGTAACTTACAAGAATGTTGCAGGCCTTGGTCAGGGTGATCCACTTTAAAACATGACTATGAAAATATATATATATTACGTATTACCTCCCAACAATAGGACTTGTAATTTCTTTCTGCCTTAAACTGCATTTTACACATTCTACGTTAATAGTCTTCATTTAATATTTCTACTTTACCGAGTAGTTTAAACGAATCAAGGAAGACATCAAAGCCAACAAATCGTCCAATACTAATTTGTAACTAAAAATTTCTTAATTTTCCTAATAGTTACAAGTTGTAAGAGTAAGATCAGGACATTTGTTATTTAAATGGAATTATTGATTCGAAAGGTCCAAATCAGATTCGAATCCTAAATAGTTCGGGTTTGCCGAGCCCTGTTTGCAATATGAGGATGATTGGCGTCTTAATTGTAATTGGATTTATTAATTTTCCCGCTGCTTATTTAATTCCAGTTTCATCAGGAAAAGAAAATTGCAACGGTGAGTCGTTTTACTTTCAAATTGCTACCGGAGTTATTTTACACAGAATTTCACAAAGTATGAATAACGTTGAGATAGGATATCATTTTTATTCTGCGGGAGAGGAAAGCCGAGAATACAGCTCAATCACATTGGTACGGATATCAGTTTCAAATCCTTATTTTTCCTGTGCATGGACCTGGTTGCTTGGAAGCCGTAAGCAACACTTGAACCACCGTGCACCGGTGAGGCGCCCAGCAGACCTATGATGATGATCGGGATTCAAACCTGCGATATCTCGAAGCGTGTTTATACCGCTTTACCGGTTGAGCTAACCGGGTACCCGCCGAACGTTGAAGTGTGTGATAGTAATATACATTTTGTCAGTAATGATTAGTACCCCCGTACTCCTTAACACTGTAGCAGTTCTTCTCTGGATGGGATATTTTCTACTTGGAGGAAAGCGGCACATTTTGCATTTTTGCATTTTGCCCAGTGGCTCTTTGGAATATATTTTTTGATAGTTGGTCTTCCCGGTCTTCTGCGTTTCTTAGACGGAATTTCAATTGAAAAAAATCTTGAGTGGTCTTTAGCACAATCGCGTTCTTTGACAGGCATCGTTGTTTGAGTTTTGACGCGTATTAGTCATGTACATAGTGGTGCTTGTGATTTTCGAATCCCGTTCCATGCTCTTCCGCTTTACGATTACCTACTGCTGCTAGCCGTTGCTGGTACTACATTTTATAGTAGCTCTTTTAATCGTATACGTGGCTGTTGGTCAGTTTTTAAGCGTTGCTTCCAGCTTCGCCTGTATAGGTCTGCATATAAAATCGATAATTTCATTTCAACAGCACTTAACCTATCGGCGGCATCATTTCCTGTGTTGCTCCAAATAGACTTGCTGGTTAATTGGAATGGTGCAGAGCAGAGATGCTCGGATCTAGGACGTATACTGCTTCTTTACCCACCAGATGATAAGCTTGTGATATATCTTAATATAGCCACAAGCTTATGTACAAACAATCAGATTTATGTAGGAAAAAGTAAGTACTTGTCTTGGATCTTTCTACTACCTAATAACAAAATTTTTCCTTCGTGCAAGTTGTTTACGTAGGTCTCAGTTATTGATGGATCATGCAACTCATACTTTACCATACTTGACAAAAGAATGTTTTTGGTTGAATACTACTGTTTAAATAACCAATTCTATGCAATAAAATAGCTTTCAATATCGTTTCCACAAAAAAGAATATTTTTTTTATTTAAAAAACGTCAACTCTATAGCGCGAAATTCCCCATAGTTGATATAAATAAAAACATTATCACAGACTATGTACTATCTTCTATTCATAACCCATAGCTCAAGACACGAATAAATTTTTAAATAGCTCAATGCTAAGCAAGAGAATTCTTTCTTTTCACCGATTCGCAACCGATTTGAATAGTGTGGGCTCCGAATTGACTCAAATTACGTAGATATACGTATAACCGATGTGTAGGCACTTGTGTTATATCTTATCTTAATTGCTCACAGATTCCGCATGTGGAATATATAGTTTTAAATGAGTATTTAATTAGGGCTTGGCAAAAAAATCATATAAAATTTCAATCTGATTCGGATACTTTTTTCGAATCGATCGCCTTTTAGTTTATTTCGAATTATTTGCTATGGCCTGTCCGTGAACCTATCGGGGAGCTTATACCCAATAACCGTTAGGCACGGACCTTCGTAGTGACCGTGTATCTGTTCTATGTTACAGGTACCCGCGAAGTTCCTTGCTGAAGGGCGCGCTCCGTGGTGAAACGGTCAAGCATCGACCCATTGGCCTTCCGGACAATGCGATCGCGCTTAACCGACTGAGCCACCGAGCCGGGCTAATGCCATATAAACCGCGTGTGCACTGTTTTTGCTATTAAGTTTGCTTCAACCATCTGACAAAAATTATGTAGCCGTATGATTTCTCTAGTAATTTTTTTTATCAAAATTCGCTCAAAACAAGTCTGCAGGAGACATAACATACTTGAAATTTCCCCAAAAGCATCGAAGTGCAATCCCTGACAAATGAAAAAAGGAATTCCAAAGTTTAGATATCCCCGGAGAAAAAACTTCTTGTATAAATCTGTCTGCGACATTGTGGAACCTCCACAGTGAATATGTGTAAATTGGAAGTAGAGCTGGGCAAAACCGAATTATTCGGAATGCGAATTGATTCGAATAGTTTTATTGAATCGGAACGAATCACGAACTCGATGTATCTAACAAATATTCCATTTTTACGATTACAACTTGTCTTCATTGTAAAAATTAATAAAATTATAGATTAGAATGTATATCCAATTTACACTCCATGTCTACGAGCAACAATTTTTATATTTTAACGACAAAATATAATCGATTTTGGTCAAATTTGACCGCGGGCTGCGATCAATTTTTTTTATAAAATAGCGTCTTCATTGTATATAACTAGATGACATACCAAACAATAATTTGAACGAAGGGACCTCAGCGTCTAAAAATATGCTAGAAGAGTCTGACGTTCTGCGCGCGAAAAAAATTGATAAGTCACTACTGTATCTATCTATTGATTATAAGAATGTCGTTCAGGAAACACTACTCACTGTACTACAATAACAAGAGTAGGGTCGGAATACTTTGAAAATTCAGTGAATTGCAACGAAGTACATCACTACCTTTGCATGATACATAGTGAGTATTTTATTCAGTGGTTTAATTCAAGTATTGTTCTTACTGTTCATGGAACTAGGGTTGGACACTATAATTCTATGATCTGAAACTATTCAAAGGATCAAATTATTTGGTGAAGTAATGAATCTGTCATAAAGAAAACATCTTGTCAAATGGGGTATGATTATCATACTTCAATGCAAAAAATTTTTGCAATGCTTTTCAAACTTTAAGAGATGAGGTGTGAACTGAAAGTAGATAACGTTTCTCTTTTTTCAATCTCATCATTGAATTTGTATCTGCGACTCATCTTGCTTTAAAAAAAAAATGGACACAATTTTTTCGGAATTTTTTCGATTCAAAAATTTATCCATACCCCAACATTCTTAGCAGGCTTCAGAATAGTTCTAACGTATTTCCTGCGTGTCGTAAGAGGCGACTAAAAGGAAACAAAGAAGTGTTAGATGGTTTTACCATTGCCTGGGGCAGATAAAAGTCACTGCACTTTCTCATAGCAGTGCAGTTTCGCTTGGAATGTTTTCCGCTTAGAGTGCAGTTGGTGATACTAAACCTTGTAGTAGTTCTTTGCTATTAAGGACCGTTAGTTTAGGCCCTGCTTCTGGCCTTGTTTGGCGTAAATTTCAATAAAAAAGGCTAAAAACGCGACTCAAATATTGCTTTATATTTACTAAACTTGTCTTCACACATTTCAAGATGGATCTGCGGTAGCAGCTTCCACAACCAGATCAACAATAACGCAACCGATCATCATTTCAGATCCTGAAGGTAGTTTGTTTAATTATTGGGATTATCAGCTAATACCTGTCTTTACTAGTCATATACTATGTTAAAGCGTTTTTTTGACAGTAATTTTACTCGGCGATATTGGAATAAAACTTTTAAATCGTTTTTCTTGGCCAAGTATGGGACCTTGATGGAACGCACCGCCGAGATACGGTCCATCAATAGCCCATATTTGGTTTATATACGCTGAACAAGGTGGTTTTAAACTTTGGAAACTTACAAGATCCTGCAAATGCTAATAAATAAATGGGATTTTTGTAACAGTATCCCAGTCAGAAAAAAAAATTGTCAAATCATCTTTTGTTAAGTATGTGCCACTAATGGATTGCGTCGATGAGACGCGGTCCATCTGTGGCGCATGCTTAACAAAATGGAATTTCTGATTGGGGGGTTAGGCCTAGGGGTGAGCAATTCGATTCGGTGATTCGAATCGATTCAAAGTACAAATTATTCGAATCAATCGTGAATCTGTCATAGGAACGAAAACATGCTAAATGAAGTGGAATTTTTCATTTTTAACGGCACAATGCAATTGTATTTGGCTGTTAAAATGAAACTTTTTGTTCTTGGACTGTAGCGTATAATTATAAAATACATCGCCTTTAAGTCAGTTTATGCTGACTTTGTAATTTGCAAATTTGTATTTCGTAATTATCATAATGGAGACAATAATAGTAATAGTGAAAATGGGATATTTGTTAGTCAACAATTCGATCCGATTCGAAAAAATATTCGAATCAGATTCGAATTCCACACCCAGGGGGCCCATAACTACTAACAATATACACACAAAATTCTTTCCTAATTTTTCAAGGAAAACCCCCACCTACAGATTCATCTTCTATAGACTCTGATGGCCAATCAACAAAGAGTTCCGCCGTTTCTATTTTCGATCGAATGGGTATAATATTTTATGTCAATATTTATTAAATGGAAATTTTTGAAATAAGTTTGTTAAAAGTGCATTTTATAAGCTCTGATTGCTATAGAAACTCGAAAAGTACTTAAACCCTCTGGTTCTCTTTCGAATGAATAAATCATTCTTATGAATGAATCATTCTGAGCAAGACCCTGTTCTAACGATCACTACCAAGCAAACAGGATTCGTGTTGTTGGAGAGACATGATCATTCTAGTTCGTCCGAGCCTACCTAATCTGTTTCAATCTTGGTTGAGTGGTGGGCATGATCTATCTAAATAGACTTGTTGGGGTTCGAACCTGAGATCTTAAACCTGTGTTTCCAACTTGATGAATACTCTCGGCACTCACGCTCACCAATAAATAAAGTCCTTGTATGCAAAACCAAAAAAAAACCTTATACGGACCCTAATTGAAACGTTTTATAACGATATCTGAATACCGTCTGAGCAAAGAGATAACCACAGTTTTAACTTGGCCCAATCAAAAATTTTATTTTACCAAGCATGGGTTACGAATGGACCATCTCACTTAGCAAAACTTGTTTCTGCCAGGCATAATTTCATTCTTTTCTTCACACCGAATTTAGATGAGAGAATCCAGGCTTGGAAAACAAGATTATCCCAGTGAAACGTATTTCCTGTGTGTCGTAAGAGGCGACTAGAAGGGAGCAAAGAAGTGGCAGACGGTTTTACCATTGCCCAGGGCAGATACCACTCATTACACCTTAACTGGGCGGTTCAGTTCCGTTTGGGTTGTTTTCCGTTTAGAGTGCAGTTGCTGTTATTCTATCTTTTAGTAACTCTCTGCCTTGAAGTGGTCGTTAGTTGGTTCCTTTCGGGCACTGTATCCGGCCCTGCTTAGAGTGAATATTAATGAAAAATAAAATAAAAATTGTCTAAGCATATTTCGTTAAGTATGACTCACTGATGGACCATGTTGATGAGAAGCGGTCCACCTCTTAATCATATTTCACAAAATAAATTTTCTGAATCCAATGACCAGAACCAGATCAATTTTTTTTTGCAATGTCCATAAGCTTATATTTTGCAGCTAGTCGTAAAAATGAAAAGTTGTCATAAAAGTTTTATATTATCATCGAAAAGAGATAGATGGTTTTTCTGTAAGTGGCCACTCTACAATCGGGCTTAGCTCAGTATGATATAATCCTATGCAAAAACGCCTACGGAGAATACCGTTCATTCAACCCCTTTGTATAACGGATCAACTGCGTAGAAGAAACATGTCCAACTCTGTACATGATTTGTCATCTTATATAGCTCATCACTTGCTAGCGGTTGTATTCATTAGATTTTTTTAGTGAAATTTGCTCCAGGCAAAGCCAAAAGCACCGTCTAAAAAGAGCGAAATAAAGGTAACTTATATAGCAAAAAGCTACTTTAAAATATTCAAAAAATAAAATATAAAATATTCAAAACAGAACTAAACCGCAACGATTTCAGATGTCACTTTCAGATTTTCTAAAAACATCAAATCCAATGCTTTTATTTGAATTTACAATTTTACAGGTTTGAAAGCAGGTGCTTGGATTGCAGTTTCAGCATTTGTTATCACTTCTTACATAATACCGGACTAAAATGAATGGCCTATCCTGCGATGCTGAATGAATGCTTCAGCCCAAGAAGCACCGGCGACGAGAGCGTTGGGTTCGGAACCCCAATGCCAAAGATGCCGATCCCCCTAAATCAACGAAGAATGTGCTAACTTTTGGCAGGTATATTCTTTAGTGCAAGGCTGTTGATTTCCCTTTTCCGCCGTCAAGCCGGTTAGCTTCCGCCGTCTCTGCCAGGAAGAGAACAATTGTAAAGAGATATATGGAAGTTTTTTCACCTTAGGATATAATTTGTCTGCGTCTCGTTTTGTCCGATTAAATTGCAGCTCAAACAATTTTTTGGGAATTTAAATGGATAGAAAGCATGTGAGCGTTCCTGGGTCAAGTTCGGATAATTGGTTTATGCTCTAAGGGCGCGAGAGTTTCCCCAATTTCTATTTTGTCAAGCATGAGTCACTGATGGAACGCGCCTCGGTGGCGCGTTCTATCTGTGACCCATACTTAACAAAACAAATTATTGTTACAAAGTTTCTGTCTGCTTTAGAATTGCTGGTGGGTTGGTAATAGGAAAAAACATTTGGGATATGAACTTATATTATTATATTTCAGTGTCAAAATACAATCATATTATATATTTTTTTGAGATAGAGCGTGAATTGAAAGTTCATTGTCTCTAGCAATTTGTTTACACCATCATTTAGGCCTGCGCCCTCCCACTTGTCTTGAAAGTGAAGTTTCTGTCGCCTGTGTTAGTCGTACGTGGACAATGCGTGTTGCAAATATATTCAAACTATGGACCACAAAATTATGTGTACCGCTGGACAAACCCATTAGATCATATGAAATTCGAATCTAATTGGAATTATTATTTAGAATCAGATCGATTCGCTAATTTTATGTTAAAAAAATTTTATACAGCTATTGCGTTTTGTAATAAAAATTGGCATCGATTATTTGGATAAAGAAATTTACAACTACGAATGCACTATTTGTAATATAAACATACCAAATATTTATTCACTATAATGCTTTCAATACTTTCAATCCACACAGTATCTTTAACGGCGCGCATAAATAACTTTCACCCAAAACGAAATTATTTTGTTATATTCGCCGCTAAATCCTTCTCAACCCAGAAAGTTTTTGTTTCTATAACAGATATGCAACTGATTCGAATCAATTGGGCTTCGAAACGAATCGAAATTGAATCTCTCACTTCTAGATATTCGTCAATACTTGGAGTAGTTTTCAAACCACGGTTAACAAAATGGAATTAATATATACGATTCTTATGTGACGTCTTATAACTGGTAAAATTATTATATTTCACCATTTGTTGGCCTATTAAATACAAGATATTGTTGTATATATTGTCCACATTGGCGACTCAGTCGGTTGGGCGCAATCGTCCAAAGGCTGATGGTTTGATGCTTGACCGCTCCATCACCGTGCGTGCCCTTCAGCAAAGCACAAAGGCTGATGGTAGAACGCATGTCCGCTGCATTACCATGCGTGCCCCGTTCGGCTTGGCCTACCCAACTTATTGGACGATGTGTTGAGTGATGAGCATGGATTAACATCCGGAACACTCCGGGACTCGACTCAAACCCGAGATCTTCAGCCTACCATGCCAACGTGATAACCACTAGGCCATTTCGTTTTTTGCAAATGTTTCTTTCATGCTATTCATGCTACGATATTTTACCATGTGTATCCAAACTGTATTTTCCTTCTCAGAAATTATCTTTGGTCAAATATCAAAATCGATCCTTTCTTGGCAAATTTATCCGCATTCTTGGATATACCAGAGATTTACATTCACAGCTATGCAAAGGTGTGTAGCTATGTGCAAGGTTTTTTATTTATAGATGTAAACAATCTATAGAAAATTGACAAAAGTTTTTATTGTTTCTATACGTAATTTGAAGGAATGAAAGGGCCATTGCAAAAAAAAGGTTGAGAAACATAAACCAAAATGAAAAATTTCGTTTAACGTATGAAACTTTGCGAAATAGGTGGGAAGCGGTAATTTATAGAACCTAATTAATATCTGCTATTATTGTAAAACAAATCGATGTTATGTTTCTGGCTGGGATAATATTTCAACGATGTTCGAGAACACCATACAGTTCTGTGATAATCTTATTGTTGTTTTGTATGCCTAATCCATGCAATTTAAGTCAATTAATTTTTAAAATATATTCATATTACACAAAGCTTTAATTTGTTTTATTTTTTATATAAAGTTGTGGGCGATTCCGGCTCGCTTATCCATGCCCGCCATTCAACCAAGGGTGTAATAACTTGGGTAGGCTAAGCCGAACAGGAAAAGATCATATCTTTCAAGCAATTGCATCCCTGTCCGTCTATAAGTGGCCGCTGTTATAGGGCATTCGTCAGGGTGATCGACTCTAAGAAGTAGCAAAATGAAAAAAAAGATTCATTTAGGCCTATACCAAGGTCCTATACCAGCGGCCACTTATAGACAGACAGTGTTAGAGTTGTTGGAAGATTTAATCAATCCGATTCATCTTAGCCTACCCAAGCTATTACACCTTGGGTTGAATGATGGGCATGGGTTAACAAGCCGGACGAGATCTTCACCCTGCGATGACAACATGATATTGGGCTATTCAATATTAGCAACGGAGAGGAGAGGGGTTATGTACCGTAGCTACCAGAGTAATGCCTCGCTAAAGGCACAATTGGTAACGAACAGGCATCGAGCGTTTTGCCGAGCTGACTTTTTGCCACAGGTAAGTTAGTACTTCAGCGCACGCGGTGTATGTAATTCCAAATTCTTCAAATATTATAATCATCATTTTTTTTTTTGAATGGGTGGAGCCTCCTCGTGCCCAATCATGTGATGTGTGTTACGTTTGTATCAAAACATGAGATGCCAAGAATGGGCCACTGATGAATATCGACAATAAAGAATGGCCCAATTTAAATCACCCAAAAAAATTTTGATTTGAATACAAAACAGACAAAAGCATACGTTTGCGCAAACACTCACGAGAAACTTTGATTTATTAATTTTCTATTGAATACAAGAATAATAGTCGTTCAAATCTACAGACAAAACAAAGTTACAATGTGTTGATGACTAGTCATATCGTACAGTCGGAGCGCATTGTGTTTAAGCTGGCTTATAACTAGGAATGTAGGTTTTTGAATCTAGAATCATATCTATTCGAATCACTAGTAATTCTAACTCTAATCATGTGAGAAAAAAATCGTGATTTTTTTTAAGTTTTTTTTATGTAGAGTTCTATCGTTGTGAGGACTTGAAAGCAGATATTTCAGGATTTTTAGACCTTCCTTTAGTGATTTTTTGGTAAATTATTGCTAACGTCAAGTAGTAAGCTCAATAAGCAGATTTTTGGTTTTCGCTTAGTTAAGCTCAGAATAGAATAATTTATGGGTATTTTTGTTTATAGAAACTCCTATAGTATCTTAAACGATTGGGAATAAATAGAATTATATTTGAAAAGATTCGATTCGAAATTCGATTCCTATATTATCTCCGCTTACATCTGTGGCGGGACTAGATTTTAGTGTTATTTCTTACTCAATCGCGCCCTCAGTGTATGTGAAAAGTTCAGATTGCGCCATCGTTGACTAATATTGCCTCAGCTCACAATGCTTTGTTCTTCTGCTTTTGCTGTGTTGAGGACAAGATCTGGGTTTATCGCTTTTTGTATTTGTATCTGTTTCCGGCTGTTGTTGTTCATTTCTTGCTTGTTAATAAACTGAGCATCATCTACGAACCTTTTGTGTGAATTTTGCAGCACACGGGAGACTTCTGAATTAATACTGAGGTGTACAGTTCTTAGCTAACTGTACTGGCGAGCCGAACTGTTGATTCTTAAAGCCGCCCCGCTGTACATCCCTACTTAAAACCAAGAAAGAGAGTAGTAGACAGATGTTTCGATGTTCATATTTCTTCTTCCTGGATGTTGCGAAGATTTTATCCGAAAATGGAGTGTGTGTGTGTCGTAACATTTCACACAACGTGTTAGCTAAGGTTGTCCTAATATTTAAATATAAACGGTTTTAGTAATTCGCTATGTGAATAGAATGATGTTTTGATATTTTTTGCGACACGCAGGAAATACGTTGGGACTATTCTATCCTCGTAAAATGATTTGTTTACTACACAAAAAATGCACATACCACTATTTGGTATATTTGCTGTTTAGGTTTGATGGTTTGGTTCATTATAATTGAAAAAACTGAAACAATATTGTAAAATTGCGGCTGAGTTGTCCTGGAGTGAAAATGGAAAGATGACACGCGTGGGGATTTAATATTGTTTATCAGGGTTGTACAGTTTTCATTATTCTGGCCTGTAATTCACGGTCATACTAGTTTCGTCGTTTATGAGTCACTGATGGATTGTTCCGCTCACTACAAGGAAATACTTATAGCAATAATACAAAGAAATACGCATTGTTCGCGGAACCGTGGGTTGAGTTGTCCCGATATCGAGCTCCACTCGATACTAAACACCAGAGAGTGAGTTCACTTTCTATATCCGTTACAACTTTAATTCAATTTAATTAAAAAGACCTAGTTAGGTCGTGCCCGGTCGGTTTCATTAGAAATAATATCTTCATATACATCCTTGATCTACAATCCAAGATAAAAAGATTTAGGAGAAAAGAACCTCGATTTTGCTTTTGAATGAAAGCAATTTATATTTGTTTTATATATCTTAATGGGCCCAATACATTTGAACAAAGCATGTAAAATCAACTAGTCAATAGCTAACAAATTCTCCTTATTAGTAACCCTCGGAGATCAAAGAAATGTAATTTAATTAACACTTACGAACTCATCATAATGGGACCAAGTACGTACTCTTTCTTAAGCAATCTTCATATGGGACCCCACCCGTGCACTAATCCTATTAATGTGAATTACATCTTTACTTGCAAAATATGATCAAATGCCAACAAATTCGTTTACAAATATAAATTTTAAGACCTTCCATTTATATAACTGATTTCAAATACTTACCTAGCGGTCGACTAAAACAAGTCAAAAACGTTCTTAATGAAAATGCGACATAAGTATGGTTAAAATGACCAACAACACTGACGCTGTCTGTCCATATAAGTTATTTCTTGTACGAGAACTTGGTTAGAGTGATCCACTTCAAAAAGAGGGGCTGTGAAAAAATGTCAAATTCCACATCACGGTACATAGAATTGAACGTGGCCTCATCAACACTATGCGTCGAATGAATAATATGCAGCACTATTATGAAAATGACAATTCTAACATCGCAGGACACTGCCCAGACCAAGAACACACTGGCACCACGTAACAAAGCGACGAAGGTATCTGTGGTAAATAACATTGACTGCAGAAAACCGCACAGTCATCAAAAAGCGGGGTGGATGGGTCCAAAACCTGACATTTAATATTTGTGTTTTAGGCTACATGAAACGATTTTATTATACATTACTAGTAGGGCTGAGTAATTCGATTCAAAACACGATTAATTTGAATCAATCGCGAATCGTTCATAGGAACAAAAACTTGTTAAGTGAACTAGGATTTCCATTTCTAACGACGAAATGCAATCGATTTTGGCCAAGTTTGACCAAAAATCGATTATATTTCGTCATTAAAATATGAAAATGGAATAATTGGTATTTACAAAGAATTGGTGATTCGATCCGATTCGAAAAAATTATTCGAATCAGATTCGAATTCCAAATGATTCGGTTTTGCTCAGCCTGAATTACGAGATTTCGAAATTTTGCGGAACTTTTATCTTACATCAAATTAAACAAATAAATGAAAACAGCCCGGAGGTGCGCAAAAATAGAACGCAATATTTAAAGCATTTTAAAAGCCACTCTTGGACTTTATTTGACCGACGAGTGGGGTCATGGCACCATGTCCCTTCCCTTTTCTGAATACGCTGGTGTACACAACTTCAGCGATAGACACTGAATGTAGCTTAAATCATCATAGGCTAATTTGAGAATTTCAGTGGACCGCTGTCCAGTTGTATTAACCATAGAATTCCCCGTGTTTTGTCCCTAGGACCGACCCGAGTCATATTTTATTTTGACGTAAATCATGATGCCTCGTTGACGCGTTAAATTTCTATTTTGCTAAGCATGGACCACAGATGGACCTCGCCTCGACGGGGCGTTCCATCTGTATCCGATACTGGACAAATACAAGTTTTGTTAAAAAAAAATAGAAACTCCCACCCGATATAAAAGGCTTTGTTCTGCCATTTTCATCACATTCGACGAGGGGCTTTTAAGAGTTCCAATCGCATACCAGTTTACTATATAGTCTACACTGTAGCTATGTCATGTCACGCAAGCTATGCTAACTCAAATCATATTGGCAATATCATGGAGATCATTTTCGTTATAGCAGTCGGATTTAGTGGATTGTCTGCGTCTAATCCAATCCCAGTTTCAGCTAGAAGAGCGGAATCAGACTGTGATGGTGAGTCAGTTTTATTATACGTTATTAAAGCTATGAGTCGTGCTCAAGGAGATATACTTGAACGAATGTCTAATAAAACATTCAAGAAATTATCTTTATAAATACCACACTACACTAGTGGTACCATTACTTCCTCGCTTTACTCTGGAATCGCACATCTTTTCAGAAACTCTCAAGTTGTTTTTGTCTAACGAAGCTCCTAATTTCACCCAAAATTATCGCTTTTGTTGCGCACTTTTCGACCTCATTAGGATTTCTCTCAACTTTTCGAACTTCACTAGCACAAAGTTTTAAATGTATTACTATCAACATCTAGACCAATTCAAAATCGTGCTTCATACTTACACAAATTTCATTTTTGTTATTATTTCTCTATTTAATATTTCTGCCTCTGAATAAATAAAGTCTGATTTCTTAATACAATTATTTCATAAACGTGATGAAAGATCTTTCCAGTTTAGTCATTGTTACGTTATCCTATACTTACGTTTACCGCACACTGATCCGCAAACACACAGGCATAGAAAAATAGATGAACAGTTTGTCCACTAACGTAGTTGTTTGCGAATAAGTGACTGCTGTTATATGTTTCTATGACCTTCATACGAATAACCATAAAAAATTGTATTTCAACAGTTCCTTACCTGCCGGAATCACATTCGGTCATTTTACAAAGGGACTCACTGGTTGCATGGGCGGATGCGGAGCAGGAATGCTCAAAGATCGGAAGAAAACTGCTTCCATATCCTGTTAATGATGCGAAGCAACAACAACACCTTGATTCGGCAACTAGTTCATGTCGAAATAATCAGTTGTATGTGGCAAAAAGTAGGTGAAGAAAATATTGCGTTGTTATTATTATGTAATTTACACCACCATTTGTCAGTTTTATTTTGATTTTTATTCCTCTCAGAGAGGAATCAAACAATCTTTCCTAACTTCATTTTTATTCTATTGGTTTATCGCCCTCGGCGATGGTGAAACCATGTATCGTTACTACTTTGTTTCCTTTTGGTTGCCTCTAAAGCACGCAGAAAATATGTTAACGCATTTCTAAGCCCAGAACAATGTTGACGGCCCCATGGTTAATGGTTGGAGTGGATCAGTCTGACTAAAGCCCTGTACCAGAGGCCACTTGTAAACGGACAATGTTAGAGATGTTGGAAATATATGATCATTCCAGTTCGACTAAGTCCAAGTTATCAATCCCTGTTGAATTATGATACAAACTTTGGCTGTACGAAAGGGAAGCAAAGAAGTGATAGATGATCACGTCAGTTTATGGAATGTTTTTAGTACCGTGCTTCATATTTCAGCGAACTCTTTGTCATATCAGTGGTGCTGCTTCGGTTCCTGCCCCCGTTGTACTTCAATATTAAAAGATTCAGTTATATTCTTCCTCTTTTCGTAGTTAAACTTGAAGTTTAACCAACCATAGTATATTTCTCCGTATGGTGTTTATTTAAGTACTTTAATACAAGAATAATTAATACACAGGCTGGGGATTTTGGTGCGGGACCACGTCAAGTCAATTGGATATTTTATTTCATTTTGTCAAATCTGAGTCAAAGATGGACCGTGACACGTCGGCACGATCCATCTGTAACTCATGTTTGACAAAACATGTTGATACAAACTTTTCAGAATGTACACTCTATAGTCATAGTAACATTCATTTAAGATGAAGTCAATTTGTACAATAAGCCGCAGGACAAAGAGAAAGAGCGGGATGAATGACAACATTATTACAAAAGGCTGATGGAGGGAATCGCGGGTAGGGACAAAGGCCCAGTTGTTGCTCAGCTTATTATGTTGGCATCGCAGGTTATAGATCTCGAGTTCTCGTCCCAGCAAGTCCGGTTCCTTAAATTATGCCCACCACTCCACCCAGGGGGTAATAACTTGGGTAAAATTTTCTTTTTTCTTTTTTTTTTATAGCCACTTCTTAGAGTGGATCACCCTGTCCAAGGCCCTGTAACAGCGGCCACTTGTAGACGGACAGGGTTACAATTACTGGAAAGATATCATCTTTTCCTGTTCGGCTTAGCCTACCCAAGTTATTACACCCTGGGTTGAGTGGTGGGCATGGATAAGCGAGCCGGACTCGCCGGGGCTCGACCGGGCTTCAACCTGCGATGCCAACATGTTTAACCACTAGGCCATCGCGCCTCACTAAACAAGCAGAATATGGAGATCATATCTTTCCAACAATTCTAATCTGTCCGTTTCAGTGGCTGCCCGTACGGTGCCTCGGTCAGGGAGGAGTCCAAGGAGTGGTTATAAGAAAATTATGCAGCGGCACGAAAATACTTGAATTCTGAATCCGCACTTAAAATATTTGTTTCAATCAGTAATATATTTTATAATAAACTTTGTTCAGAAAACACAACGCACTGCATGACCATAACAAGAGGAGAAGATAGCAATTACATGGAAAATTGGATCGACTGTAATGAAAAGCACCATGTCCTCTGCTTGATTATTGGTAAGTTTTTAAATAGCAGTAATTTTAATTTGCTTTAGACAAGGACTGTAGAAAATTTAATAAAGGACTACTCGTGCCGCAGCTTAGGCAGAAAACATCATATACCACAATTAGGGCTGGGCAAAACCGATTCATTTGGAATTCGATTCTGATAACATTTCCGAATCGGATCGAAAAATCAATTTCATACCAATACCAAATAAGTCATCTTTACTATTACAAATTGTCTCCATGACGAAAATCAAGAAATTTATAGTTACGAATTAATAATATCAACATAAACAGACAAAAGGCAATGCATTTTTAATTTTAATCCATGTCTGAGAGCAAAAAGTCTCTTATTTTAATGACATATTCAAATTTGACCAAAATCAATGTCGTTAAAATGGAAATCCCACTTCATTTTGCAATTAGTTCCTATGACTATTAACGGCTGATTAGAAGCAATTAAGCTTAGGAACGATTCGAATTGCCGAATCGAATTGCCCAACCCTAACCACAATATATAGCCACGTTATATAGTAGGGTGTCGTGAGCGGCCTACCCTTGACGACAGTCCAGGGCTGACAGCCTAGGGCTGGGCAAAACTCAATCATTTGGAATTCGAATATGATTCGAATGAATATATCGAATCATCAGTTCCAAATAAATAACAAATTTGTAACTTTTTTGGAAAATCAAAAAATTATAGTTACGAATTACTAATTCTAGCATAAACAGATTTGAAGAAAATGTATTTTCGATTCACACTCTATGTTCAAAAGCAAAAAGTTTTATATTTTAACAACAGAATACAATCGATTTTGGTCAAACTTGACCAAAATCGATTGCGTTTTGTTGTTAAAATGAAAATTCCACTTCACTCAGCAAGTTTTTGTTCCTATGAACGATTCACGATTGATTCGAATAATTTGAACGTCGTATGTATTTGATTCTATTTGCTTCACCGAATCTACCTACCTAGCCTTTACCACGACTTCGTATATACTAACGCAGTATTGCTCATTCACAAAAAATTTCAATTTGCTTTTCCATGCAGAATATAGCCTTTTTTATTCAATTATTATTTATATACTGAATTGCTACTCGCATAACTTTTGATTTTGTGATTAGCACAAAACTATTATGACTATTGGCAAGCCAGGGCAGGTGAAGCCCGAATAAGTTTAGATAATATTAACTGCGTCAGTATAATATAATTAGTTATTTCAGGAAAGCTACTGTCGGTCCTTTACCAATAACTGAAATAACCACCACCTCATATGCTGCAGATGGCATGATTTGTTATTTTATTGCTTCCTTTGTGTGTGCGTGTGTTTACAAAAGATTTGTTTTAGGTTATATCGTAACGTATTAAGGGGGTTTATTAGGAGCAAGCGTCACTAAGATAATATCAATTATTTTTAGATGAAACTACTGTCGTACATACACCAATAACTGAAACAAGCACTAATTCCTATACTACAGAGGGTATGATTTATTATTTTGACTTTTAAGTGTTTTAAGAACGATTTGCTCTTTTTTATGGCCACTTCTCGGAGTGGAGCATTGTGCCCTGTAACAGCGGCCACTTATAGACCGACAGGGTTAGTGTTGTTGGAAAGATATGATCTTTTCCTGTTCGGCGTAGCCTACCCAAGTTATTACACCCAGGTTTGAACGGTGGGCATGGATTAACTAGTTGGACTTGCTGGGACTCGAACCCGAGAACTTCAACCTGCGATGCCAACTAGTTAAACCACTAGGCCTATCATAACCTATCGGAGGTCCTTTGT
Organism: Styela plicata; assembly: GCA_963675895.2. Lineage (NCBI taxonomy): Eukaryota > Metazoa > Chordata > Ascidiacea > Stolidobranchia > Styelidae > Styela > Styela plicata. The sequence goes on along the minus strand of OZ023142.1, from coordinate 16,184,079 downwards.
AGTATCGAAGTGTGTATTGTGTTAAAAAATACCGGTAAAGTATCTTGCTGAAGAGATTGCCCGATGGTGAAACGATTGAACATCGACCTTTCGAACAAAACGGTCGCACTTAACCGACTGAGCTTCGTCAGAATTATACGACTAAATTTGCTTATTATACATATTTAAATTTTTGTTTGGTTTTCGGTGTCTGGGTATCTGTGGGATAACACAGTCAAAGATTTTACTTCGTCAAGTATGCGCCACAGATGGACCGCGCCTCGGCGGCGCGTTCCATCAGTGACTCATACTCAACAATGCATGTTTGGGCTGAATTTTTTTGACTGAGACAGTACTGGGTGATGTGGAGTCTCAGAACTACGATCATTCTGTCGTACATAATTATTTGAATTCAATGCCATTTAGGCAGCCATGTGCTTCATATTTTATAAAAAAAAACATGGTAGCCCAGATTGCGCTGAAATTCACTTTTCAATTCCACTTTTTCCGTCTGGGATGTTTTCCTGGAAGACCGCAGTTGCTGGGGGTACATTTTGTAGTCGCCCTTTGCCATGTAAATGATCTCTGGTTCTTTCTTTCCCGATCCTGATTCCAGTTTCGCTTTGGAGAACTTCAATGAAAAGAAATGAACGCCGTGGGCCCAATATTGATAAATTATCAGAATATTAATCCTATATATAATCAAATATTTCTCCCTCACTGCAATTTACCACAGTACTTCAGATCCGTATGAAACATTTCCCAACAACATTTTTAACCACTAGGACATCGAATCCACATGATTTGTGGCAAAAGCAAATTTAAGTTAACTTATACCAACCTCCGTGAACCGATGATTATGACGTCATTTTTCACCTCACCTCAAAGCACAGCGGCAATATTTCACAGAGGGTTTTCTCTTCTGAAGTAAACAATATTAAACAAGCATGCATGAGATGACTTTCCTTCACAGAACCATCTACACCTCAAAGTCAACCTCCTAGCACCTCCAATGACCAAACAACTACGGAGGAAAGTACTCCTCAGTGTAATTCTGCAGTGTCAGCTTTTAAATGCACAGGTACAACTTTTTCATATCATTAATGCGAAAGTGATATTTTTGTTCAATAAAAATCAGCAAGGGCGATAGTAGTTCCTAGAAGGAACCAAGTAACGGGCAAGGTCCAATATTATTAAATCCTGTTGTGCAAAGTACGAATCACTGATATATCGTCCCGCCAAGGCGCAAACCCATTCTGACTGGAAGACTATACAGCTATCACAAATACATACACGCATAGACTCGATTCATCAGTGGCTTATACGTAATAAATCTTGATTTATCAATACTTTGGGCCGTTTTCATACAGATTTCAGTCTGTACCCAGGTCGGTTTGAATTCTCGTTTAGAAAATTTCAGAATAGTTTTTTTTTTAAATAAGTACCGAGCTGTTGTCAATTCTTTTTTTCGTCAAGATGTTTAATAATACAAACATGAAGATATTAAAATGAGAGTAAATGTTGTTTACGCATATATCAAAATCGAGAGGTTTGAGACTAGGCCTCAAAATAGATATAATTAACATACCTTTTGTTCTCGTTCGTCTTCCTTCAAAGGAAACAAGTGAAAGAAGGCGGTATAAGGGTATACCATCGCCCACGGCAGATACCCCTCATTGCATTTCATAGTTGGTGATGTTACGTTATTACTGTATCATCCTTTTGCCCTGTAAGTGGAGTGATTATTAGTTGGTTCCTTTAAGGGAATGATTCCGGATTTACTTCGAATAGATTTTACTACAATAAATATGTGTTTTTAAATCTTCAATTTACATTTCTACAGGTTTGTGGACATTTACTTTGAATATAATTGCATTTTCGGTGATGAAATCTCCGTTATTACAATTCAACGTTTGAGGCATCTCTTTCTTGGGGGCGATATGTTGGAAAAATGTGAGGTATGCTGAGAATGCTAAAGTCTACTGCATATTCGAGAAAAGGTTCGTTCGGAGAAGCTCAGATATGTGGGGAATTATTGCGGTGAAAATTCCAGGAGGATGAAGACGAATACCAGTCCGTGGAGTTAAATTACAACTGTGATTGTTTCGATTTGCTACGGAATATAGAGGAAGGGTTAATCAGTATAGATATTACAAAAGATATCACTAATTCGCGCGATGCCTCTTGCCGGGCTATTCAACTTTCACCGGCAAGCCTTATGTAGACTACCTGAGTTTTGCGTCGACGGCAAGAAATCAGTTATGCTAGATGTCTAATATAAACTTGTGAAGAAAAATAACATATCAAAGATCGCCACAACTCTGCATAGCTTCGAGGAAGTCAAAAATGTCTTATAAAAATGCGGCGATTGAAGATGTATACAAGCGTGACTTGAACTGTTGTTTATATACACTCCGTACCCCATTTTCACCGCCAGTGCCTATAGCCTACGAGGTATCGGTTGATGTATAACTTCCATTGTCATTTACGTGTAAGCAACAAATACTGAAGGACATGAAGCGTATTTCTCGCTTTGTTGGGGTATTGAAGGAGCTGCGTTTAGACAGTCAAACTTTCTTTTAATAATATCTTCTATCAATCACGGGGCACTGATGGCCCGCGTCGCTGAGGTAGGCCGTGGTCAATAGCTCATGTTTGACAAAATTGAGTTCATTGTCGGATTGATAGACCTACATCCGTGTAGCGATATTAGGTGCTGCAATAAGTTGTAGTTCTACAGAACTTTATCAATCAATCAATATTACAGTTTTATATGGCCTATATACAATGGCCATGCACAAAGATAAGCGACAGTTCTTACAAAACCAACGTGAATTGTTAAAAATAAAAATTACAATGTACTTTTATCACGATGTAAACAAACGACCGAGCCTACGGCGGCGCGATCTGTTAGTTATCTACGCTTTTCAGAAAGGGATTAGGCAAACTTGTCATATGACATGATATAACCCGAGGTACAGTGATGTTGTTTTTAAATTTTTTGTTTTCAAATTTAATAAAAATAAAACAAAGACCTTTCATATTCGAGTATCAAGTATCTGATTGTATCAGATTAGAGAAATATATTCATCAAAGATATATTTTGTCGAGCATGAGTCACTGGTGGAGGACGCCGCCGTGGGGCGATCCATCTGTGGCTCACGACTGACAAAATAAAATTTTCTGATTGCGAACGCACATGTAACAATATCTGTATGTAACAAAGACCCGCTACATTATAAATTCCATGTGTATCATGGCAGAGGGTATCATAGTTGGATCAGATTTCAAATTCAGTCTGATGACAGACTCTACAGGACTAGCAGCTAAAGAAAAGAGAAGTTATTTTTGCGATTGAAGACATTTTTATCCTGTCATTGTCGTTTGAAGTTACAAAGAATTTATTGAAGCTCTAATGGGTGATGTATGGCTTCTAAAAAGGGATTGTTGAAAGCTAGATTTCTTCGAGTTCATAAGAATATTATTATAAGGATATTACAGAAACCGACGAAGCATTTTAGGTACTAGCATACAATAGGAAAGGGGATAATTTCATTTTCATCCTGTGGGAGAAGGAATTGAGAATATGGCTCAACCTTATGATGTAAACATAAGTACAAAATATATATATATATTTTTTTTATAGCCACTTCTTAGAGTGGATCACCCTGTCCAAGGCCCTGTAACAGCGGCCACTTGTAGACGGACAGGGTTACAATTATTGGAAAGATTACTGGTCGTTCGCAGTAATTACATATTTCCAAAGTTAAAAACTGCCATGTTGATGGATTTATGCCAATTATGGACTGTTTATGGACCACACCTTCGAGGTGCGTTTCATCAAGCCCCATATTCGTCAAGAAGTCAATTTTGAATACTTTCAATACCGCCAAGTAAAATACTGTCAAAGGCGAGTGATTTTGTTGCATTTTTGATACAGTGTACCTCGACTCGGACAGTCACCAGTTCCGAATCATGTTGAAGATTTTTGGCTTTACTTGTAAACTCATCTTTCTTGTACATGGACACGCATGTGTTGACGTAAACCATCGTTCTCCGGCGAGGCGTCCAGCAGACATCTCGCATATAATCATCATCTTTTGTGTGGACCGTCTCTTATAGTTCATTCATAACACTATTAAAGAATAGGTAACTGTGGATTTGTTAATTTTGACATTATTGAAGCCAAATAAAATTGTAAAAAAGAGACATTTATGACGAGTAAGGGCTGTTGATTGAATGCACCTTGATGGTGCGTCACATCAACAGTTCATATTTTGCCTATATATCGAGTCGATTTTTTTTTTATTTTGGTTATCATCTTGATTATATTTGATTATAAAAATGATTGGAAAAATTTTATAAATAACCATTTTTCATATATTACCAAACTTTAAAAAACAAAATATATACTCAAAACCATAACATAAACAATGAAATTTTTGAAGCCATACAGAACTACAGTACTGTGTATCCAAATCCTTTTAATCAGACTTCAACAAAAGTTGATAATTAGAAATCTATACCAATAGATATATGAGGTATGATTTGAACAATAAATTATGTAAATAAAAAATGAATAGGTTTAAATATATCTGGTATACGTATTGTAGTACCTGCTCCGGATGAAGACGAAACATCTGCATTTCCTCCAACGGCACGCAGGATATTCCCAAGGAAATATAGACAATAGACATCTGTCTAGGATGGGAATTGCTGAGTTCCTGTTCCTGCATTTCATGTAACTCATTGCGCTTTAGTGGTTTCAGGAGACTTTTCGAGTATGATATGTTTCCTGCAGCCTTGCTCTCGAGCGAATTTCAATAAAAAAAGTTAACAAATTTGAGTTACTAAAGCATAACCAACGTTTGGAGAGTCCCGTATCCCAGTTAGAAAAACTTTGTTGAGTATAAAATCACGATAGATCGCGCCATCAGGGCGCTTCATTCTGTGCCTTATGATTGCATGGTACAATCACGGATTGGGGTATGCATAGACAATATTCAGTCAAAATATCATTTTTTATTCATACACAGCAACGAAAATGCAGTAAATTTATGTTATATTGAGTTTCAAAGGCATGCAGATCAACACGATCAGCAGAGCAGTAAGAAGGCAAGGCACTCCAGTTTAAAGATGCTCGGAATAAGTGTTCTTACATAAATACAACTCTTGTCCAAGCATGTACCAAAGAAGAATTGTGAATTTATGTTGAAATCCATTCATAGCTCATACATGATTCGATGGAAGAAGTTTTTTTCTTATTGAAATTCACTTTGAGACCTTGAGAAAGACCGAAAGAAGTGTCAAAAAGATACGAACCAACGGCCACTTAATAACAAATGGCTACTACAAGATGTAGTACCAACAACTGCACTCTAAGAGGAAAACTGCTATAGAAAAGTTCAGTGAGTGGTATCAGCCCTGGGCGATGGCGAAACCATCTACCATCTTTTTGTTTTCTCTTAGCCGCGTCTTTACGCAGGAAATACGTTAGGACTATTCTAGAGTCTGTTTACTCTCCAGGTCAATTATTTACAGCCCATACTTTGCTTGAACTTCAGCAGCAGAGTGGTTTCGAATTTCAGATATATGCAATTACTGCAAACGCCCAGCAAATTTACTGGATTTTTGCTAGGATGTAAAAATTGTTAAGATCCGAGTTACGGGACTACCCGGACTTTATATATCTTTAATAGCACTTTGTTGTTAAAGCACGCATCAGAGAAAAAATTCAATGTAACAACTTATAATAAAGAATAAAGATGTTTCACACCTTTGTTAAACGACAGACTGTTATTGTAATATTTCGTAGACTGTTATTGTAATATCACATTCGTCTTTGTACTGGTTCCTACGACACGGTAGGAATATTCATATTGTTGAGTTGGATGGTTTTAACTGAATCAAAATATTGAAAAGGTTTCCATAGAATGAGAAATACTTTAATATTTTTTCTATTGGGAGCTATCTTTTCGCTTGGAAAATCGCAGTCAGAGCCGAGCTGCAACCGTAAGTTAACCATATTTTATTTAATAATTTTTTTTATGTTTTTCTTTTTATTGTAGTCGAACATTCGAGTGAATATTGGAATGTTGTTGAGAAAGGCTATATACCAGCAGTCACTTGATAGTCGAACCGGTTCACTGTAGTGGTTTAGAAACCTTAAAAAATCATTGAGTTTCATAAAACGATAAAAAAAAACTGTGTTTGTAATAAAAATTAACAAAAAACTACATAAAACAATTATAATTTTCACAAAAGTCTAGTTGATAAGTTGTGCAAGCAAGCATTCTCTGGTACGCAAATACACGTCATTTTTTATTTGTCTTTACCTACCTCCAGCTCTCAATTCAACGGCTTTGAATATAAAAGTGGTGAGACATGAATCAACTTGGGAAGAAGCAAAACAAACGTGCGTAGATGAAGGAATGATCTTAATGAAGTATCCTCTAAATGATGATACACTTTATGGACATTTAAACGCAGCTACAAGTAATTGTAGGAACACGGAACTTTATGTTGGAAATAGTAAGTGGTAAACTGATACCAAAATATTGAAATTAAAAGTTCGTATACGTGCTCTATCAAAAATCTTTTTATGTCAAGCTTATGTCTCTAATGGATCGCGCCTCGGCGGCGGATCCATCAGTGCAGTGGCCCAGAATTTTTTTTAAATTCGAACTAAACAAGCTAGAAGCAACGCCTAAAAAGAATTTACTAAAAACTACATGGATACTAAAAGCCAGTAAAAAATGAAGTCGTATTTGTCCTGAGTAAGATCATATACAGGTTCTTTCTTTCCCATATGCTTCTTTCTTTCCCATACGTTGGAAATACGTTGCAGTTCTGCATCACACATCCGTTAGGCAGAAACGGAACAAAAAAGAGCGGTATTTTCCGACTGAGAAGCGTATTTCAGAGCACGTTGTAGTATTCAACCTCAGAAGTTAAATTTTCATGAACAAAATTTGTTAAAAAAATTATCGTTGCACCAGATTACTAATTTACAATATTTGAGTTCGGCGTGAACAATAATGTCCGCAGGAACATAGCGAGGGGTTTATTTTGTGTTCATTGAGCTTCGGGAATTCTTGTATTATTCTTACGTTTTTCGTTCTGATATCTAGGAACTTTGGCACATTAGTTAGAGTGAATAAATACAAAGAAAAGTTACATAAATTGACAGGAATTTCCAGACAACTTGTACTCAATACTATATATTTTGCCCTTTTTACTTCTTTTTCATGTGAATTGCGTGCTCAATTTTGTTTTGAATTTGCTTGAAGTATTTCATTGCAAAAGGGATTTGTTGAAATACAATAAAAATATTTTGAACATGAACTATTGCATGTATACTCGTTTTGATTTAACTCGCAGCTAACGGCACTCATTGTTTGGCGATAACAATGGATGACCCAATAACCGAGCGATGGATGGATTGCAGCTGCAAGAAAGGTCTCTTATGCATGGTTGGCGGTAAGTACTGCATTTGAGATAGGCAATTACATATTAACACATAGGGTGCGCGATAGAGTAATGCGGGACTGTTCAGTTGGTGGAGACAGGGTGGATGGTGGATGCGCAATTAATTTTAGCCAGATCGTGTCGCTGTTTTCGTGATAGTTATTACGTCTGTATCATGCGCGTTTAGCGCGCAAATGTAATTTGCAATATTTAGCCTATTTCAGGCCTTTGGAGAATTTTTTGGCGTTTCTGGCACAATTTTTAACTTGTTATACCTAAATATATCGCATTGTTCCAAATTGTTTAAAAAATTTAGTAACTGATAAATTATCGTGTAATAATAGACGTCCGGACTTCTCAAAGATTCCGACTTGTAAATTTGCACATTCGCCTAAGCTAATTTAATATCCATGGCTTAGTGGTTAAAACATTTGCATTTTCAGTTGAGGATTTTGAGTTTGACCCTCAATGAGTTTTTCTCGTCAAACCATTCTCGACACTCAATTCATGTGTGGACAGGGGCTTGCTCAGGGTAACCCACTCAAATGAGTTGCAGTGAAAGTACCTAATGTAAACCACTCTGGATGAGTAACAACTTGGACTGGCCTAATGGGAATACGTAGGACTATTAGCAATTTGCTTGTAATAGATTTATGACTATAATATGATATGATCGCGAATTATTCAGGGTGGTTTCCGCAAAATGGGTGACTGTTTAATCGAACTGCCATACAATGTAACAAAATGTAGAAACAACGACACACTATAAGAGTAATCCCACTTGGTGATATTGAAGCAAAACTATAAAACCGACTTATTCAGCCAAGGTGCGACCCATTGACAGCTCATACTTGGCATAAATCTCAAGTGAAAAGCGTATCAAATATTGCGTTAGTAAAGTTTCTGTGAATGAACGGTAAAACGGGCGCGATGGCCTAGCGGTCATCGTGTTGGCGTCGCAGGTTGAAGATCTCGGGTTCGAGATCATATATTTCTAACAACACTAACCCTGTTCGTCTATAAGTGGCCGTTGGTACAGCCTTTGTTCAGGGTGATCCGCTCAAATGAGAGGCTTTAAAAAATTATTAAAATAATTATTAAATTAATGATCAGCCAAGCAACCCATCTACAGCTCATACTTGGCATAAATCTCAGGTGAAAAGAGTCACAAACATTGCATATATAGAGTTGTCGTAAATGAACGGTAAACGGTGGTTATCGTGTTGGCATCGCAGGTTGAAGATCTCGGGTTCGAGTCCGGCTCGCTCAACCGTGTGTAAAAAGTTGGATAGGCTAAGCCGAACGGAAAGATCATATACTTCCAACAACACTAACTCAGTTCGTCCATAAGTGGCCGTTGGTACAAGCCCTTGTTCAGGGTGATCCGCTCAAATGAGTGGCCAAAAAAGATTTTCACTGTGTGAGAATTATTGAAAACAAATTGGATTTTATAGAACTTCTTAAATTCCTCTTAATGTTTTCAATCCTATTATTTACTTTAACATGTTGTTCAACATTCTTTCCAGATGTTACAGATGAAGTTTCTTCAACCGCTGCCAATCCTACTGAAGGTAAAAAGTTCATTTAATTGCACTGTAATAAAAGTTTATTACGCTCTTCGGCAGTAATATTACGCAGTAATATTCTTACAATAAATCCACAAAATTGACTTTTTTGGGTCAATTACCGCCAAGGTGCGTCAATCAACAGTCCATACTTGGCACCTCATTAACAAAGCGTTTTTTTAAATTTTAGAATTATGCAATTACTGGAAATAAGCATTAAATTTACTACATACCACGCCTAATTTGAATTGCAGGGTTTTAGAATTAGTGCAAAAAGTATTTCCCTCGTGTCGTAAGAGGCGGTTAAAAGGGAATAAAGAAGTATAGTTTTACCGTCGCCCAGAGTGCGGTCGCAAGTGTTATATTTTGCAGGGGCTCATCGCCAAATGAGCGACTGTTAGTTGGTTTCCTTTAAGGCGCTGCTCCCAGCCTTGTACTGAGTGAATTTTAATAAGATGAAATGTCGTTCTATTTTAATTATCAGCGAAAATATCTCGCTGAATAAAAACCATGGTAATTTGACTTTCACGGCAATAGAAATGCGATTGAACAAATAACCTCTCATTTTTATTGCAAAAATATACTCCCTGTATCGAAAGTAACGAAGTTTATGGCCACGGAATATCTTGAAATGATGAAGCAAATTACCGAAACGATTAGTGATTCGATCCGAAAAAATTATTTGAATCAGATGTAATTCCAAATGATTCGGATTTACTGGGGGTCATTCGGGAATTTGAATCTGATTCGAATATGTTTTCGAATCGGATCGAACCACTTTTACGTTTGATTGCAGATGTGTAGTTTTTTTTTTTCTACACAATCTATCGCCATTATAAAAATCGCGACGTCGGTAACTACGTCCACGTGATAATAACTATTAGGGTCAGAGTACCATAAGCTCAATGTTTCAAAGCGCAAATGAATTTGCCCAAGGTTTGTTTTATTGTCGAAATTCCTATTTTAGTTTTTGTTTCTGTGACCGATTAGCCGAGGATGCAAATAAATTGTGCTAACAGAGTCGAATTGCACAGCTCTAGTTGGGCGTCGGTAAAGGTAATAGACCGCTAACATTTTTGTTTCCTTTTTTCTAATCTCCTACGACACAAAGAAAACGCGGTAGGGAAGTTAGTGATAAAAAGATGAAAAGGCCGCACCAACAAGTCACGTACATTTTTACAGTGAAACGAAAATGTGAGCTTTGGAATTGTTCACATGATCCGAGGAATTTCGTCTTCATCGATGTAATATCTATTTTTTAGATTCATCTCGGTATGATGCTCCTACGTCCCCAACGGAAGAAGTAACGACAAGCTCAGCTGAATTGACTCGAGGTCAGTGTTGATCATATCTTTTTGTCAAATTTTGAAAGTTTATTACAATTATTAAATTGAAAAACCCTAAAAAATCACATCATTTAATACACTCACGAGCGCAATATGGGTCACTGATGAAACGCACCTTCTAGTCACTGTCTATTAACGACGGATTTGAATAGTTTTCTATTTGAATCACCGAATTTAATTTAATTACCTAGCATCCGTCTGGCACACTCGTTTCAGAAATTTATCCGAATGCGTTCATTTTTTCATTCTCATCGTTAAATCTTTTCGCAGGATCGACAACTCAAGTTTGGATCGCAATTCCAATCATTATGATACCAACATTCATAAATATGTAATCAACAACTGAAGTGAAGGAATGAGCTTGCTACCCTTACTGTCAGTGCCTTCTTGTGCTGTTACAACCCGATAAATTCCGACAAGAAGGGAAAAACTCAATTCAGAGATTGGAGTTTTGATAAAGATTTGAATTGCCGCACGAACAATACTTAGGAGCGGAATGTTGCGAGGGTTAACAGCATTCAAAACATAACCTACTCATTGAAAGGTTGTCTAAACATATTTCGTTAAGTGTAGGTCAATGCGTCGATGAGACTCGATCTATTTGTGACTCATTCTTGACAAATTAAAATTCCCAATTGGGAGAGACCATGGCAGCGTAAAGGTAGTGGTTTTCACCAGCACGCATAAAGAGATAAAAGCTAAATTCAGTAGGTATACAAAGGTCACAGAGCAACACATGGCCAAATTTTGGTTAGTTTCATCTAGTTCCTTCGTCAACTTAATTTAGCCGGGAAATTTTTTTATTATCTAAATTAGATTAGAGAAAGTCTGAAAGAGAATCCTACGAAGACTCAAAACAATCTCAATGCCCAAATTATATAAGTGGCGAAATAAAAACTAAACTGTGGTATCTCCATATTCAGAAAATACGCATCGACCTATAGTTTATTGACATTTTAAGGGGCACGACCAGGGAAGCGGTAAAAGCAAGATAATTAATATTAAAAGAATATCTCCCGTGATAAAAAAACGTTCAAGATATTTATGCGATCTTACCAGATGCGCTTATCGGTAATAATTTCACTGTGTGTCAGGGACGTACAAACAGCCAAGTATTTGTGCAATATTTGTATTCTTTACAAGCGGTTTATATTTTGTTATTTTTGATATTCTCTGTTGTACTGTACTTATATGAAATATTTATATCCACTGTTTTTACTGTAAAAATAAGACAAGGAAGGGATGATGTTAAAAGTTTAAACCTCGTAATACTTGTACTTCTACTTTTGTTATACTGTCTCTGGGCTGTGCTTATGTGAAGGCTGCCAACGTCGAATATTCAATGATTCAGTATTGAATTAAATATTGAATCGAATCAAGCCATCATGATAAACACACAAAGTCGAGTGAATATAAAAATAATGATTTAGCAAATCACAGGTGACATAATTTATTAACATTGGCCGCAAATGAAAACGTCAGTGAGTGTGTTTTGTTTTCGGCAATGTGCGCTTCTCTATCAAAAATATTTTGATCAAACATGTTTCGTTAAGTATCAGCCGCTGATGGATCGTGCCGGTTAGATGCCGAGGTCCATCTGTGGCTAATGCTTGACAAAATAAAATTTCCATGAGCTTTTATAGCGTAGAACACGTTTTTCAGCTAAAATTTTGCCTTGTTTTTTCAGAATTTATTTGCGATAGTACGAACATTACAATTTAATTTTTTCGTCGTCGTGTCCAGTCCCCACTAATGTAGGAAATCTTCCGCCGCCGCTTCGTACAGGGCACTCATCTTGTATTTTTATTTCTTTTTCTGTTCACATCTCTTTATCCAAAAGAAAATTTACACTACAAGTGTTTTTCACAAACAGATATGCTTTGAAATTCAATGACCTGGTGGCATCGCAGGTTAAATATATTTCGGGTTTGAGTACAGGCGAGTCCAATTTTTAATCCAAGCCCCCCTCCCCACTCAAACCAGTGTAATAACTTGGGTAAGCTGAGTCGAATCTGAAAGATGGTATCTTTTCAACGACTCTAACTTGCCCGCCAATGAGTGGTTGCTGGTACAGGGCTTTGGTCAGGGTAATCCACTGCAAGGAATAACTATGAAGTCTTTGGATTTGTATCGACTCATAAATTTCATACTTTATGAATACTATGTGTATCATCTTGGTTTCTGGAGATAATAATATCGCAAATTGATTAATTGCTTTCTGGTATATCCATACCATGCCAACAAAACTTTATTTTGATGAAGCAAAATTAATTCTTATAAATAACCGCTTTCGAAAACAGATTAACAATTTTTTTAGAGAGTCGAGATTGCCAATCCGAAGACAGGACCATTAAAATTAATTTCAATCAAATAAAGAAAATATGTGACTCCGATGTCTTTCATTGATACGAGAATAAATGAAATCACCAAGGCGCGGTCCATCTGTGGCCCTTGACAATATTTCTTATTTGTGTTGACTTCGTTCCTCAGTTACATTCAACCAGATAATTCCCATTAATTCATAGCTGCCTTTCTGTTTATTTTTACTACATTCATGGCTACACTACACAATAAAGATATTACATATTACAAAGCGTGTTTGATTCGTTGAATTATAACGTCACAAAGGGAACCGTGGGCGGAAATATTGTGACACACAAGCAAATTTCATTGGCGAAAAGTAAAGTTTGGCCTGGCCTGGTGCATATCATGACCCCTGGCCTATATCATGATTTAAAGGTCCATTTTGACATCGATGAGGCTAAAGCTTGGCAATTCAATTCTGTGCTTCGAAGCACAAATTATTCGAATTGGTCATAGGAAAAAACTTTTGAAATAATGCCGAATTTTTAAATTTTGTCCGCAAAATACATTTAAAATATTTTTTACATTTCTCGAATTTAGTTCTGAAATGAAGTAGGGATTAAAAATATATCGCCTCTTCTAATATGTTTATATACATATTAATGGACTCGTAGCCATCGATTTCTTCCAAGTTGGTAATGGGGGCCGATCGTGATCATAAGTTGGGACGTTTATTATTTATACGAAATTCACGAACCGAAAAAATATCCGAATCAGATTTGAATCTAAAATAATTCGGATTCGCCCAACCCCTTTTTCAACCTAATTATTAGGACAAGGACATTCTTGCTATTATGGCTACTTGCCTCTTTGATCAGAGCAGAATTCGATTAACAAAAAAAAAATAATGTTTTCAATCGATCTGATTGTCAGGATGCGTTGCTGGGAGTCTTTTCGATTTTCTATTAACGTGCATTTTGTGACATTCTAACGTTTCCTGCGTCTCGACATGTGGTCATAACCGTCATTCTCCGTCAAATTCTCAGCACACACACACAAAAATACTTTAAAACACCCTACGTTTCACGAATAAGGTAATTTAATCCATTTTGTGTAAGCATTTTAAACAATACGACAGAGAAATGGAAATATAGAAACGGAATACAAAAGGTGCAAAATTATTAAACTTTTTTTTATCCATCGGTGACACATACTTAACAAAATTTGTTTTGTCGAAATTCTTCTGATTCCGACTAGGTGTGATACACATCACAGCGGTCTATTCAAAATTCGTTTGTTAAAGAAATATCATTGCCAGCACTACCGTACCCTTTGCCTACAGATCAAATCAGATTAGAATCCACTTTACGATAGCCAACTTCATAGACCTAATCGGAAAACGTCATTTCGCCTTTTCCATGCAAGATTTGAAATATAGGTAGTAGTCAGGGCCCAGAGCAGATACAGCTAACTGTCCTCTACTACAATTCAGTCCGGCTGTATGAAATGTAATCCGCTTACGACGCAGTTGACGGTATTTTGTTCCAATTGGCTTCCAGCGTGCTGTAGGGCTGGGCAAAACCGAATCATTCAAAATTTGAATATGATTCGAATCGGATCGAATCACTAATTTCATGTAAAGGACAAATATCCTATTTTTACCATTACGAATTGTTTCTATCATGGGAATCAAACAAATTAATAGTTTATATTGTTTTTTTTCAATTCACTATACATTGTCTAGGAACAACAATTTTCATATTTTAACGGCAAAATGCTATCGATTTTGGTCAAACTTGATCAAAATCGATTGCATTTTGTCGTTGAAAATGGAAATTCTTGCTCATTTAACAAGTTTTTGTTAAATTGAACGATTCACGGTTGATTCGAATAAATTGTTCTTCGAATCGATTCGAATCACCGAATTGAATTGCCCAGCCCCACCATGCTGCTTCTAAACTTGCTCAGAGTGTTTATCGATTAAAAGGTCACGAAATCTTAATGTGAAGCATAATGCAATGCAACATTGCAATACATCATCATGTGTATAATGTATTCTATCCGGCAGTGGACACTATTAAAAAAAGAAAAAAACCAGCGATATTTTGAGGTAAACGGAAACGGGCAAGTATCGGCTAAATAGAAAGAAAACAAATAACAATAAATAGCCAATAGATAAACACAAATTTCATTTAAAATTGTACAACTAGAGGGTAGCATAGATCAACGCTAATAAAGGATGAGAAAAGAACGAACAACGTATCAGATATGGAAAATCAAATTTGCGTAGATATTTATCCCATACCAGTTTTTGAACATGCAGTTGGAAAATAAATGTATACCTTAGAAATTTATAACTTGACCGAAATCTGTGTATGCCACAGGATATTATCCTATCAGAAACTTAGTTTCGCAGAGCACGATAAGTCACAGATAGGGTTGGGCAAAACCGAATCATCTGAAATTCGAATCTGATTCGGATATTATACTCGAATCGGACCGAATCAATATCTTCCTGTAAGCCTTTTTCACTATAGTTCACTTATTTTTTATCAATAACAGTGAATTCAATGCTAATAACTATTAGAGACAATGTGAACATTGTAATAAATGTAAAACAAAGTACAAATTCACTTCATTTCACAACTTTTTGTTCCTATAACCGATTCGCGACTGATTCGAATAATTTGTGCTAAGTGCTTGAATTGGTTTAAATCCCCTAGTCGAATTGTCCAGCCCTATTAGAACACGCAGACTTTTTTTATTGAAATTAACTCCGAGGACGGCCAGAAGCAGTGCCTGGGAAGGAACTAAGTAACGGTCACTTAATAGCAAAGAGCTACTGAAAAATGTAGTATAAGCAACAGCACTTCAAACACTACAAACTGAACCGCCATGGTGAAGTGCAGTGAATGTTATCTGCCCTGTACGATGGTAAAACGATTTCTTTGCTTCCTTTTAGTAGCCTCTTACGAAACGCAAGAAATGCGTTAGAACTATTCTGAAGCCCATACTTACAGGGCCAAAATTTTAGTACACTAAAAGTATTACTCATTTTATATACGCAAATGAATGATGTGTATGGTTAGTGTAACGATATCAATAGCTGACATAACATTTGTTTAAAATCAAATATTATGTGAATATCAGTGTTATCGAAATTATAAACAAACTTGATAGTTTTATAACGCAGAGAAAATAGAAGTTTACAATATGGATAACCAAAACTACGGCAAAGTAACAAAAAAAAGTTTTTATGTTCACACCTATGAGATGTTGAAACAAGTGCCATAGAATAAATCATTGCATTCAAGATAAATACGAAAAAAAAATGTCTACTAATTTTAATATTACAAAGAAACTTAAAGATAGAAAAAACATAAAGTAAATCAGAATAATCGAGAGAAAGTTATTTGATTAAATTAGGAGAGCAGCACGTAACTGCTGATTTCCCCAATCCGGTAAGATTTTATCGAAAATTTAATGCCTCGATAAACATGAGGAAATTTGTTTTCACTGACCAGTCAATAACTTGGTTCGGTTTCCAAATTATCGAACAAATTGAAGCAGTATGTAAAGTTTGCATTCACACAAGTATTTCACTTTGAATCCAAGCAGCCGTGGACGAAGTGGTCAAATTCCACTCAATTTAGCGAATTTTTTTGTTGCTATGAAGGATTCACGCACGATTAATTTGCGCTTCGGACGGTTTCGAATCATCAAATTACATTGTCTGGTCCTAGTCATGGCACACATTTGACTGATTCTAGGAATCTTTAAATTACCTATTTAATATGATGATTTCAGACTTTATTCATCCCATAGTAGAGGAAAGTAATTTGGACAAGGCAGAATTGGGGTTTTGAGATAGAACATCTGGAGTGTCGAATTCCGCTACTGCGCCTTGATCTAAAACCATGATTCGGTCACAAGTCATTACAGTGTGAAGCCTGTGTGCAATTGTGATCAAAGTGCAATCAGAGAAATATTCATTTACTGTATCTTGTACTAATCTATCTGTCCTTGCGTCGATAGACGCTGTCGCTTCATCTAAAATAAGCACTTTATTGCGTCTCAATAGCGCCCTCGTAAGGCACATTAATTGACGTTCACCCACGGAGAAATTCCCACCGCTTTCGCTTACCGGGGCTTCAAGTTTCATGGGCAATGCTGATATAGTTTCTTTCAAATGAGTTCGCTCAAGGGAAAGCCAGATTTCTTCATCCGTATATTGGCTGAATGGATCGACGTTGTATTTCACCGTTCCGGTAAATAACACAGGTTCTTGCGGTATAATAGCAATTTTTGATCGCAGTTGGTTAAGTGATAACTCCGCAATGTCGACCCCGTCTATTTCGATACTTCCACTGCATAGTTCTACTAATCGAAAGAGTGCGACACCTAGTGATGATTTACCGGATCCAGTGCGTCCAACAACCCCGATTTTTTCACAAGTATTAATCGTAAATGATATATTCTGTAGCACGAGAGGCAATCCGTTCCGGTATCGCATTTCTACGTTCTTGAAACGTACAGAGCCGAACTCTGGCCATTTCGGACTTAGATCTTTCTTTCCTGAACTTTTCGGTTCTTGTGGGACAGTGGTTATGTAATGAACAATTCTCTCGGCGCATACGAAGTTAGCTTCGGCCTCGACCGAAGTTCGGGCTGTAAATTGGAAAAGTAAAGTCATCATAAGAGTGGACGTAATAGCTAGTCCGGCATAAGAGGGGGCAATCGAGCCGTTTGTCATAACAATAAGTAAGGAGCTGAGCACGACGAGCAAAATAGACATACAATCAAGCCTTGTAACTAACCATCGATTTACCGCGGTGTACAAAAAGTACGGGATGGAATTCGTGTTCAAACATTCCTGAAAACGAACCAGAAAATCTTTTGTTCTGTTGTAAGCTCGAATTGTGTGTATCCCTGTTATTGACGTGGTGATATGAGATATCCATGGCGAACGAGTAATATTATCTTGTCGTCTCATTTCCCGCACTGCACCTTTGAAGATGAAAAACGCCACTAAAAACACAGGCACAAACACGATCATCGAGGCAAGGAAATATGGAAACACATAACCAACAAAAATAAGGCAAGACAGGATGAATATCCAAAAAGTTATCACCAAATCGACCAGGAGTGGTATAATAGTATCCAACATGTCTTGATCTTTTTGGAATCGGTTTAGAATTCTCCCAGTGGGTGTGGTATCGAAGAATTCCATTGTGCTGTGTAGAATTTTATCAAATAATGTGTTGTGTAGTACGTGTGACGCACGAAGGCTCAAGGTCATGAAAACATAGGCTTTCAAGGTCATAGAAACGACTGTAGCGGCGATAGCGTAGCCGAAAACAGAAAGGTAAAAATACAAATCCGGGTTATCGATCACACGTTCTTTGTTTACGGACGCTGGTGGTGACGATATTGGACTAGTGGTTGCCAGATTTGTTGTTATATTGGATGGTGAAGTCGAGTTTAAAAAGGTAGTAAAGTTATAATTTAATGGTGATTCCGTGAAATTACTGGTAACGCCCTCAACTTCAGATGAATGGTTCCCAGATCCTTGTTTGAGCCAGTATGACATCCACACAGACGTAAACTGCTGACACGCAATAAATACTATGAATATGATAAAATTTAAGAAGGTGACAAACCAACCGCCAGCGGCTTTTATGTACATGAAGTAAGCTTCAGAACTGATTGCTCCTTGCGCCTTTTCTTCTATCGTCATTAGTCGACCACGTTCCTTTTTCTCTGCATGGCTGTAGATGACGTCATCGTTGTTATTTAGGGACACTGTTTTTTCAACTTTCTTTTTCTCTTGTTGCTTTTCTTCGCCTTCTTTTTCTTTTGACCACATTTTATACAATTGGTAATATTCTTCGCCGTTGTCAAAGAGATCATTGTGGCTTCCTTGTTCCCATACTCGCCCACCTTTCATCAAAATAACCTTATCGCAATATGGTAAGTATTCAAGTCTATGTGTCACAAGGACGACCGTCTTTCCCGCCTTTTTCAACAGTGCCATGATCGCGTTCTCGAACAGTGCTTTTCCTACATGAGCATCAACAGCGCTTAAAGGATCATCCAACAGATAGATGTCTTTATCCATATAAATCGCTCTCGCAATATTAATTCTTTGTTTTTGTCCCCCACTCATATTGACCCCTCGTTCGCCGACTTCGGTGAGGTCCCCGCTTTGTAATATATCAAAGTCGGGCAATAAGCAGCACGCTTTTACAATTTTATTGTACTTTTCACTATCGTAAGGTAATCCGAAAGTTATGTTATCACGAATAGTATCGTTCATTATCCATGCTTGCTGCGCACAGTAAGCCATCGATCCGTCCACACCGACTGATCCATCGTTTAGTTCGAGATGACCTAGCATACTTGATATTAGAGAGCTTTTCCCGCTGCCAACTCGGCCGCAAATGCCGAGAAGCGACCCTTTAGTTACGTCCAAACTAATATTACTAAGACACGACAATGATTGCGTTGAAGGATCAATACCATTAACAGCGAGGCTTCGTTTCTCCACGTCATCGTTATTCGAAATATCTTTGTCCGATTTTTCCAACCCATTTTTGACATCACAGTCGGCCGATGGCCATGACAGAGTTGCTTGGGTCAACTCAATCGCCATATTTGATGATGTCATTTCGTGTTTCAAATAATTTGCGAATTCCTTTCTTTCGAGTATTTTTTGTGCCCTGTCAGCGGCTACGCCGGCCTCTGCTACGTGTTTCATAGCAAGGGGAATAACTTTCAAACTAAACGACATGAGATGAAACATAGAAAAACACGTGAAGGCCTCAGGGCTTGTAATATTTTGACCGAGAATTATCGCAAGGACCACAGTCACAATTGTGGCCGCGTAGGGAGTAAGACCAGCTAAACACATATTAAAACTTTGTAAAAACATAGCTCTGTGTAGGAACTTCCGCTCATTATTTCGAATGCGGTGTACGACTTTGGTAAAGGATTCCTCCCAAGCGTACATTTTAATAAGCTTTATAGAAGAGAGAACTTCGTTAATAGCCTTAACTCTTTGATCTGTGAAATAGACAGCTTTCTGTCTTAGTAGATTTAAAACTTTCATTAGGCCAACTTGAAGCAGCAATATCAATACGAAAATTCCGCACCCACTCAAGGCTATCGGGCCTACTAATGTGCAAACGTAGGCTGTACCAACAACAAACATAATTGGGCCTGTTAATAGCAAATGCCCAACATGCAAAGCGTCAAATATGCGGTCACCGTCACTGGAACATAAGTTCACAATTTCTCCAACGCTGGATGATTCTGTCGGTGGTACTCTGAGAACTTTTTGAAACACTGCCATCGTTACTGCTGCCCTAGTTCGAATCCCAGTCCTCATGCTAATAGCAAATGACATTGAAAAGCATATTAATCGTACCATTTCTGCCACAAGCATTCCAGCCACAAGGATAATCCCCACTTTCAAATCAGTGTCTTTGTTTTCCACGTATTGCAATAGATACTGAACTATAATACCATTACTCGCAAACTGAGCCAATACGAAGAACAATATACATATTGTGGTGACCATGAGTCGGGTCCCGATGAAGTGGAAAATAACTCTCTTTAGTGATGCCAGATTTCCTTTGTTCTTAACCTCTTGATCCCATAAACGCAGAAAACGTTGACAGTTTGTCTCTGCCGCATCATACTTCGGGACTTTCCATAAGCTTTCGATTGGAACAGGCGACCTGAAACATACACAGAAAAATTAAAAAGAAAAATGTACTAAACCCCGTCCCTTGGTTCCAAATTGAATTCTGAAAGATTTGATTAAGAAAAATGTGATGCGTATTAGCAAAATATATACCGAAAGAAAGGTATGTATGTATGTATGTATGTATGTTTATTCGCCTCGTAATAATCAATATAAAATTTAAGGATACAGAAGAATAAAAGACAGGATAGTTGCACAAGTCCCTGTCGACCTAAAACACTGGTGTGCGGCAAAAACCCTTGAAAAAAAAAATGTAAAAAAAAAACAATAATATTAATATGTAGAAAAAGACGCAAATTTACAAAAACACAACATAGAAATTTATACAGGTAATGATACAGATAATGCAAAGTATATATATATATATATAAAGGGATTAGATTGACTGGATATCTTAATTATATTTCACGATTGAATACAGCATATTTGAAACATTATTGCGTCAAGGACGAGTGACAAGACGTTCATCTGACTAAGATTTGCTCTGATAGTGCGGGATAAGGAATTGCTAACGAAATTTCATCGTGTCGTATAAAACGGCTTATAAGAAGAAAGGTGGTAGAAGTGTTTTACCATCGTCACGGAAAGAAACTAGTCACTGCATTTAATCATAGCAGTTCAGTTGTGCTTAGGATGTTACTGGCTTATGGTGCAATGGCTAGTACTGCATTTTTTAGTAGCCTTTTGAATATAAGTTACTTTTGGTTTGTTCTTTTGAGGAACTGTTTTGGTCCTCGTTCGAAGTGAACTTGGATGAAAAAATGAAAATGCTAGTAAATTCCAAGAAATCGAGGGGAAAGTGCTGAAGTGGTTACACGCCAATTGAGTGCTGAAAGGTTGCGTGCATATGTTGTTTAGCACAAAAACAAATTTATGGGTGAATTACACTTTGGTACGTGCGAATCAACAAATCACACGCAGTCTATGCGTCAAGTATGACACAAATATTGGTCATTTATTAAGGAAAGAGCTTATCTGTCCACCATGCTTGACAAAATGCCGTGGGAGTAAATCTAGAACTAGGGCATTCAGATGCTTTTTCGAATAGAAGCATAAATATCCTTGCGAATCTGATCCTAGGTAAATACTCGTGAAAAGAAATGGAAAAGACTCGATTAATGGCCGTCTATAAGTGGTCGCTGTTACAGGGCCTTGTGCACTATAAAAAAAAATGACTGATAAATAGATGCTGAATATTTTCTGTCATTTAAGTGAAAATATTTGATATTAAGTACAAAACGCGACTAATTTAAATCAATTGTAATATTGAAATTAACAGTGTTGAAATTTGTTCCAAGTGAGGTCGACAGCGTTCTAAATGAATGAAATAACGATCAATTAATGGCTTGAACGATGTACAAAAGTTTGAATTGAATTAAGGTAAAACAAATGATTTCGTACTTATATAACTTAAGTTTGAATCAAATTAAGGCGAATAACAAATGATTACGTACTTATATAACTTCCAAACTAAACCTGTCATCCATGAATAGAACACCGTAGAAAAGAATCCAGCATTATCTACAGGATGTCCAATAGTCTTCTTACTTCTGTACGGCAACAAAGTTTTTGCTGAATTCCTGTATTTCCCACCTCTACGAAATTTTACCGAAGGCTTTTTGTCCTCCTCTTTTTTGCCACCCATGACTAGTCTACCTTAACTAAATTAAATAAATAACTGTTGAAATAGAAGGATTGGATAGTAAAATTGCATATTTTGTTTTTAAAAAATATATGTAGTATGAGTACATATGTAGTATGTAAATATTTATAGTAATTCTTACCGAAACAAAAACGTTTTTTTCCCAAGCTTAACAAAAGTGTGGGAATACAAATATTTCTGTTTGAAGTACGTCAAACATATGGGAATCTGTTTATCCAATTGTTTTGAAAAAATGGCGTATTTAAATTTTAATGTGCAGTATCAGCATTGCATGAACGCAAAGGCAAAACAAAAGAAACATAAAAAAAAACGCAGCCAGCGTTAGAATGCATGTTTGGATGAATGTATATAGTTATGTCACGTATTAAAAATGGCATGCATGGCGCACACAGTGTATATTTATCGTCTATGTTTTGACATTCGGGGGCTAAAAAAAACAGCGGCTCGTTGGTTTAGTCCAGCTGCAACTCGTGCCTGGCTATTAAAGTTCGTACATTATCGCAGTACTAGATCTTCGTGGTTTCAGCAGAATTGCCCAAAATATTTGATTAGATTTGTGATTCGCGAATCACAAAGTATTGGATTCAATTGTTGCAATTCGAAATCAACAGAATTTAATATGTTTTAAAAAGAAAGTTTAGATATTTTGAAAAATTAATGAAAAATGTTTTCGGTTGTTAAATATAACGCTTTTTATATTCGATTCGGAAAAAAATATTTGATTCGATTCTGAAATCAAAATATATTCGATTTTGCCTCTTCCCAGTTTAGCAAAATTGATTAAAGAACTTTTTGTGTGTGGACTTTGAAAATATTATGGGATTCCTGTTTCTAAAGAAATTATTAGCAGCTTTGAAAAAAAAATTAAAATTAAAATGTTAGCCACTCCGAAATTTAAATCTGTAAAGTATGAGACACTGATGGACCGCCCCGCGGCGGCGCAATTCATCAGTCACACAAACTTAACAAAACCATCCACAAGCATTTTTTTAGATTGGGTATTGGTGTGTTGCAAGGGTTAAAATAAATTGTTAAATAGGTATTGACTATTTTATGTCGACTGTAAGAGTAACGGTAATCATAGCAGAGTGAAATAACTTGGGTAGGTTCGACCGAAACGGAAAGATTATATATAATTCACCAACAACACTAACCCTATTTGCCTTTAAATGGCTGCTTGTGCAGGGCGTTCAGGATGATCCACGCAAATGGATGGCCACAAAAAATCTATTCCTAGAACTAACTCCTACAAGGCACACTACATAATAAAATATCGTAATTCATACGCTACTCTTTTCCATCGCATAAAAATTGAAATCATCGAACATGTTTTGTTAAGTATGAGTCAATAATGAATCGTGTCGCTTGGGCAAGTTCCATCTGTGGTTTATGCTTAGCAAAATAAAGTGCTTGATTAGGCTAAAATAAATATATTTTGCATATGTAAACAATTTAAAATTTACCGATAGCGGCAACGGCCAGAAATTTTATGTTATTGATTGCTCTTCAGCTCATACTTGACAAAATTTGTGAACTTATGAATTTTTATCATTAGTATATGAGGTTTGAAGGAATGTTAATATTTTCGTCCTTTCCTGCCTCCAGGGCTTATTCAACCCTCGATATTATAAAAATGCCAACTGTACAGATAACTTGATATTCAACATGCCAGCCTCGCGTTTAAGATAACAGCTCGCAAATATCGTCGCCAATTTCGGATCTCCAAATCGAATATTCAATCATTTCATTAATAATCTTCCCAATTCAGATTTCATTCATTCAAAATATTGATGAAAGATTCGATAAACGCCATTTTCACCATTTTCATATTGGAGGAAAAATATTACCTAAAATAGTATCTGAGCTCAATACATTTACAAAAATGTTGGATACCTATTTGATTGGGTCACTGATGGATCGGCCGCCGAAGAGCGGTTTGTCTTTGTCTAATGTCGAGAAAACACCTAATCGGCAACGTACGATACCCAAATCGTATACAGTCTTAAATCTCAAAGCTACATAAATGCTCCCAGCCAAGTTTTAGTCTAACATGGTTACCTTCAGATAGCGTTGCTAAGATATGCGCCAGGGCGACAGATTCTTTATTTTTTTGGGTGACAAAATGCCCATGTCATTTTCTTCGGAAGAACAAAAAGCTTCAAAACCATCATCGCTGCTATTTCATAGCAGTATATTGATGGTTTTGAACTTTTTTATACAGTTTGTTAAGTCCCAGACATTCGAAATGAGACTAAATCCTCTAGCAAGAAAAATATTATGAAATAGTGTACATTTGTTAAATTTTCTTCTGATGGAAACTATTTTTTCGGGTGTCTGAAAAGCAGAGTGCCTGTCATTTTGCCAGGCTGGTATGAGCTACCTAAAGTTAACCCTTAGTCTAAAAACTTCCAAAAAGACTTAGTTATCACTCAAACCCGATAAAAGCTGCAAAAAATCTTCGCGTAAATGAATGAAGTATTACAGTAGGATAGGAATGTTAAGGATTAGTACGATATGGATTTAGTGTTTAAATAACGCTTCGAAATTTTAGATAATCCAAGCAAAACTCTTACCGCAACTAAAATTCGGCATACAAAATAAATATTTTCGAAAAACGAAATGAATTGGAATCATTGCATTTGTTAAATCAAGCCTTGTTAGGTACAGGCTTTAGAATATTCCAAACGTATGTCCTGCATGTCGTAAGAGGTTATTTATTAAGGAAACAAAGAAGTGTTAGATCGTTTCACCATTGGTCGGACTAGTACCTTACCATAGTGGCAGAGTGCTATTTGGGATGTTTACCTCTTAGACTGGAGTTGCTGGTACTACATCTCTTAGAAGCTCTTTGCTATTAAGTCGCCGTTACGTTCCTTCTAGGCACTGCTTCCGGCCTTGCTTAAAATGATTTTCAATAAAAAAATTGTGATGATACTACGAATACCTAGACTATACCGCGTGCAACCAGGCTATTTTCGCGAAATTCTAATTTTTCGCAAGTCGCGGTGAAATGGTCATACTTAACACTGATTTTGTCAAGCGTGAGCCACAAACGGACCGCGCCTCTGCGGCGCGTTCCATCTGTGACTCATACTTGACAAACGATGTTCTGACAACATTTTTCTGACGAAGAAATTATACATATTCCTTTACTTCAAAATTTCGCGACTTTCAACTTTCAACAGCAATATCAAAGTAAGATTCCGATTCAGCAATACATTTGTTAAGCTACACTTTTCTATCTAAAACTACCTCCGGTCATAAAACATTCGTCGAATCATCGTTTGTGAAGTATGAACCACTGATGAATCGCAACGCCTAGGCGTGGTCCGTCTGTGGCCCATGCTTAACAAAATTGGATTTTTGAGTGGGCCGCCATGCGATATTCAAGACCTATGCTTAATAGAACTGAGCTTGAAAAGATTTTGAAATAGAACGAATTAGCGAAGCACGATATCATTCAGGACTAGCGATGCCGATCGTCGTTATCCGTGACTAAATACTACAGTTGAGTAATTTAGAATTGTGATTAGAACTGAATTTGTTTTTTAATTATTCATAAAACTTGGTTGATTTTGCTGTGAAATCCTGATGGAATCATAAATCTGATGTAAATGTGCAAAATATTGTCAAATATCAGCTATTACGTGCATCGGATATGATTCTACAGGAAATTCCAAATACCTTTTACACTAAGCTACGAGTACAGCCCTAATCAGGACGAAGCCATACCTCCTACACTGCTCAACCACACAGAGCCTGTGGCTTAACAATGTCACTAGATAAGATTTAAACTAGAACGCTGCGAGGCGATTCGCGCTTCGTTTGAAATGGCACTCTGTAGTGGCGCGATTCTCAGCTTACATCGGTCTAGCACTAAGTTGATAGAATCGATGGCGCCGCTTTCAAATATGGGGACATTTAATTTGCTATTCGAATTCCATAACCGTATTTTATTATAAAAGACGAGAAGATTCAAATGCACAATATTTTTTCAATATAGTGTTACAATGCTCGTGTTATTTTTAAAGTTAACGACTAAAACGCAGTAGAATCATACCGAAACAAAAAAATCGAATTTTCTGCATAGAAAATATCTTCGAATTGATTCGAAATCAAAACTGACGTCCTAAAAAAAAACTAACTAGACCGATATTGCAAAGAGCTACATAAAATATGAGACAAGCAACTACCCCTTGGGCGTAAGACATCAAATACTATACAAGTTATAACAGATATTGCGGGATGTAGAAAGAAAGGACAATTGAGTGAGGTCGTATGGGGTATGGCTGCTGCCTTATGATAAACGCTGGGCTAACCCAGTTAAATTTTGTGCACACACATTTCAGTTGAGAGTGAGCCACTGTGACTAATGCTTAAATAATAAAACTGTGATTGGGATGGTAAAACCAACATTTTCTTTGGTCGCATAGAAGTTGCATTTGCGATACGCAGGAAATACGTTATAGGAATTCTAAAGCAACACCCATTTATAAATCAATACCTGCCAAACCGCAGTTTCGAAAATGCTGCCAAATAACGCAGCTATCCCGCTGCGCTACTCGTGCTCGACAAATTGAAATTTTTCGGTGGCACTCCATTAAATCCACTCGACTAATTTTTTCCGATGAAATTCAATCACTCTCCAAGCTAGGGCGGAAGCAGCGATCAAAAAGATATATCTAACGATCCCCTTAATCGCAAAGAGCTGCTAAAAGGGTAGAACCAGCAACTGCAGCGGAAGACATCCACAACTAAACTGAACTAGTATAATAAAGTGCAGTTAGCGGTATTTATTCCTGGACGATTGTTAAAACATCAACCACTTCTCTAGGACTAATTGGGAACTTAACTGGCAAAAACTTCCTCTTCTTTCCAGACAGTTTCCCCAACCGACTACGTGACTTACAATTTCGCTTTCACGGTACAGTGATGTTTGAAAATTGAATGCAGTGACATTTGAATTATTCATGAAGTGCTGGGTCATTGTCACTGTAAATTTACAAAAATCTTAAACAAAGCAGGGTGGAATTACGTGATAACATAAAAAATCTACGTGGTTTAATCTTAAAGTTTCTAAACTGATTTATCACTTTTATTCTACGGGTGTAGAATTACATCATATATACAGTATATATATATATATTTCAAGGACCTCTAAACTTTGAAATTCCTTGCCTCCCCATGGCTTTCCTGATCATGTCGATCTTCTTGGCTTTAAAAAAACATTTGTCAGAAATGGGTATTCCTTAAGTTTCCATTCCTGCATTTTATGTAGCTCTTTGTACACTGTTGGCTAGAAGACAAAACGAGAATGATGTGTCTCTTGCAGCCTTGCTCTGTGCAAATTTTAATGAAAAAAAAAACTTTCAAACAGAAGCTTTAAATTTTTTCGAGCAGGTGCCACAGGTGGATCACGCTTCATAAGGAGGGTATCTGAAATGAGCAGTGTTTCGTGAACAATGCATTATTTGAACAGAAATACCATGACTTCTTTTCACAAAGTTTCAAGTCTAGTAGTGATTTTGTGGAAAGAAAACATGCTATTTCTTATCTTAACTTTCATACTATCTCGTTCAAGCATACTTGTGGCGTCAGACACATACGTTCCCGAAGTCGCAAGTAAACAAGAAGGTTTGACAAATCACTAAACGATATCTCGGAATCTCGTTCATTATTCAATTCCATTATCTCAGCGATTCGAAATAAATATATTCTCTAAAAATAAACATAGCGTACAGTTCAATGCTGATAATTTTTTTCGAAAAATGATACTGTTTTCTGTTACTTCGGATACTATCAAATTCAATTCGATTTTACTATGAAACCAGTAGATATTCGATTCTGATTTCACCCATAGTTGCTTTATTCATATTTCCTAAATATTGTTAGTAGAGCTGTCCAAAATATTAGATTCCGGATATTCGAATCCTAGACTATTCGATTCCATTCTGAAACCGAATTAGCCACTCCCATCTAACTGTTAGTTCTAAATTTCTATGTTCTAAGGCCACAATTAACGAAAAGTTGTCTTAAAGCTACATTGCGCAGCGTTTCGGGTAACAAAACAAGAACGGCAATACACCTACGTACGCAACGGAACTCTCCGTGAGCTCCCAGAGCAACCTTCGATTGCATTGGAATGTGTAAATAAACACTTGCACAGCATTGCGCTGGCGTACGGTTGAAATAAAACAAATCAACTACAAAAACACAACCTACGAAAACGTGTATTGTGGCCTTAAAGAATAGGTAACACTGTCGCAATGTCGAATGTTATTGCAATTGACATCTTTTGCTATGTAATCGCTATGCACTCACTGCAGTCACCAGTCCCGTAAAATACCTCAAAAATGGAATTCGATCTAACGAATTGCCTAGCAGATTCCTACGTGGCGTAATAGACTACTAATAGGAAACAAAAAAGTGGTTTTGTACAGCCATCGCCCAGGGCAGATACTGCTAGAACTAACTCTCTGCGCATCTTAGTTTGCTCCACCGAGGCGCTGACTTCCCGCGAATTTCAATAAAAAATATAGATTAAGTAACGAACAATAGAAATTTAATGATATTCCTTAAAAAATCCAGCAGCAGCCCGGAATGATATAATATCGCCGAATCATGATGAATTGCATATTTTTAGATTTAGTCCCACTGAATTGAACAAGTTATAAGCATATTAAGTATTATATTAAGTCGCATTTGACTAAAAATAATACTTTTATTCTAAAATTATTTAATCCGTTAAAATACCGGGATTACAATTTTGACTCGAATATAATCCAATTCGCCCGTTTTAGAAAGTCCCCGCGTCTGAATTTCCAATGACGAAATATGCTGAAAGTGTGAACCGATCAGAAGTTTTATTTCGCCGGGCACCAACCACTGATGGCCCGCGCCTAAGCTTTACAAAGCATATTTACACGGGAAAAAAATAGTGGAACAACGGCTATCACACGTCATAATCGCACAATGACTAGAATTTCAATGCGGATGTGGAGACCCAAATTTTTTGTCAAGAATGCTTCACTGATGGATCGCGTCGATAAGACGCGGTCCATCTGTGGCGCATGCTTGAAAAAAATTATTCCCATTAGGATAGGGTGATAACTGATGGTAACATGATAAACAATATTTATGTAAAAGGGTATTCGGCATTTATTGACATTTTAAGCTAGGGCTGTAGCAAATAGATGCCAGGTTAGCTTAATCCGTAAAAGTGTAAGAGATACGCTTCGAGCTACGTCCTGACATAAGAATGGTTGAGCCATATTCCCGACTTTCCGTCTTCCATGAGATAAAAATGAAATCCTATTCTATCCTGATTGCATTGCATCGAGCTAAGTGAAATGAAAACCAGCGATTAACAAAAAGAAACAGTGATCCGAGTGGACAATTTAATTCTACATTGAACAGAACTGCTGAATGCTAACAAGAAAAAAAACATGCCCCAGTGATTGACTCGTATTCGCTCTCTTGTTTTAACGGGCCTCTATACTTGAGCTAGCTCGTTAGTTGCATAAATCGCAGTCTCTTAATTACTCACGTCCGACAAAATAAAATTTTCAACCGTGAATGTCCAACAAATAGAATATTTAACGATTACATAAACACATAATACAGTATTGATAAAGACGACATATCACGAAAAATGGTATCAATGACGTAATTGTCTCTTGGAAACCAGCCTACCACGCGATTAATCCACATAACAGGTTATTAACATATTATTGCACTGGAATTATTTTTTCCGCAAAAACCCGAACGCGAATTAGTCCCGTAGCAGTGTGCATATTAGTAAAATTGATTTTTTAACAACGATGGTCTACTGCTATCAATATATAAGAGATGCTTATTGAAACAATTACAAAACCCGTGTCACAGACGTATCACAGAAAATGGTATCGATGAAGTAATTGGATCTTGGAAACCAGGCTACCACGTGATTAATCCACATAACGGGTTATTAACATATTATTGCACTGGAATTATTTTTTCCGCAAAAACTCGAACGCGAATTAGTCCCGTAGCAGTGTGCATATTAGTAAAATTGATTATTTAACAACGATGGTCTACTGCTATCAATATATAAGAGATGCTTATTGAAACAGTTACAAAACCTGCGTCACAAACACATTTACTTTATGATCCAGTTTTATTAATGAGCCAAAACAAAAAAAATTTTGCGGGGCATTTTTGTTGTCGTGGATCTGGGCCTGGACAAGTTGCTCCAAAAAAATAAAAACGTTGCGAAATGAAGAAAAAAGGGATTAAAATGAAAATTTGGATTCGCAATATTTGTCTTTTCGCATTTTCACATTTTACAACTGGTGTTTGCAATTCACCAGCGAACGTACAAAAAATTGAGTTCTGCACATCAAGGATGATGGTATAAATCCTGACACACTTGTAAGTTTAACTTACTAAAGTGCACTTTTCTGTATAACCCACGTCTGCTGCCACCTTTTTTTCACATTCAAGGCAAATATTGACAAAAAAACCTGGACAAAGCGTAAAGTTGCTACCGCCCGTATTCCTAAAAATTACCGAAATTCTGATTCCGTCTATATTGCGTGCCATACAAGTAGGGGCGAAAAGATATATTTTTTCTACGTCCCTACTATTGGTTGAGATTTGGCAATAGGAATAGGGAACTCAACAGTAACGATTGCCCTATGAAAAGCTATGTTTGCTCTAGGGGATTAATCTTTGAGATGACATAAAAGAATTTTACATGCCGTTTAGTCATATTCGGGCATAGCCAAATTATAATAACGCCCAAGCGGGGTAGCAGG
The DNA here is from genome assembly GCA_963675895.2 of Styela plicata. Classification (NCBI taxonomy): domain Eukaryota; kingdom Metazoa; phylum Chordata; class Ascidiacea; order Stolidobranchia; family Styelidae; genus Styela; species Styela plicata. The sequence continues at coordinate 16,153,195 of OZ023142.1, read as the reverse complement.
CAATTTTAGAAATCTAAACTTGATCACTTTTATTGCGAACAGATTTTGTTTAAAATATGACCAGACTCTGAAACACTCCATTATAAAATTTAATGATTCAATAAATCTGATTGGTGAATAGGGTCTAAATTGGGTTAGATGACATTGTTTCCCCGGGTTAGGATTAGTCACTCCCAACATGGGACATTTTTATGATAATTGGAATAGAGTACTAAACTACAACGGCCCCGATAAATGCATATAAAATGGGTAACCGTACCTTCGGGCAAAAAAGACTATCCCCGACACATTTTTGATGCGGCTTACAATTCGTGTAGCACAGAGCATAAGTCGTTCGACTATCTGCTGTCGGTCATAAACATGATGAACTGTGTCAGAACTTTACCGATTGCCACTTTACCAACTGCCGTGCCTGATTAGGCAAGTCGACTTCTCGGCTAAGATTCTTTTCACGTATAACTAAAGACGATGATGCATGTTTCAAAGTTTCTAGGCGTTAACATTTGCATGGAAAGAAGGCCATTTTATAAGTGACACCGATCAGTTATGTTGGTAAAAATATACAGTAACCTACCTCGATCAGTCAATGTTCAGCCTTTAATCATGAACACGGGTCGTTTCCGAACTAACCAGTCGATGAATTAACCTAACACTCATTATTAGCTCAGTAGAAAACCTCGCTATAAAACGCTGGTATTCGAACGCCATTAATAAATCATACCTGCCTATTGGTAGCTGCGCTAACTCTAATTTTATTACCTTACTCAACAATACCCTCTAGCAGCAATTCTGGGGGTAATTTGAAGGCAAATGCGTGAAATTCCTGGCACCATATCATGAACCAGCTAAGCTAACTGCTTTAACGATTTTCCATTAGGCTCTCGAACGTTCCACATCAGTGCATACGCTTTATGAGGGAACACAATGGCTCGGTAGAGACCAACGAATAAAAATAATAACAACCGCAGCCTGACACGCTGAATCGAAACAGTCGAATGATCTCGGTGCGTTCAGGAAGCGGAAAGCCGTCGGTATATATAAAACAGAGCTGAACTGTTGCATGTATATACGCCTTAGGCAACGAGTATAGACTGAGCACGAGTAAATTGAGTGTATTAGCTGTCATATGTTATCACAAACGACCGAACCTTTCTGAAAAAATGGCGGTATTATATATATATATATATATATATATATATACACCACGCGTGCATAACATTTTAATTCCGAGCATGACCATGTCTGACCCAAGAGCTGATACAACAATATTTGATCGCCAAAATACCCACTTGAAATACCATATCGGTCGACATTTATCTCGATGCTAATTACTTATATAAATTAGCAAACTTATATAAACAAATGTCCCGAAACGCGAAGCAAAAAGAACTGGATTCCAATGATACTTTGTCAGCGAAACTTCACGATAGAGATGGTCGGATGTATCGGTATCCGCAGGTATCGGTGATTTTTGAAGTATTGGTATCGGTACTGGTATCGGAAAATTTTCATTACCCATACCGATACCGGATACGTCTTCACAACGTAGCGTACGAATACACTTTATTTACTGATAATAAGTGGAAAGACCTCGGATTTCACTGCTCTGAAAAATAATTAAAATGGGGCATGCCTCGCGTGAACAATTTTATTTACACTTTGCGTTTTATTGAATAAAACCCATCAATTCACTGACGAAATGCTCTTTTTGATACAGAAAAGGGTGTTAGGGTCGCACTACACGTTTGCGTAGGTTGCGTTTTTTCATCATTTGTTTTATTTTACCCTTGTTTTACGCAAGCGCAATGCTCTGCATGGATCTCCTTACGTTTCCCAATGAAACAGAACGGTTTGCTATGAAAGCTACCGCAGGAGTGCTTGTTTCTTTTCTGCGTTTGTGCTTTGTACGCATGAAAACACGATTAACAAAAAGCCATGCAGGCGTGTATTTTATTTTATTACTTGTTTTATTACCCGTTTTTATTTTTATACTCGAAACGTAATGCAACGCATCGGTAAGAAAACTTCACGTGTATTATGACCTTTGGGTGTCACATTAGTTGTGTAACCACGAACATTTGCACTCAATCTGTGGATCCATATATGCTTGAACGCAGCAACAATTCAGTATATTTTCATCCATAAAAGTTTGCACTCAAATGTATGCAAGGGTGCAAACGTACGTAGGCGCACACATTTGTGGGTGCAACCATAACAAAGGCATAAGTATGTGGATACAAATAAGCCTTTAACATATTTAACAAAGTACTCGGTATCGGAATAGAAATTACGAAGGTGGTATCGGTATCGGCCCATCTCTACTTCACGATCATTGCGTAAGCATGGGAAATTGGGGAGGTAATCACCTAAATCAAGATGAAATGGATAGAAATTTTTTACTACTATAGAATAGACAATTTTAATCGGTCTCCCTTCCAATGTGAGGTAACTATCACCGCTGCTGTCTGTGAATCATCACAAGCTTGATGGGGAATTATTTTTTAACCTATTCCGGAACACTTTGAAATTTGAAAAATCGACGAGAAAATAGCTGCCGCAGGCGAAAGTTTTATCCTTAAAAATGTGTTTTTATTGCATATACCAGCAAAATATACCCGAAATCGCGCAGGAGTCTCGAAAACGTTTTGAAAAACGGGATTTCAGAGCTTAAAATGGCTGAGTGCAATCTTTAAAGTTCGCCGAAGGCGCGCAGAAAATTTCGAGATTTACTACGTTTTAAAGCAGTTTCTAGGAAGTCATTCTAGGAATTTTCCAATCGGCGAGTAGGCCATAGCACCATGCCCCCTAAATACGCTAGTGGCCATAGACCACCCTCGCCGTTTGAAAAAAAAAAAAAAGATTTTTCAAGTGGCTTTAAACATAACAAATCTCTTTCGGCGCGAAAGGATGCTGCATTTATTTAGACCTTGGGCTGCCTTTTTCAAAAAAATTTCGCGCGTTTTATAGTAATATTAAAAAAAAATGCTATTTTTAAATTTTGCTTGCTTTATCCATTACGAAGTCATAAAATTTGATCTCAATTTTTTTTTTTTTTGAATTTTTGATCCCCCCCATTACAAGGTTTTGAATACGTCACTAATTTTAGAATGTACTTTGTCAAGCACGTGCCACTTATAAACCGCTCCCGTTTGGCACGACTTTTGCCACCAATTCCCATCCCAGGTTTCGTCAAGAAGGGGCAAAACATATTATCTTAGTGATCGTGCAAAAACCATTTCAGAAGTGGAGTGAGGTTTCAGGCTTACCATTTTTTTGATTTTATCTGTGCAATGCGTAGACTTGGTTAATGCTGAGAACCATAAGCAGTGCGCTCATTGTCCATCCCAACCACTAACAAAAATTAATGATTTAATCATTTCGATACCGCAAATTTACTAGTTAACATAGACAAAAAATGCAAAATATTGGAGGGTATGACTCCATGACTCCTCCAACCCATTTAAATCATTAGCCAATATTTTGCAAACTGCAGCCAAAATTTCTTGCCAACGTCGAATTGTCCATCTGCGTATACCGAATACAGCGTCTTAAACTAATGTAGTCTTGGGTATACTATCTGCTTGTCCACCCAGATGTTTCATTTTTTTCTATTTCTATACAGGCTCGAGGGTATACATACCTACCATCACCAGAAGCGTCCAATTCTTCCGGATGGGGAGCAGCAGGATCCTATCTCTGCAGCTGGTAGCATGCCAAAAATAACGTTTACGATTGCAAAATTACCTTAACATATTTTCAGTATACTCTTCGAGAGACATTATTGCACAAAATACTATTTTCAATTTGTTAGCGTTATCCCAATCAGAAATTTAATTTTGTCAAGCTAAGTCACTGACGGACGCCTGCTCGGCGGCGCGATCCATCAGAAACTCATGCTAGACAAAAGACGATTGGACTTTTTTTGACCGGGTTGGTGTGAATTCTGCACGTTTGATTCTACAATCTGTGGTGGCATTAAAAAAAATTCAATTTTACTTTGCTGATGTACAATGAGTGGGCGCGTGTTGTTTACCACATTCGATATTTCGTACGCATCAAAATCGATAAAAGAGCTGTGCTGTGATGAAAACACTTGCTCAGTCACGTTTTGCAGATAAAATACAACTAAGAAACACAATTTGTCTGTGGCTCATACTTCAAACAAAAAATAATTACGGAGCACGAACTGCGACGAGTTCAAATTTCTCTCCAAATGAACTCACAACGTGACTGTTTCTTGGATTTTATGCGCATTTCCCCAGCCTCCAGCATCTGCCCAACCCAAGTCCAAAGTAAAGATGCAACGAGAACCAATGAAACTGAGACTATATTCAATGATCTCACCAAACAAGTAGTAAAATGTTGAACAGCGTGAAACCTTCGGAAATTAACGATAAAACTAATGTATGATGACACAGCCACTGTAATACATTATAAATATTCTACAGTTAACTATTGCAATACAAATCAGCAGTAATAATGATCCATCAGAACCGAACTTAGCGAGAACACTATAATACAATACTCCCAAAGCCAAACTCATTTACCAGACTGCAATAAAAATCGCCCTAACGCAGTCGTAAAACACAAAATGCCTACAAAGCGAAAAATCCTATCGCATAACACAAGGAAAGTACAAAAACGCTTTCTATGACGCAACAAATTCACATAAACGTGTTTGGGCATGGTTACGTCAGGATAAAAAAGAGAGTTATGTCTCGGCGCATATTATAAAGAAACACTAAATTGAAGTTGACTAAAGTTGGGCGACGAATCTGAATCTAACAACGATATTCTAGCGTCAAACAAAGCTATGCAAAAATTGAAGTTCACTTGACATGATATTAAACGAGGCCATGCATACTACCGCTATATTCCAAAGCAATCATATCTACACCCTGCACTGTATCAAATCTGTCTCAAACCATATCTTTACACGCTTTTTGGTCAAATCAATGACATATATATGAAACAGGTAGGATGCAATGCCACGTAAGAGACAAACAAGCATAATAATAATACAAAAAATAGCGTAGAATTTCAATATTTTGCACTCGCGCAGGACACGTGACTATGACGTCAAACAATGTGATTCTGCTAGTCAATTTAGCCACTTTCAAATGGTTATATCTCAAAAACAGAGCATCAAGTACAAAAAGTACACGGCGTAAGTTCTTGATTGACTCGTTCACTATGATTTCAGACATGATTCACATTCCGTAAGCTTGCCCTGCAAAAGCCTTATGCAATATAATATCTTCACTTTTTTACTGAATTTCGGCGGAAAATCCAAGTTCCTAGAACAAAGAGACTTGAAAGCTTAGATTAAAAAAATTGGAACCAAGAGTTTCTATCTACACACACTATTTAACTGAGATTTTAGATCATCAGATTTTGCAGCTTTGAAGAAACTATATATATCATATATGGGAAAAAAAAGGTTTGGTGTCTCGAGATTATTTTCGGGGCATTTATCTCCGAACTGTGTCAAATCAGTATGAAAGCCTTACACTCTTGATCTATCCAATCTATATAGAATCTTGATCTATATAGATCAATTCTGGGTGGATGGATAAAGTATAGAATAACTACTACCCACTGCCTCCAACAAACATCTTTCTACGTTTTATGGGTATTCTGAACCCATACATGGACTATACTTCAGCAATTCTTATATCAGAAATGTCGAACCGATCTTAAAATTTATCCTAACCCGTTTTTAAACTATTTTAGAATTCATACACGTGCCATACATGATACTAACACAAATTGGGGCTCTGAATTTTTTTTAAATATGGTCCCAAGATTTTTAAAAGTCACTGAACATGTCCATACGTCTCCAAGTACAAAACAATGTTTTATTTCAAATAGCATAAATAAAACGGATTTGAGCTCTGTCATCACATCAGCAAACCGAAACCCCAGAATTAACGCTCTACTAATTTTCTTTATTTGAGCTAGAATTAATACGTCATAGAATAGCTTTTAAACTGACCAAACCAGTTTACAGGACATATATTGCATGAAGTATGTATGGGCCATACATGATGGTGACATAATCAAATTATAGAAAAATTTTAGGTGGATGGATCAAGTACTGCCTACTGCCTTTAACAAACATCTTTCTACATTATTATGGGTATGCTGAACCCATGTATGGATCATGAATGATACTGATATGACTGAAATGTCGAATCAATCCTCAAATTGAGCATAACACGATTTTTTAACAAATTCTAGAATTCATACCATAAAATTTTTTGTATATGGTATATGGTTTGAGCTCTGTAATCACGTCAGTAAACCGAAACCGTCAGACGTATTGCTCTACTGAATAATATTTGCTTTAGCTAGAATTAATGCGTCATAAAATAGCTTTTAAATTGACAAAAATTGGCCAACTTGCAGCTTCTGTATCGAAAAAAAGGTATAAATCGAGAATCTGAGCAGCATAACTTCTCCACTGGGTCTTTGACTATGACCCAATACACACAGAACTCTTTTAGATCTTCCATTCAAAAAGCTATGTCAAATTCAAGGAAAAGTTTTTTTTTCAATTCAGCATTTATAAAAAAGTTTTTGTAGCTGGATTTGGACGGAAAATCTGGAACAGAGAAACTCAAAATAAAAATATGGAAGAAAGAGTTTTATCTACACATACCTTTTGACTCAGATTTTAGATCTCCAGATCTTGTAGTATCAAATCAGTTCCGAAGCGTATATTTACGCTCATTTTGATCTATCCAGTGATATATACAAAGAACAGACACGGTGTTCAGTCTTAAAAGTATTGAATGGGGATTTTAAATATTTTTGAAATCATTAAACATCAACAAAGATCTTAAAAACCTGATGTAAAGAATTTTTTCAATAAATTCCTCAAATCCGAATGCTAAATCTTCGCGCGAACAAAGACCACGTGGACTGGAATGATGTCACGGCTGTGATTTCTTTATCAAGAAAGCCAATTTTGAGTTTTTTGTTCCGAAGAACAAAAGACTAAGTGCAAGAATTGCGCTGAATAAGTTCTTCATTGTCTCACTGACTATCATTTCACACGCAAAATCATTCTTAAAATTTTCTATCGAAGATTCCTCAACCATTCCTAAAAAAAATGTAGCTGCATTTTGACAGAAATCTGCAAACCTGGAACAGGGAAACTTTGTAACTTAGATTTAAAATATGGAACAAAAAGTTTTCATCTACACATATCATATAGACTAAGACTTTAGATCTTGTAGATCTTGTAGCTTTCATGCTAGAGCCAAACAGCATAATGATAATACTAACAAAAAATGTAGAATTTCAATAAGACTTTCGGTTTAGAGAGAAAGTCTTACAAACAGCGTGGAATTTCAATAGGACTTTCGCTGTGGCGAAAGCCTTGGTATTCGAAACAATAGTGAATCATAGGAACAAAAAACTTGCTAAATGAACTAGGATTTGCTTTTGTAAAGAGAAATTGGTCAAATTTCAAAAACGAATATATTTTGTCTCTAAAATATGAAAATTGTTTTTTTTTAGACAGGACAGTGGGTATGAAATGGAAATGTACAATAAACTATAAATTTTTTGATTCTCACAATAGGGACAATTTGTAACACTAAAAAATGGATATTTGTTATTCACATGGAATTGGTGATTCGATCCGATTCGAAAAAAATTATTCGAATCAGATTCGAATTACAAATGATTCGGTTTTGCCCAGCCCTACTTGTAATAAAGTTATCAGGGATTTGTTCAAGGTTGACTAACTTCACAGTTTGAAACCTACAGTTGCTGTGTAATTATAAAATTTAAATTTAGGAGGGGGGAATGTATAAAGATGGTTTAAAATATTTAGAGTGATTGAAATCTGAAAAATGAAATTAAATTTGACCCAATATTCACGGGCCCCTAAAAATTCCCAGAAACATTCCGAAATTTCCGGAAATGTTCCACCCCTTCACAACCCTAGTTATGGGACACTCACATCTAAATTCAACCGCGTATAAAAGAAGTAGGGCGTCAGGAAGCTTCATAATCTTGTTGTATAAGGAAACAATAACACCTGTACATAAGGTATTGTTTGCGAATTATTTATGACCATTTACGACCGTAATTTTTCAAACACATTAATTTACACCACCACAGCCTAGGTTATTGTTAAGTGCACTCGTAACTGACTGGTCTGTTGCTAATAATGATAAATTTGTTTTGTCAAGCATGAGCCACAGATGTGCCGCGTGATTTATCATTTACTCGTACTTAACAAAATATATATGTCTGACTGGGATAACCGATGTCGATACCCGTAGCTCATGAGTGCTTGAGTGGATGCTGGCCTGTTCCCGAGAAGTCCTCAAAACCGCATTTTGGCAAAGGCAAGTTTGACTGAATAATATTTGATTATGTCTTTAAACTTGAAGTCCGTTTAAATTAAACGAACTTTGGATATCCCTCGACAAGGAGCAACGTTTAGAACCAATAAAATTTTTGAGTGTCGCACAGTGAACTTTGGGCCTTCCTTGTGAGTTTGTGACTTCGGATCCTTATGTGACGCGTGTCCCAATGATCCTTGGATGAGATAGTATTAAAGGGACAAGCAAAAACAACACGGTTTTTCACGAAATCACAAGTATATTTGTAAGTTTCGTATTCTTTTTTTTTTCTGTTATATTAATTCTATGTCGCAAATCGAAGTGCGGCCCATCTGCGGCTCATGCTTGACAAAGTACAATATACTACATGAAGTAAACAATTCAGATGAAATCAAATATAACATGATATGGGAAAATAATTCAAATATTTGAATACAAACAAAGAAAAACTGATAGAAATCAATTACCGTACTTCTGAAGCATCGATTTGCGGGTCATGGAAGGATAAACGAGGCACGGTCCATACGTCATCGCGCCTAACAAGACATTTTTGGCATGAAATGAACAAGTGTAGATGAAATCATAGATTATATGTATCGGAAAATAAATCAAATATTTACATGAAAATTCAAATGAAGAAAGGTGAAAATTAGTTGGAATTTATAAAAGGCACTCCTGTGGTATTGAAATATATGTCTAAGATGAATTCTGATATCAATACATGGTTTATCCAGGCTGACAGAACTCACGTGTTCAAAATGTCCATGGTATTTTGTTCTGATGTCAAAAAAGCATCAAAATTATCAACACTGCTGTGAAATTTTTTTAAATTTTTTTTTACAGTTTTGTCGCTATCAGACAGTCGAAAAACATAGATTTATTGCGGAATATTATCCATTACATGAATTTATTTCCGATGGTAACAATCTAAGTAGTCGCCATACTGTTACTCTGGCCCCCATCTGTCGCTCCTGATTTGACGAAACATTATTTTGATTGTGAACGCGTCACACAATTTACTCCATGAAATAAATAATTGCATATATTTGGAAATAAATTAAATATTAATGTGAAAACACAAAAAAAGCATAATAACTATACTTCGTGAAAAAAATATATTTATATTCCTTGGTTATTAAAGATAGATGAAACAACTTACAGTGTAATATTATACGGTATATTTCCAGTACTTGAAGTGAGAATAAATATTCAGCTATGTGTTTCCTCAAAATAGAGTTTAAACAAAAAGAAGAAGAAATTTATTATATAAATATTTAACGTTTCAACATTGCAGGCAAACAAAAGCACTGACATTTGATAATATCTGGCAGCAAGTTCATGTTTAGGTCAAAATATACAACATACATAATAAAATGGTATCATGATTTCACTGCAAAAGAAATCAATTTCAAAATAACCGAAAAACGAAAATACTTTTAATGAAATATCTGAAATGAATATCCTGTGTGTTACATACTGAGGTCCTTAAAGAAAACAGTGGAGTGGTACATAGTTTGTCATCATCCCCAGAAGATACCATTCACTGCACCCAATTATAGTGGCTCATACAGTTTCCGATGATTTCCATTTATAAAATTGTTGCTGAAACTAGATTTCGTAGTTCTTTGCTTGAAATAAATGTCCATTTATTGGTTCCCTTTAGGCGCTGCTTGAAGGAAATTTCAGTAAAACAAAATAAATTTACGAAGTAAGAATTTAAAATATTTACATTAGCAAATTTCTCTTGCAAAATTGATTACACAAGAACAAGTGGAGTAAACGATTTTACTACCTTACCGGTTGGATATGTGAAAGATTAAAGAATACACGACTAATTCAAAAATTATCAACATTAAGCCAATCCCAATAAATTGCATTTCGCCAAGAATGAGCCACAGATGAACCGTACCTAAGCCGCACGATCCATCATTGACTCTTGTGTAACAAAACATGTATAGTCCAAACATTCTTGACCGGGATGGAGAAAACTGGACGAAACCTTTTTTCTGACAAAAATTTATGAAAAAATAATACACTATAACGGCAAATCCAGAGACAATCCGTAGCGGGATGATTTGAGTTGGCAAAGTATAATGTAATAAACGGTGCTGCAGGCAAAAAGGAACTGAACTGAAATAATATATCACTATTCAGAAGGATGGGAAGATTAGGTTATCAGCTATTTTAAGGTAGAAAAAGTAGTTTCTTAATCGAATTTTAACAAATTCCTTGTAAACAATGCCTGGGAAATTTTGCATCCCCTACAGAGGCCTCACGGAAATATGCATCTGTCTCCAACATATTATCATCAATAAAATTACTTCAAGTCCCATTCAGGATGATGAAAATATATATTTCCCCAAGATTTCGCCCATTTTTTGAATACTCTTTTTTCGGTGATAAACCTGTGAGCCCCTGCTTTAGAACGTTCATGCGCTACATACGTAGAACATTGACTCGGACCTTTCGTATAATAGTGATATGGTACATCTCTTAGAAGTTTTGTGTGTATTTTATCACAATAGTCATCCTCCACCATTCCATAAACATTTATCTTTTTGCAAACATCTTTCGTAAAAAGAATAGTGAACCATCCTGTTGAAAGATATGATCCAGATTTCAGTCGATTTTTCCCCGTCTCAATTTCAAAGCGATTGTCAGCTTCTTGCACTCTTTCCTGGCTCAAAACATGAATGCTAATATTAGGATTTCTTCTCACAATGTCTTTCAAATGAGTGTTTGTTATTCGACCTGGTTCCAAGTTGCGTTTCGGACCCCAAACCAAGAACAATGTTGATTCGACTTCCTTTGGTGTAATTTGAGCATAGTTTTTGACATCTATGACTGATGAATGAGAAAATATTCTGTGAAGAAAATATTATGCACAAAATCTATTTAAATTACTTTCAAGATGCTGATAGTTTCTTACAGAATCTTTTCACTCATTTTTCTTATGCCCAGCCTAAGAGGCCATAATCAGCGGTTACGTGAACCATCGTGTGAATAAAAACTGTTCAGCAATCCCCTAAGCATATATTTAGCCAATATGTGGTTCGATTCCTGCACGATTGATTGTACTGTAACAAAAGTAGAGTAAATTTACTAGTCATTTGTGGTAATTGCATATTTCCAAAGATAAAAAAGCGCCATGTAGATGAGATTTATGCCAAGTATGGGCTGTATATGTACCGCACCTTGGCGGTGCGTTCCATCGACACTTCACATTTGGCCAAAAAAGTCAATTTCGAATACCGCCAAGTAAAATTACAGTCAAAGACCAGAGATTTTGCTGCGTTTTTGTTACAGTGTGTAAATACAGCTCAATGCGCAAACCGTAAGGCTTTACAGATAGAGCCAACCAATCAAATCAAATTAAAAAAATTCCATTCGAAAGACTCCTGGAATATTACGCATTTCAGAAAAAAAAACCTGTGTACCTGTATGTAGTTTTTGTTCCAACATCCAGTTCATAGTTAGCAGTGGGAGCATTGTTCATTCTTATTACACAGTCATGGCCGTCAATTTCTTTTCCTGCTGTACTGTTCAATATCGTGCCAGCACTGTTCACCAATGCACACGAATCGCACATGATTGGAAATGCTTTTTTACCATTAAACCATAGAAAGTCATCATGGAAGTTTGTTTTAAAGACAGCAGGCTTAAAAGACGTAGCATTACTTTTAACGTGATCAGGTGTTGGAATCGCTCGAACTTCTTGAGAATAAGAGACTTCTAAAGATGAACTAGTAGACCAAAAGAATATAACATTGCAGGCCAATATCAAAGATATCACCAAGGTAAAGATGATTGCTTTCTTTTTCCCAAAATAGAAAGTGGAGATTGTTCACCGCCCGGATTAAAACCTGTTAATCAACCAAAGCATGTTATATGATTTAATATCCATCACTAAGTCAACATTTAAAACTTGTTACTGAAATGCATAAGATAATGAAACGAGAAAACCATATGGTTATAAAACAGTGGATATTTTATTCCCATTCCGAAATAAATAACAGTGCACTTTCAATTGCAAAGAGTAAAATATATACAAAAATGTGCATCAGCTGATTTAGCGTCTTCTATGTTTGTTCACAACCTCACAGCCGCATTCGAACGTAAAAAAACAAACTTGGGACGTATTCCTCGGTATCTCGAAAGCTTTCGACATTGTAAATAACGTTATATTATTGATCAAACCATTACGGGTTCAGTGGAAACGGTTATCACTGGTTCTGCCCTTGTCTTAAAAACCAAAATCAAATTGTTTGCAATAGCCCGGTCACTTCAATCGGTAAAAACGTTGGGAATACGCTTCGAGCTGCGCATCACTGACACCCTGGGTTCGAATCCCGTGGTTCCCGTAAGCGCTGTTTACGGCTTCCTACACCAAACAGGTCGATGCATAGGAAAAAATGACAAAACACGTTCAGTCAAATACCTTCACACCTGATTCGGAACTGGTATCTGCACGAGAGGTCGTGATTCGACATATGGTTGAGCCGTATACTTTCCTCCCCAGCTTAATAAAAATGAAATCCTATCCTAATAGTCTAATCAAGCATGCGACATTAAACAAAGCGCACCACAAGAAAGTGTTCTCGGACCCACTTAATTCTTAATATATATTAAGGATTTTTTTCAAATGTTTAAAATTCTCCAAGCCTAATATGCCTATGATTTCTGCCAATGATACAATCTCCTTATTTCACATAGGGACGAAAAACGCCATGAAAAATATGGCTAATGCTGAAATCTTGATCGTTAAAAAATTATCGTATTTAACGTAACGTATTTAACGTATTTAATTATCCTTTATCTTATGTATTATATTCACGGTATTATGCACACGAACTGCATCTAAAACCTAACGGGGTTTAGGTGCTATAGCTAAAATTGCAAGGTCTACAGACAGATCGACTCTCCTGACTTTTTCAATATTTAATCTTGCCACACACCCGCTGCGGAATTGTAGTGTAGGGCCATGGAAACAAGTTGGCAGTGTCACGTTGCAGAAAGTTTGTATGAGAATTGCTTTTGGTCTGCTTCGAGTTGAAAATGTAGACCACTTGTTCATAGGGTTAACATACTGGGAATTGATGGGATATTCCAGTAAGCAGTGTTCACATTAATGTATACGCACTTCAGCGGTGGTCTACCGAAAAGTGTTGATGACGTAATCACCCAACCAAGGAGATACAGATTCGCTCAACTCCATTTATTCCATTTGTGAGTAAAAACGTATGTCAGAGATCAATTACGTATGTTTGAACAAAAAAAAAAAAAAAACGGTAGGCTGTACCGGATGCTATAAAATTAGCCCAGTCTAAAAAGACCATTCTATGTAAAATCATTTATTGTGCAGTATTAAAGGAAATAATATTGGATCGTTCAAAGCCGATAAGCCTAATACTACTATGGATAAAATAACTCTATATCTTTCTTTTACTTATTCAAATCTTCTCATTTTTTCCTTTTAATGGTGTCATAGATCAACTGACAATTCCAGTCTTCCCCCCTTAGTTTTTAACATAAACATGCACCCACTGTGCGAAATAATTACTCAGCTGCAACGTCCTTGGATATAAGCTAACGCGCGTTCATACTGCGTGTCGCCAATATTCCCCGTCCCACGATGGTGGGCGGTCGGCCCATCCTGTACTTATCTCGGATAATGCTCTTTCTATGTTTCAGGACATCTCAATGCTCAACAAATAAAGGGCTGAAGCCTACCAAACAAAAATTTAAATATGTGTCACTGGTGGATCACGTCGGCGAGACGCGGTTAAAATTTCTCATTGGGATAGTCTTTTTTATCAAAATTCGCTCTGAGGAAGGCCGAAAGCAGTACCTGAAAGGAACCAACTAAACGGCCACTTCAAAGCAGAGATCTACTAAAAGATGTGGTACCAGCAACTGCAATCTAAACGAAAAACATCCGAAACGGAACCGCCCATTTCCCCACAAAAGAAGATAGGATATATACACTCAAAACAGGGACGTTGAAATAAACAAAAATATTATGCTATCTACGATGTTTGGAGAAATTCCATTTACAATCGTTAATAATCGCAATAATCGTTAAAATTTAATCGCAATAATCGTTAAAATTTCAGTTTTATTCAATTTGTAGATTTTTTTTCTGTCTCAGGTATATCTACATGTCAGTATGCAATTATAATCGTATATATAGCAGTATATACTTTATATATGCAATTTTCTTTCTATCGTAGAATAAATAAAAAATATTGTAATAGTCCGTATAACAAAATATTAGTGTCCCGAACTTTTTTTAACACAAAAAATTAACTCACCATTCTTTATCGAAATCATGACTCGCTTCAATCAGACAGCACCAACACATTGCCTTCGCTGTTGTGTTGAGTACTCAATGTTCGCGCAAAAGCAAATACAACAGCGGCCCAGACAAATCCTCGTGCGAATCACGGATTGACACCAGAATGCGCAAAGCGTAAACCTTGTTTACTTTAAGCAAAATCTAGTTTCTTTGGAACCTGCGATTATTTTATCAGACACATCAAAGATCCTGTGAAAATTGAAAGATAAACTTCTAGTAATAAGATTTTTGAAATATTGCTATTGTTGAAATGTTTGGTAAAAAATTATATTTTTATCAATTTATGTCATAAATATAGAAGCAAATCATTTTCGTGCTAGGAATCGTTCCACATCATTGCAGAAAGGCAGGGTATATGCTCAACGTTTATGCGTTGCATTTGATAATTTTGCGCGGTTGAAAATTCAGAATTGTTCCGTGTTACACGTTCAGCGTTTGTTTTGTAGGACTTTTTTGGTTTGTTTTGCGAAAGTTTGCTGTTTTCAATTTGAACTGTGATTGAAATGGACAAGCAAAACACAGTTGTTTTGGATATAGGAGCATGTAGCTTAAAAATTGGGAGTGATGCAGGAATTCGGTAAGTTGAAAGCAACAGAACAATTTGACTACGGTACAAAATGGTTTGAATTCTAGGCTTTCTGCTTTGTTACCGGTACATTTTTTTTAAGAGTAATTTTGTTAGTTACCTATTTTTACCTGCAATTTGAAGGATTGAAATCAAATAGCATAACTAACAATTCAATAACAGATATTTTTGAAAAATTTTATCAAAATCCTTGCAGATTTGGCGATCCAATATAAGTTACCCATATTGGTTTCTTTTTCTGCATTCTTATCCTGCTTATCAGGAAAAGAAATCGAATATTGAACTAGGTTACATTCGAAAAAATAAATATGATCGACATAGTAAAATTTAATTGTATGCCTAAATATATTTCTTAATGTTTCCTTTTGAACATATGTCTGTTTTACAGTGTCAATTTGCGCAAATTTATTAGGGCAATGTTCCTGTTCAAATTTAAATATTTGTTATTGGAAATACGGATGTCGTTTATTCTTTATGTCTGAATTTTTTATTCTGACAGTACTAGAAGAGTAGTTATACTTCATCATGATCTCTATTGGATTTAAAATTATGCGATATGCCATATTTGAAATATCGCTGTATTAAATGTTCCCTGCTTCATATATATTTATTGTAAAAGTTCAATTTTATTTGAATAAATCTCCATCAGTTATACATATTATATCATACTCATTTTTTTTGTTACAGGAATGTACCAAATTGCATGTTCAAATCAAAGATGGAAAGACGAAAATTGTTTATTTCTGGTCAAATCGATAGTTGCAAAGATCATTCAGGTCTTTTCTATCTTTTGCCATTCCAGAAAGGATATCTCGTAAACTGGGATGTGCAGAAACAAGTTTGGGATTACGCATTCGGAAAAGAAGTTTTGAATGTAAGTATATTATTATTCACACAATGATTTTTCATCTACATCAGAAAACAGGAGTAGACTAAAAGAACGCACTTCATGTTTAGAACTGGTATCTGACAAGAGGTCATGATTCGACATATGGTCAAAAGGTGTATTCTCGACTCTTCTTTTTTCTGGATAAAATTGAAATCATCCTATTCTATCATTTGCGAATTACAAATCTAATGTAAAATGGAACCTGTTTCAAACTTTTCAAAACGGCTTTGAAAAATGATGTCGAAATGCGGTTACAGAACTGGTCACTGGTCAGTTCTATGTAAAACTACATCGTATGTTGCTATATTTGTTGAAATAAAATTACTCGATTCAATCTTAACATATTGTGTATCGTACTATCATTTTTATATGGACCTTGGAGTCTTGAATAAAAGTATTCATTCATTCAAAAAAAAATCTTGTATTTATGACAACCACATACAATATTAAATCTAATAAGTCACATTGGAATTCTTCACTTGTTATATACAGATGTTGCTTGTGCCTTGTATCATTAACAGTAGTGTAAAGGGTGAATAACATGAAATATTCAGAGTGATAGTATCCTACTAAGGAGAAATTGCAGTTCATTAAAATTTTTTTTGTTTTAATTATTTTCACTTCCTATTACAATTTTTTTTCAGCTGAAACCAACGGAATCATCAATCATATTAACAGAACCACATTATAATTTTCCAACAATACAAGAAGCCATGAACGAAATATTTTTTGAAGAATATCAATTTCAAAGTATTCTCAGAACTAATGCAACAACCCTGTCATATAGGAAAAGTGAGGGAATTTGTATGGCTTGACCTGTGAATGTTATAAAAAAAATATGACCATTTATATGTTTTTATGTATCAGTGAAATGTAAATTGTTGGTCAAAAGATTGTTGCTTCATTCTTCATCTCCAAAAAAAGGATGTTACTTTTATTTTGAATCTACAAACTTTGATATCATACAAAATTGCTTTGACTTCTGTGTAAAAAATCTTTCTTTTTTGTTCATTATTTTCAGTATGAAGAAGAATATCCGCTAGAAAACTGTTGCATAGTAGTTGATGCCGGTTATTCATTCACACATATTGTACCTTATCATGCTGGAAAAAAAATAACAAGTGCCCTTTGCAGGTATATTTTTCAATGCTATACTTTTTTATTCTTCTGTTTTACTTGAATGAACTATATGAGGACTAAATTGATGAGTGGGACAGTAACAGATCCCAAATATAACCCAATGATTTTTGTTTTGTAGCTGCTCATTTTGAGCAAATCACACTGAGCAAGGTCTTGTACCAGAAGCCAATCATAGAGGGACAGGGTTAATGGTGCTCGTAAAGTGGACTGTCGAGTTTCGCTAAGCCTGTTCTAGTTTTTGCACCCTGGGTAGAGTGGTGGGCATGGGTTAACATGCCGGACTCGCTGGGACTCAAATCATCAAAGAGCTAGGTGAAATATAAAACCAGCAAATACGCCTGAAGGGGAAGACTTTCCAACAAAATTGATATGCTATGGGAGTACATCGCATTATTCTGCCCTGGGCAATAGTGAAACCACTTTAGTTGACTCTTAGGACATTCAGGTAATGCATTGGGGCAATTCTGAAGCCTGCATTGCACCTACAGTACAAAATATAGTTCATAGTAATATAACATAACTTAATCTGTTATTTCATTGGTTATGACCCTGTCTGATTTCGTCAAATTTCTAATTAATATTCAGAATCGATGTCGGCGGGAAATTGCTCACAAATCATTTCAAAGAAATAATATCATATCGACAGTTGCAAGTTATGGATGAAACCTATGTCATGAACCAGGTAATTTTTTTGTGACTTTCGCAGGGAAGAAATTATTAATAAATTGTGTGACTTATACAATTCTTTATTAAAAACTTCAACTCATCCATCTAAGCTGATGAATGAGTTGGTGATATGTGGTTCAATGTATTTTTTTTTATTAAAATTGACTCTGAGCAAGTCCGGAAGCAGCGCCGAAAAGGAACCAACTTAACGGCCACTTAATCGCAAAGAGCTACTACAAGATATATCGTAGTACTAGCATTCTAAGTGGAACTCATCCTAAACAGAACTGAGCTGCAATGGTCAAGTGCAGTCAGTGGTATCTGCCCTGGGTGATGGTAACATCTACCATGTCTCTGTTTTCGTTTGGTCGCCTATTATAACACAAAGGAAATACGTTGGAACTATTCTAAAGCCCATGTTCTCAGCTTGGAAATATTCCGTGCTTTCCATCTAATTTTACATGGGTTGTTGTTGGTGGTAGTATGTCACAGTATGACTATAAGAATTGAGTGTTTGGAAGATTCGTGACTTTTATAACATCATAGTAATATTTGAGCCCTACTCACAGCAAAAATATAGTGTAAAAATTTAATTCTAATTGTTTAATTTGATATGTAAGAGAGCTTGTTAATAAAATTTGAAAATTGATATGAATTAACAAATTTTAAATTTCAAATATCTTAACTTGCCCTAGTCATATGTATATATAATATCATAGGTGAAAGAAGATGCGTGTTATATCAGTATGGATTTTTTCAAAGACATGGAGAAATCCAAATTGAAAGGAGATGCGAACACACTTGTTTGTGATTACGTCCTGCCGGATTATACTCATATTCATAGAGGATTTATAAAGGTGAGATTTTGTTTCACGCTCTCAGGTTGACAAAATAATATTGTTTTCCTATGATTTAGGATTTGGAATAACATTACTAACAGAATGCCAGCTACTCTGACTCATGGAAATAATGGATTACATCAGAAGAAAATTTGGCAAATGGGCAACATTTCATGATATATCTGTGGCTAGATGACTTAAATGTCATTCTGTGAGTGCCTAGTAGCGAGCAAACTGCAGAAAAAGATTCAAAATCATTAATACTGCTATGAAATAGCAGTGTTGATGGTTTTGAAGCTTTTTTGTCCCACCCAAAGAAAAACGAGATCCTGTCATCCTGGATACTAAGATCTCTAGTAGTCAATTTGTGTTTAAAATCCTTTCTACAGCATATTTCCACTGATTGCTTTTGTTTTTACTCACCTTTGAATCATTGTGTGAGCTATTAAGTAGATAAACACCAATCATTTTCATCATTGTACTGATTAAGCTTGCCTACAAGATAGATGTTGAAATCCTGTGTGGGATGATTACTTATTAATAGAGTATGGTTGTCACTCCCTGTACTTTACCATAGAAGTTCAGTCCCATTCGGAATGTTTTCCACGTAGAGTGCAGTTGCCGGTACTGCATTCTGCTTTCTAGGCACTGCTTCCTGGACTTGCTCATAATGAATTTCTATAAAAATAATATATATCCTCCTAAAGCTATATGTTTAATGATGTTTACAGCAAAAAGGTACCACTAGTGAGAAAAATAGTAAAAGTCAAGAGCAGACAATAAGGTTGGCTGGAGAACGAATATCTGTCCCAGAAGTATTATTTCATCCATCAGACATAGGAATTCCACAGATGGGAATACCGGAAGCAATAGTTCACAGCATTGAAAAATGCCCTGAAGGTCTGAGATGTAGTTCTATATATATGTAGTGGCATTTCCATGATGAAAAACTTTGCTTCCATATTTTTATCGCAATCGGTGTCGGTTGTGGCTCACTTGTATATATTTTTTTAATATTACACCATATCATTTCAATTTAATTCGAATTTGAGTCCCAGCGAATCCGACCAATCTTGTCGCCTATAAGTGGCTGCTAGTATAAGTCCTTGTTTATTTGCGACTAAAGAACCAATTTCTCTCAAATTCTTCTGTTCTGTGTGAGATAAATCATGATTTTGCTACTCTTTGCTACGTCCAGCTAAGAAAATCCACAGAGAAATAATTCTTCAGAAGCACTCGCTGCATCAATTTTTTTATATAGCTTTATTAAAACCTGCTTTATATTTTTTCTTTGCCTGTAACGCTCATGATTTCACTATTTTCTCTACCAATTTGTTTAGGTTTCAAACACCCCACGGGTGGCAGTACTAACAATACCGATTTTTCTTTTTATCCAGAACTTCGACCCCACATGTACAGAAATATAGTACTGACAGGAGGGAGTTGTTTGTTCAAGAACTTTAAAGAAAGAGTCAAACGAGAAGTCAGGAGTCTGGCTCCTTCGTTGTACAAAGTTAGGGTGACAATGTCTGACAGGTAAATTTATTTTCATTTCAATCCTTTCAACAAATTAATGTATGTCACACCTTCGAGCTGGTCCCATTGGCATCTTGAAGGAAATATGTGTGTGGTGCATCTTTTTTCATTTATGAATGCCGCACAATTTTATACAGCTTATTCCAGTATGATCCAGGGACCAGTTTTTCTAGAGAAGTTGAATATCTAAAATGCATATGGAAGATGTGTAACGGGTAACAAGCTACAAACTCCAGCATTGTGAAATTCGAATTGAATTTTGAATTCTTTGGAAATTGTAGGTCCAGGTTCTAAAATTGCTATCCCTGATACATGAGCAATAAACTCTCATAACTCATTGAATGACGATTTACATGCTATTTATGAACTACAGTCAAGTGACTAAAAGATAACATTCAATTATATTAGACTTGATATATTTATTTTCCACACTTAAATAATTTCATTCACAGACCACAAGAATATGCATGTGCAGGAGGGTTGGCGTGGTCGACTGCAGATCATTTCAGAGAACATCTTCTAACGTTGGAAGAATACCAGGAAGCTGGACAGAGTGCTTGTCAACGACAGTTTATTGATATTTGAAGCCCTTGCTCATGAATGACTTCTTCAGAGATACTTCTGACTTCTGCGGAGATAGCGATGATGCTTGGAGTGATTGGTCAAATGACTGAAAGAAAAAAAGAAGGCTGACAAACTGGAACAGTCCAGAAATCTAGGAATTATCCGTATTGTCATAGGCTCCCATTCCAACACTGCCATTTTAAATATTTGGGAGTAGCAATACCATCGGTATGACCATGCTTGCATGTGACAAAGCTTGTTCGTGTGCAAGCACTTGTCGAGGTTGACCTATCTACATTCTTTTATATATTTCATTTTTATAATAGTGATTGATAACTACGATATGAATAAACGAACCTACACACAAGGTATTAATCGAGTGACTACGTGTACGTACTGTAGATGATCCAATGCAATATTCCCTCTTAACCTAAACATTTCTTTCAAATTACTTTTATTCCACGTAACCAATCGTACAATTCCAGAGTCAAATTACCGAAGAGACGCGTTTCTCTCCCGCTTACCTTCTCACTCTATTATAGGTTTCCAGTGTCATGATAAAAAGTCAACAACTTCGTCTAGTTCACGTTGTCTGGCTTCACCATGAGCCCATCTCTCCTCTGCTAATCTTGGACTTATATTCCATTTGTCATGATAAATCCGTAGACCACATTTTGGACACATTTTACCATCTGTTAATAAGGGGGTTAATTAGCATTACCAGACTAAGACAAAAGTTTTTGTTAGCTCTTTATGCTTAGCTAAAAAGCCTTCATATCATACATATATCTGTTTTAATATTGTATCAGATTTGGAGACTCTTAAGATGATTCGACTATGACAATCGGCAAAGGAACTAATTCGATGATTTACAACTTGGGCTGGGCAAAACCGAATCATTTGGAATTTGAATAATTTTTTCGAATCACTAATTCTTTGTAAATAACAAATATCCCATTTTTACCATTATAGCATGTCCCCATTGTGAAAATAAAGAAATTTGTAGTTGTAATGTATTTTCAATTCACACTAGGAGCAATATTTTTCATATTTCAACGACGAAATATAATAGATTTTGGTCAAACGTGACCAAAATCGATTGCATTTCGTCGTTAAAAATGATAATCCTAGTTCACTTAACAAGTTTTTGTTCCTATGAACGGTTCGCTATTGATTGGAATTAATCATGCTTTCTTAACTCCGAATCGAATTGCCCGGCCGTATTTACAACGATGGTTCTTAACCTATTATACTTTATCACACTATTGGTAATTATCTGACTGTTTATGATTTCAAACCCCCCAACTCACGAGTTTGGCACTGCTCCATTTCTACCAAATATGAAATGATAAATCTGCATGTGAGCATATTTGGGTCTTGCATGTGTTTTATCTAAAAAAAAGTTAAACCCGGGAAAGGGATATTGTTTATTAGCATGCTAGGGATAGTACCTCTTGGTAATGAACTGAGTTCCCATGGATTAAAAACAATGATAAACTCAGAAAATAAAAGAACTCACTTTCAAAAGGAGGTGTTTTCATATATTTATCCATACAACCATGATGATACAAATGTCCACAATATACTCGCTCAATATAGTTTTCATCTTTACCATCTTTCACAATATCCTGGAATATAAAGATGATCAATTATTTACATTTATACATAAGAACGGTAATATTGGAAAAAATACATTGAAAATATAATTATGGTAACAATCTGGTCAAATATATGAGCTAAACTTTTCCAGTGAGATGGTATTTTTGACATACCCAGTGAGTAAGTTTGCTCTGAACAAGGACTCAACCAAAAGTAGAAATAGACAGAAAAAAATGTCAGTAACTTCATATCACTAAAACTTGTGCAGCAGAGGCACATAAAAATTTTTTCGTGACTTTTTTGTCACGAAATGTTATGAAAGCAAAATCAAAACAATAAGATTATATATGATTGCAAAAATTCATTGATGAAGTTTATATCGATGAAATTTATACAGATATTTAAAAATATAATTCCCCCATTCAAAGAAATGGACCGTTTATAACGTAGTTCTAGATTTTTCTTCTGGAATTCTTTGCCCGATATATTGACTGGAGACGACTGATATATACTATCGGTCGACATAACTGCCAGATATTATGGCCAGCCAATATATCGGCCTATCCCAACTCCTAAGAACCATTTTTACCTCAGGGTTTTCAGGTAATGATTGTTTGCCGCACATCGGACAGGATTCTTGTGGAAATCTCTTGCAACAATTCTTTATTAAAAATTCCATTGTTTTCTTTAAATGAGGTTCTGCTTTGAAGGGAGGTGATCTGGAATAAAATAACATTTCTAGATTTTCTGATATAATTATCAGATTATCAGATAATTCTGATATAATTAAATTGTTTGAAGTACATGCAAGGTATCATCAAGGTGAGTTACTAAATCTCGGGTAGACTTCCAAATTTATATGAAAAGTATTTTCTAGCATAGTTGCAGAATCTTTTTTTTCTTCCGGCATTCGTAACGTTCATGTCATTTTCTTCAGATAACCAAAAAAGTTTCAAGACGAACAACACTGCTATTTCATGGCATTAAAAAGTTTCAAAACAATCAACACTGCTATTTCATAGCAGTATTGATAATTTTGAAACTTATTTTTTGAATGCTATAGACACCCATATGAAAGATTTTTAATCTTTCAGCAGGAAATATTGGCCATATGCTAAATTTTCTTCTGATGAAAACATGTTTTCTTCCGATATCTGAGTAGCCCAGATTGTACCTGTCTACTTTGCAACATTTTTGATTAAGGTGTTGAATGAATTCTAACCTTGGGTTTTTCTTTAGTGGAGGTTCAGTGGCTTGTCTTGCATATTCTTTAGCTTGTGATATGAAATAATAAGCCATAGGCCCTGGAAAGTTATGATCTTCAATGCTGAGTTTCAAGGGTTCTTCTGGATAGTTGTTGGGTACAATTGCTTTGATCTGAAACATTTTATGATCAAGTTTAAATAGAAGTATTTGGTTGTATTAAGAGGTATTCGAGACATTTGGTTCATTAGTTTCGTAAAGAAGGGATGATTGTGCATTAGACCTATAGAATTGACTCCAGTTGTTACAAAATACCAGGATTATTTCGCCATCACACTCTTTTGGTTCTTCATGTTTAAAAGTGGTGTTCAAAAGCAACATACCGGTACCTGCCCACTGGATTCTGCTCAACTGCCCAAATACATTCCCCAGTCCCAAATGGCCAAATATCTCATTTTTTTTTTTAAAATAAGCCACATTGGGTCGGGCCCAAATGACACGATCAATCAGTGACTCAATAATTCATACTTAACAAAACATGTTTGAGTAAATCTGAGTAAGATTGAACTTACTTTCAAGAAATAATTTCCTTGTGTCGCTTTCACTTCGAGGATTCCCTTTTTTTGTCTTACTTTCTCTGAATCACAGTCCTGAAAAATACAATAACATTTACGCTAATTACTTTTATGTAAAAGAATAGATGAAATACTTGATTTATAGAAGTATAGATTGACAGGTTCCAGAATTAAATCTTATGGCAAGGAAACTGTGATGTTGACCCATTTTTTGAATCAAGAATAGTTATCCTGTTCCTAATTTTCAATTCAATTATTTGGTATGATTTGTCGAAGGTTGAACACTTCGTCAAATTTTACAATAATTTTAGAAATTTGTTATTGATATAATTGCACTGCGCTTTACCATAGCGGTTCAGTTACGTTTGGAATGTTTTCCTGCGTGTAGTTGCTAGTACTACATCTCGTAGTAGCTCTTTGTTATTAAGCACTTGCTAGATGGTTCCGTTCATGCACTATATTACTACTCAGACACCCCTAACAAAATTTTATTATATGTGCATTATTATTTTTTTTTTTATTGAAATTCACTTTGAGCAAGGCCGGAAGCAGTACCTAAACGAAACCAACTAACGGCCACTTAAAAGCAAAGAGCTACTTAAACATGTAGTACCAGCAACTGCACTCTAAACAGAAAATATCCCAAATGAAATTGCACCCAAGATATATATATATCTAACTAGATTAAGATCAAAATTTCTGTTTTGAATGTGTGGTAGCAAACAAATTGTAGAATAAAACCAAAATGCTGCCCAATTGAAACAATACCTGTATGAAATTCTTCTTTACAAAAGCCCACTCCTCTCTACATGGAAGCAATGGATTGCCATCAAGGAATTGTTGAAGGAATTTTATAATTAAAATTATCTGAAATGAAAGAAAATTATCATCAAAACTTAGCATTGATCTTTTATAATAGAGTGTGTGATTATTTTTATTTAAATTCACTCTGAGCAAGGACGGAAGCAGTGTTCAAAAGTAACCAAATAGAGGCTGCTCCATAGTAAAAAGCTACTAAAAGGTGTAGTACCAGCAACTGCACTCTAAATGGAAAACATCCCAGATGGAACTGAACCAACATGGTAAAGTGTAGTGAGTGGTATCTGCCATGGGCGAAGGTCCAGAGAAACAAAGTTTCAAAAACGACATTTAAAAGGAACACAGATATCCTTATCCAAATAGTTAGATGAGCTAGAATTCCCATTAATAAAAGTAATTTTCGTTTTTTTGATTATTATTAAATTGTCTCATTTTGCAGAGAAATCATGATATACAGTATGCCTAATTTTATGTTGTTATCTGTTTTTTTTATTTATTTTCACATAGACCTTGCCACAGAAACAGATCATATAGTAGCAAAACAAGCGAGAGGCATAGTATGGTATGGGAGGCCAAAATTGAACATCATTTGATTTCAGAATCGAATAAATTATTTTCTGAAATATGACCAAATATTGAAGTTATATAATAATAAAAAAAGACATCCTCTTATCAGCTTATAATTTACGTTAAAATTCACATATATTTTGGGAATAAAATTCCAAATTATCCTATTTCAATTTCCGTCTGAGCAGCACTGCAGAAATTGAATCCAAAAAATTTATGTTTGGAACAGCACAAAACGAATTAAATATAATAAATAATTGATTAAATAAATAATAAATTAGTCTTCAATACAAATCTGATACAGAACGTATCCGTACGTCAACCACAACTAAATAGTTCGTTGACAAACCTGTTTTCGTCCGATATGTTTCTTTGCTTCTTTATCACAAATAGAAGTTATTGTATTCATTAACGAAGGAGAGAAAACTTTGCTTTTAATTTCTGTGAGAATCGGTTCGTCTGGATAATTTGCAGGAAATTGCATGCATGCTGTTAGTTGCTTAAACTTCGTTTTTCTGAAGAGAAATTATTAAGAATTAACCCACTTTCAAATACAATCATGGCAAGTAATGACCAGACCACCGAATTGTTAGCTGCTCAGACAACCAAAGAAAATGACGGCCATCAGAAGAAAATTGGCAATGTTTTATAAATTAATGAATCCTTTGCTGATAAATTAAAATGTCTCTTTTTGACAAGAGAGTAACCACCCAACTGTAGAAAAAGGTTCAAATTCATCTATACTGCTGTGAAATAGAGTAATTCGGAGTACTTTCAAACGGAAAATCAAGATAACAAAAAAGTGCTACGAGTTTCAGAGATAGTCCAGATGCTTGCAGCATCAGCGCCGCCCTAGTTAAGATGAGAATATTTTGCCAGTTTTTATTTTGATGGCATTCGGGAATATGGTACTAAACTTCACTAGACTCAAAAAAACAATACCTGAACCAAAATTGCAAACGAAGGCATAAGTTACCGGTACTTCATAGCTAATCCAAAACTTTACAATACCCGCACCAGTGCCATAGGGCTTTGGCTAAAATTCCGCCAGGTTTACATAAGTCTGCCGGTGTATAATTTATATTGGGTATAGATGTATATAGAAACTCACGTTAATTTTATACTGACAAGATTCTTGTGGCATGAAATCAGCTCGCTTCCAGGAACTTTTGTTTGGAGTATTTTCTTGATTTCTTCTAATTCCTGGTCTATGAAATTCATTGCTTCACAACCTCAAACGACAATACAGAATAGGTTTGCAGATTGCCTATAAGTAAGAAAACAGGGAATGATTTCTCATACAACGATAGATATGACAAATCCCAAATTCAGAAGCAGAGTGTGACAACAAACAAACGATATTGAATTTTTAGCCTAGTTCCTGCGTCTAATAACTCTCCCGGGAGATGGTGCTAGAGAACAAATGCTCACGAGCACCAACCAGTGGAAAGTGTATAAGGGATTTATTTTCGCTAGGTGGCAGTAAATGCTTCCAAAACAACACTACCGTTCTCCCCGCCATATCTTCGTCTATACGACAAACCGTTGTAGCCTAAAAATATTCTTAGCTGTACATCATTGTGCCCTTGCTGCTAACTGAGTTTTCTCACGTCGAAATCAATGATTTTCGCAATGAAATGGTATTTTTACTACCAAATGTAACACAACGACATGCTCAGAAAATAATCACTTTATAGGGTAGCGTAGAATTTTATTTTTATTCTACGAGAAAGTAAAGCTGAGAATACGGCCTGACCATATGACGAACCAAGACCTCGCGTGTTGACGTTCGTACTGTTTCACTACATGGACCTGTTCGGTGGAGGGAACCGCAAACATCGCTTACGTAAACACCGACGAGGCGTCCTGCAGTCGAACTTACGTTAGGGTGATCAGAGATGAAGCGCTCGCAGTTTATTCCTAACGCTTTCCTACGAAGGAGCCCATTGAGTTAACCCCGCATAGATCCCGGGTACATAGAAAGAGAGTAATAGTTTTAAAATATAAATTTAAATAAGTTATAACCTTGAGACTATAGGATGTCTGCAACGTATTAGCTTTCAGCCCCATGTGGTGGACCAAGAAGTGAAGGAATTGATATCACACTGAATTTTTAAAATGTCATTTTGATTTTTCACTGCAGACACAAACTTTTGATCACCCTCATACATGTATGAGCTCATATTTGGAAGATTTTGGGGCGATTCATTCACATATAAGTTGAACAACAAACTCGATAAGATTGCGCCTTGTGGGAATCCACTATCTGAACAAACTCCATTGATAATAACACTTTGTTAACGATCAGACAAAAAGTTCTAAATCCATTTCAGCAAATTGCCTCGGATTACACAGTGCTTTAATTTATACACGAGCAAACTGTGTGGAATATCATCTTATGCTTTAGACAAATCAGTATAAATGATTGCATTCTTTTTTTAATTTTTCGGCTAGATCTGTAACTTCACCCCAGAATTCCAGAAGATTACTAGAAGTCGATTTTCCTTTGGTGAAACCATGTTGATTTTTACACAAAACATTGCTTTTTTCACTCCTCTTTATTTCTCCAGTTCTGCCTGTTTACAATCTGATACAATAGTAAAATAAATATTCTGTGAATTCATAAGATTGGTCAGTCCGCAGCTAGTCACTAATCAGTTCCTTATATCAAACCATGTTTCGTCAAGCATGAGTCACTGATGGATCGTGCCGGTAAGGGGTTCAGTTCAGTGGAATTGTGTAGATCAAAATCGGTTAAACGCATCTGTTGCACTTTCAAATTCAGGCGAGTTGTATTGAAATTTGCGTTCGAATTGCGTTATGTTGTTTCAAATTAACATGTTTAGGATTAAAAAAACGCACACTCGATTCAGTACATATAGTCCCAATTCTATATATGGTGAAATACCTAACAATCTACTAATTTTTGCGTCAATGACGTTCCATAAGGAGGATATCACTTTTATCATGTGGGATAGGAAGCCTAATTTTACAGCTTAGTCAAAGAACAATCACCTCGTGAGGTTATCTGTTCCAATTGAGAATTTTTTTTATCTAACCATTATTTATATATATATATATATTTTTATAGCCACTTCTTGGAGTGAATCACCCTGTCCAAAGCCCTGTAACAGCGGCCACTTATAGACGGGCAGGTTTACAATTGCTGGAAAGATATGATCTTTTCCCGTTCGGCTTAGCCTACCCAAGTTATTACACGCTGGGTTGAGTGTTTTACTTTTATAAAATTACTGTGGAAAAGCCCCTAGCTATGCAGGTCGAGGAATCAGTAACAACTGATAGTACGGTACGATAAGTTCAGTACAGTTCAGTTTTCATTTGATATTTATTTCGTACCGTACCGTACTCTTCTTCGAACCATCGCATTACACCATATTTTTCTCAAATAAATTCAAAACAATAATTTCATTTAACAACGATGCCGTATCATAACGGGTAGCAAATATTATAGTTTGTGTTTATCAAAGAATTTTTCAAGCAGAAAGACAAATTTAAAAAATGCAACTGATTCACTCGAATCTAACCATTATTTATATATATATATATATTTTTATAGCCACTTCTTGGAGTGAATCACCCTGTCCAAAGCCCTGTAACAGCGGCCACTTATAGACGGGCAGGTTTACAATTGCTGGAAAGATATGATCTTTTTCCGTTCGGCTTAGCCTACCCAAGTTATTACACGCTGGGTTGAGTGTTTTACTTTTATAAAATTACTGTGAAAAAGCCCCTAGCTATGCAGGTCGAGGAATCAGTAACAACTGATAGTACGGTACGATAAGTTCAGTACAGTTCAGTTTTCATTTGATATTTATTTCGTACCGTACCGTACTCTTCTTCGAACCATCGCATTACACCATATTTTTCTCAAATAAATTCAAAACAATAATTTCATTTAACAACGATGCCGTATCATAACGGGTAGCAAATATTATAGTTTGTGTTTATCAAAGAATTTTTCAAGCAGAAAGACAAATTTAAAAAATGCAACTGATTCACTCGAACTGATTAGATGAACTATGTCGTATATCGGTTTTACTGTCCTGGATTTCCAACCAGATAGCATAAAACTGTATCATTTTGATTTAATATGTTAATGATGTTTATCGCGGAGGCCAGATTTTAAAAAAATAGGGCTGTTTTGGTAGTTGGTAGAGTTCGAAATTACTGCTTAGCGAATTTTACCTGTTTTCGTCCTGGTACAATATTTAGTACTATAAATGAAAATATTTTTTCGAACTTATTTTCGTACTGGTGCGAAGTTCGGTACGATGTACGAAAAAAATAAGAACGTATAATACGGTACGAAGTTCGGTACGAAACCATTTTGCTGGTTCGAAGTACGATAAAACTTCGTGCCTTACCGTACCTCCACCCTTAGTTTTATGTACCGTTTGAAGGCGGAAGTTCTGTAACCTTGAACATGAAACGAAAAACTTGAGTGGGGCGTCCTGCAGGTTCCGTCACCAGCAAGGCTGGTAGTACGGTACGGTACGGTACGGAGTTCGGTACGGTACGATTGAATTTTTCCGGTACGATAGTACGGTACGATTCATTTTTCAGTTTTCGTACTTGGTACGGTACGGTACGAAGTTCGGTATTTATTTCGTACCGTACCGTACTCTTTTTCGTACCTTCGCATCACACTTTATTCTTCTCAAATGAATTCAAAAAAATAATTTCATTTAACATCTATGCCGTTTCATAACGGGGCTCTGCTAATATAAATTGTGTCTATCAACGAATTTTTAAACTAAAGGGCAATTTCAAAATGATTAAAAGCGGCGCAGGTATGGTAATAAAAATGAAACTGATTCACTTGAGCTGATCAGATGAGCTATGTCGTATATCGGTTTTACTGCAGTGGCGTAAAACTTTGCGATTGCGTGGAAATACATATAGGCCGCTGATTTATGACGTCTTAATCTGAATTCCTTTTTTCTGTAATAACAAAAGCTGCGATAGCCCAATTAAAATCGACAAGATAAGCAGCATTCATAATACTAAAAATCACGGTGCCCGAATATACTATCTACAATCGCGGATCCAGAAAAAAATTTATGGGGGCACATTTTTCCAACATGCAAACAAAGGCTTTCAAATTTACAAAAAGATTAGAGTTGCGGAGGCGCACAAACTTTTATTGAGAACGAAACAAAAATACATGTTTTAAGAGTGAAATAAACATTACCAGACAGGAAAATGTATCTGCGCGCCGAAAGCCCGTTGAAATTTTGTAAAAATTGAATAAAGGTTCTCACTTTAAAGGCTAAATGCTACGAAATATACGAAATTAATCAGGGAAAAATATTGCGCAACGCAGGCGCGCGAAAATTTTGTGAAAATTAAATTAAAAACTCTCTCCCCCTGACCAACTATGCAACTGAGCTAACCAGTAACCACCGCTATTACGTTTTGTTTGTACTCTGACACGTAGAAGTATATTATCAGAGCAGAAACATCAGAATATAAAGATATATTTAGGCTGTTTTGAGTTGAATGTTAGCTGATGCTCATCTTAAATAGAAGATATATTTTGTAAAAAAAACAGCCATGTCACAATATAGACAACGAGGCATGTCGGGAATACGTCTGTGTGGTATGAAAAAATAAATAGCATTATTCAGTAATGTGAAGAGAACGTAAATTGCACCAGAAATACCAGATGCACAAATGCACAATGATAATGTTCTTATAACCATGCCTTCGAATGTGACCGCACGAAACCCATGTGTGGTGCACAACGAACATTTTTTTGTCGAGAGAGAATTTCTCGTGACGACACAATGCTGCTAATATGCTAAATATTGCTTTATGCCAGATTTTTTCGCGAAAACAGTGCTCATCCTACCACCATTTATCACCATCGGTCTACCATTCTCATATTATACGCAATGTGAACAATGATATTGGGGTGACATATGCTTGATTACGCGCATGTTTTTCTGTGCTGGATTTTAAACCAGATATCATAAAACTGCATCACTTTGATGTAAGATGTTGGTGACGTTTCTTGCGGTGGCCAGATCTTACAAATAAAGCTGATTTGGACATTGGTAGTTGGTACGGTACGAAATTGCTGCCCAGCGAATCGTACCTGTTTTCGTACTGGTACGAAATTTAGTACGATAAATGAAAAATATTAATCGAACTTAATTTCGTACTGGTACGAAGTTCGGTACGATGTAAGAAAAAAATAATATCGTACGGTACGGTACGAAACATTTTCGAAAGGTGCGGTACGAAGTTCGGTACGAAATTATTTTGCTGGTTCGAAGTACGATAAAAATTTCGTACCGTACCGTACTGCCACCCTTGGTCACCAGTGTGTTATGTTCATTATCGAGTACGCTACTCCGTGGGTAATTGAAAGGGATAAAAATGAATAAATTGTGTATAAGTAAACAGAATTGGCAAAGCGAATGGACTGTAACAATCGATTGCTGTTAGAGGATTTTGCCAAGTGAGATTTCAGTATATGCCATGGATATTTAGGTTAGAAAATTGCACTGAAGCGTGTCACTGTTCGTTCGTATGCGCCTTGTTTTTTTTTCATTTAAAATTCGCTTAAAGCAAGGTCGCACGAGTTTTATCATACGTGGAAGTCTCTTTCGCAAGCCCAGCCAACAAACATAGTCTAATAATACCTTGCTGTCTTGCAGCAATTGTAAACGATAAATCAGTATGGCATCTGGGGTATTTGATGTCGCTATCATGCAAATTATACCACTGACGTATTTTTCTTGGTCCCGACAGATATAGAGGATGGGGTGGCACGTTGAACCAATTTACTCAAGTCTGGATCACGATTTTAACTCACGTTCTTGCTCGTCTATTTTTGTGTTCTTATCAGTTCTGCGGAAATCTCTCTTTTGATTGCGTCACCACACTGTAACAAACATACAGTAAATTTACTGGTCATTTGCAGTAATTGTATAATTCCAAAGTTAAAAAAAAACGCAATGTTGATGGGATTTATGCCGATTATAAGCTGTTGATGAACCGCACCTTTGCGGTGTGTTCCATCAACACCCTATTTCTGGCCAAAAAAAGGGCTACCAAGTACCAATACCACCAAGTAAAATAACTATCTAAGACCAGTGATTTTGTTGCATTTTTTGGTACAGTGCAGATAGCGAGCGGCCTATAACTTTATTAAATTCGTTCATGCAGGTCGGGGAATAGAGTTATATGTATCATTACTGTGATATCAATGTTATTATTTTTCTGGATATAACAGAACACTATTGTGCTTTTGAGTCCATCCATTTTCGTCCATTTTCCGCACCCAACAACTACTGGAAACGACTACTGCGTGACCATATAGCGACTTAGTATAGTCTTACCTATCCACGAAATGCCTCAGGGAAGGGCAATATCAATGGTTAATTGAATATTACTTTGTTTATTATGAATTATTTATACTTGGTGGGTCCAGGGCGATGCATCTATATCAGATGTAACAAAAATTTCGCTTTGAGATAAGACAGAGCGCAATGGCCTATGGTGGTCAACAAGTTGGCATCAATGGTTGAAAATCTTGGCTTCGGGTCCCGGATAGTCCGGCTCGTTAATCGATCCCAGGGTGAAATAACTTGGGTAGACTAAGCCATACATTATAGATAGATCATATCTTCCCAACAAGTCTAATCCTATTCGTATATAAGTGGCCGGTATTACAGGGACTTGGGCAGGGTGATCCACTGCAAGAAGTTGTTAAAAAAAAATTATATACGGAATCGCGCATCGCAAAGGGTTTAGATATTGATTAAATGCATTAGTATTATTATCTCAGCATAAATCTGATTTAAATCCTTTTGAAACGGGAATTGTAAGAGGCTTTCTAACTTTCCCATGTTAATTATTAAAGGAATTATTTCAGACTTCCGAGGATTTTGTCGTTTTCGACTGAAAAAAATAATATAATAATAAAACTTATTATTCAACTACCCTATATAGTTCAATATAATCGAAGTCGGGGAGGGTGTGAACCTTGACACTTTGGACTTCACTCAAGCATAGTTTAACGCAAGTCGACCGTTACAAAGTAATGAATGAAACACCAAATTTGCAAACGTTCGACTACTTATGCGATTGGTTTGCGGATCCGTCGGACCAAATGCAAAAATACAATAGCAAGAGTAACTTTGACTAAATACTAAGATTCAAGGTTTTGCTTGACTCCTGCATAAAGTTAATTCATTTTGTTTTACCTCAAAATCAGAATGCTTTTACTGGTTGACCAACTATGCCTTGCACAAGAAAATGAGAAAAGCGTTATGTGAAAATCCCGCCCCGATTCGAAAAAGAAATCTGTACGAGAATGGCTTGCTGTCAGTTATATAGCTAAGTCGCTAAGTCCCAGCCCCCATCTACCCCAGGATAAAAATGAAAAATTATCATTCCTTTTCTAAAAAACTAATAATAAACTAAGTAACGACTAAATATGACGTCTAGCGCAACAAGCAATCCCTTTTACAACAGAAAAAGTTTCGTACGAAATATTTTGACATGAATATTAATACTATTTTTCGAGCATGCATGCTATGACTCGACCGAACAGAAAATTTTTCAATAAATAGTCCCGCTGACAACCAGTTAGAGGCGGAGTCATTGTAAGCGAAGTCGGATATACAGATTTCTCGAGTTTGTTGGTGAGAAAATTGCATTGTTGAAAAAGTGGACATGTGGCGCTTTTTTATAGACATTTCTCGGAGTGGATCAACCTGATCAAGGACCTCCTTACATGAGTTACATAGTCATTCGATCCAATTTGAAAAGTTTTTCAGATTTCAATTCCAAATCCTTTATTATCATTCATTCAGTTGTGTCAAGCCTTAATTCCAGGCATGGATTTTATTCGGCCGATAAATTTACAGTCATGAGGACTTGAAGTTTACTCCTCGATATGTTAATTAGATAATTAATCAGATAACGTTTGCTTTTCCGATCAATTCAAAAGTCAGTCGTGTTCATTAATAACGTTTGACATAGTTTAGTCTCGTGTTTCTATTTTCAACTGCAACACAAGTCAATCAACTTTTGCTGACATTTATGGGAATTTTAATTTATTTTAGTCTCTTGTATGTAAGTATTGATCCTCTCTTGAAGGTGGATTTACCTTTAGACTAGAGTTTAAGTAATGATTGTAAAGCAGAAGCGATGGAATGTCTCAAATCTTGGCAGGGGGATCAAGCAAGCATTTAGAAATCTATTTATTTAAAAATTACTTGTCACCGTATTCGCACGAAATAAATTTGTGCATGTCAATGTGGGAGGAAAGTCGTCTTTTTAGGACAAATATCAAAAATGTATATAAGAAAAATTAAATATAAATTGTGAGGGAAGATTATGCTTTCTTATAATCCACGCGCTCATTGAAATAAAATTAGGGAGAATGTGTGAAATTGTGACGGCAATGTAACGTCTTTTTTTATAAGAAATTAGCATATTAAAAAGGTGTGAGCAAAATTCACAAATAAGGAAACTGCTTTTATTGACACATAAAAATATTTTGTAGATTTTTACGATCGAGCGGCTTGCGGCCGCCATCGTTTCTGTCGCAAGGCACTGAGATTTACCCGGATGTGACACGAACAATAAAAGTAGAACAAGGGATCTACCGATGAATAGGTATCGTCGAGTAGTGGCTATTTTGCGAGTTTCGGTATCGATATCGTTATCGGCAGCAAAATAGCCGATACTACCTATATTTTTACCACTGTTTGTAATTTCGGGGAATTCGATCCAACCAAGTCTAAATCAGTTTCTAAAAGACGCCACTAACGATCGCTTGAATGACAATAAGCTGCTACAAAAAAGAAATCATCAGTCGACTCAGCACAGTCCTTGACATTTGTCAAACATTATGTAATGAAGTGGATTAGTAGCTTACTTGGGGATGGGTTATTAAACTTGTTATTGATTATTAACTTATGTTCCTCTCCTACAACATTAGGGTTTTAATTTTGGTTACTGAAAAAAAGTTATTATTACGCCTAGGGATATAATTTTCAGAATCAAAGTTGGAATTGATTTAGGCGAATTAGCCATCTGAATATAGACTAAGGAATTGCACAAACAGACTTCAAAAAAAAAAAAAATATATATATATATATATATACTCGTTTTTGTGATTCGGCAAATTTTTCCCAATCAAAAACTTTTATTTTGCCGGGAGCTAATTTGATTACATGTTGTTCTTCATTGGGTGTCTTAATGCCGTCGTCAATTTTGAATGTTGTTTATGAATATTTCGATTTGTATGAAGTTCTCCAATATTCTTTGTTCTGCAATTTCTTGTTTTGTTGTTGTTTCATCTACATTCCATCCCCTATGGGTGTGTTTCTTTGCTATTAGTTCTTCTACACAGAATTTTACTGAAATTTTTGGAAAAATTTTAACTTTAACCATACCATACTTTGACCATATTTGAAGATATTTGTGATGAGTATCGGTGGCATTGGTATCGGCTCATTTTGTAGTATCGGTATCGGCAAAAAAGGTGGTATCGGTCCATCTCTAAATAGAACATGAAATGTTCAACAAAAGTCAAGCATGCGTCATCGATGGACCGTTGGAATATACGTGGCATGATTCTGATTGCGTATTTCAATATCATTGGGACTCAGAAAACCTGTAGTTTCAGTCTAGGGGAATGTTTACAGTCAAAATTTTAATCTAAGCAGATGCTCAAATGTCTTGGTTATTCGCTACCAATGATTAGTGTCACGACACGATAAGTAATCCGAAATTTTATTTTGTAAAGCATGAGTTACGGATGAGCCGCGCTTTGGCAGCGCGATCCATCAGTAACTCATACTTAACAAAGCTTGTTTGGACAATAGATTTCTAATTTGGTAAGAATGACGTTGGCAGAATTGGTGCCCAATATACTCTTAGCGCTTGAACTAAAGTTAGGGGAAGGGTTACAACAAATATTCCACTGATATATGAATAAAAATATGTAAAAATAACATGAGTCAAAGTCGCAAAATGCTATACCTAGAAATGCAAAGCGGCCACACAGATTAGCCCGCTTGGAGCGTATGGTAATGTTTCTATGTTTTTCTAAGAAGTAATTTGAATAAAAAAAATGACGTGTTTGTTCAGTTAGCTAATATAGAAAGTGAATGTTAACGAACCCAAATCTATCAATCCAATGATCTTGTTCATTTATTTTTAGTAAAAATTTTGATTATTTTCAAAAGTTTCTACTATAGTAATTTTAGACTCATAAAAACATTGCGAAGTGTTTTGTTTTGTTCTAGAGATCAATGATAACGTACAGCACGGTGTCAGGTAACTTGTGAGTCGATCTGTAATATCAGCGTGATTTTACGATATCATTCTCGCATATATGGATATGTTTTGAAATGCGGGGTTCCGACGCGATTCGTTGTTTTATAAAATTCGAAGGACCGTGCTGAAGTTTGTATTTTTTTGTTTGTATGGTGATGAGGGCTGGGTAACTTAATTCAGGGATTTAAATCCATCCGAATCACAATCTATCGGAATTAATCGTGAATCAATCGTTTTTGAAAACAAAAACATGCCAACGAAGTGCAATTTTCCATTTTTAATGAAAAAGTGAATGAGCGATTGTATTATATCGTTAAATTTGACCCTCGTTTCCTTTGACATGGAGTGCGAATTGAAAATACAATTTCCTCAAGTCAAGTGTTTAGTAATTCGCAACTATGAAATGTCTTCATTTGCATATTGGAAACAATTTGTAATAGTAAAATGGCATATTTGTTATTTATATCAAAGTGATAATCGATTCGAAAAAATATCTGAATCAGATTTGAATGCTAGATGCTTCGATTTCTTTTTGATAAGAGTATGTTGTTTGACATGTTACATGACAGAAAGACAAACTAATTTGAACTTGAGCGAAAGCAAAGGCACATTGGATGAGTTACATAACTTCGTTTCAGTTTCTGCAGCAAGACCTTATTTAGTAGCTGAGTCATCTCATTTCTAAATATTTCGATATTCAACTTCCTTGCAATATAAAATGACGTCATTATTTTATGATGTTGGATTTTACATTCGTATGTGTATATTTGGCATTTCTTGATATCGCAATAATATATACGTAAATAACACTGGTCAATGTTAAGAATTCGATATTTTTTCTGGAATCATTTTGTTATTTTTGTTGAAAATTTGTTCTAAACAGGCCCGAAGATATTACCCCTTATAAACAACTAACATTCACTTATGTTGCGTAGGGTTACTACAAAATGTAATGTCGGCATCCGCATTTTAAGCGGAAACATCCGCTTCAACATCCGCAAACAGAATATTACGACTATTTTATTCAATGAAATTTTCCTGTAATATCCTTAATTTTGCTAAACTTTACAAAATACATACATCATAGCATTGTTTAGTATGTTTTCTTCCTTTTCGACAACAAGATTGTCGCGGAAGTGACATAGATAGAGTTGCAGTCATATGACCAACTACTATAAGTAGCAATTAATA
Organism: Styela plicata; assembly: GCA_963675895.2. NCBI lineage: Eukaryota > Metazoa > Chordata > Ascidiacea > Stolidobranchia > Styelidae > Styela > Styela plicata. The sequence continues at coordinate 16,114,984 of OZ023142.1, read as the reverse complement.
CTGCTGGTGGATTCAAAATAGCTAACTGTAGTCATAATAGGATGCAGGATAGGAAATTTTATTCTGCTGATGTTTGTGTGGATTGTGGTAGGTCATCATATTTAATGATTTCTATAGGAAGAAATGTTCATGTTCAAATCTGAAATTTTATTTTGTCGAGCACGCACCACAGATGGACCGCGCCTTACAGACGCGATCCATCAGTGGCATATACTCAACAAAAGATGCGTTGGGTACTATATCCGATAGGGGTGTGATTCACTAGAGATTTTGGAATTTAAACAAAATATTGTTAAAATAATTTATTGAAATCAGCAAGCATTTTTTATATTCTACAAATTCCAAAAAGCTGCATTTTCAGACCAAGATCATAGACCAACAAGTCAGTTGAAAAATTTGTCTTTTATTTTTTATTTTGACATCTTTTGTCGTCACTGTTGTTATTCACAGATAAATCTTACTGAAAAAGAATTGATTTTGTGAGATTTATTTTATTAACGAATCATCGTTTACGTCAAGAATAGAGTTATTTTATGGGTCGGGTCCGTGTGTACGGAATCAGAAATACACTTCAGGGGAAAAAGACACAGATAGATTTGTTGTCAAAATTCGCTCAATGCAAGGGCTGCAAGAAACATATATATCATATTGGAAAACTCACCTGAAACCACTATCTGAAGTACAGGAAGAGTATCAAGGCAACTAACTTTTATTTCATCTAACAGATGCCCATTGACTCAAGTTTTAGCGTCATGTAGATCAACATGACCAGGAGCGCAGTGGGAAGGCAAAGAATATCAAAGTTTAGAGGTTCTTGAAACCAAATTTTTTTTTATAAAACTGTTTGAGATAATGCCTAACTTCCGCAGTGAATAAGTGTGGGTTGGAAGCCATTTTAATATTTTGTCCGTGAACTACTTTAATTACTTTGCGCTACTCATAAACCGACTCCCAATCCGGAAAAAATGGTCTTAATATAATTCGTCAAGTATGGGCCACAGATGGACAGCGTCGACAAGACGCGGTTCATCTGTGGCTCACACTTGACAAAGTAAAATACATCCTGACCGGGAGGAGAATTGGCGTCAGTAGCTTAAATTATGTAACCATTCGTGAATTTATTATTTATAAACCCAGGCATAAGAGGTTTTCAAGTTCAAGAATTACCCACGAAAACGTGTAATAAGTGCACGTGTTAATTCCCCATATACTGATGGTAAGAGGTCAAAGGTATTTATTCGTATCTATTGTGTGGAGTGTGGAAACCGCGTAAGATTTCTATGTCGGCTGTTTTATGCTGTTACATTATCAAAAAATGCTATTTTTTTTTTCAAACGTAAGTCAAATATGGGAGTATTGGCAACGTATTTAACAATAAAATGAAATCCTAACATGGATTAGTTAATAGAAAAATTTTTCGCTCTTCTTCAGCGCATTTTAGCTTTGTTATTATGAATCTATAGTATTATTAGAAATCTGAAAAGATTTGTTTGAGTATCAACAATATTTCTCTTCGGGCTCTGAATCAGAACCTATTAATTCTCTGATAAGAGACAACTCTATTTTAAAGATTTATTTCTGTCATGAGTATGATCTGTACTTGCTTGATTCGTACTTTATGTAGTCATTTACCATGTCATTGGTTTGTCAAATACGTTTTGGGTGTTTTGCTTTCAGGTGGGCTTGTAGTGAATTTCGATATAAAAATTATGAGTTTTCCAATCAGACAATTCAAACCATTATTTTTTCAATTCTCGATTATGATCCTGCTAATGATGATATTATATAAACAAAATTAGTATCCTTTTTGATGTAATGCCGCGAATTCTTTTATCTGTATCGGCAGAGTAGGGAGCGGCACTTCGAATTTTAAAAATGTTCAATTACTGTGAATGAACGGTAAATGCGCTGCACATTGGTTACAGTATTTGTCCATATGTGCGCGTCGAGGGCAAAATAGATTTCAATAAGTTGCGTGTGTGAAAAGTTGTAGAAAGACTTTCTGTCGCCCGAGGTACGTATCACCCAATACAATTTACTATTCCTGGTTCAGTCAGGGGTGCAATATTCTCTATTTACCGTAGAGTTGATGTCTTTTTCATTTTATGTAACATAGTTCTTTACTCGGTGTCTTCCGTTTGGACCTCCCTACTTTGCTTAGTTTAATAAGTTTTGATAAAATTAACAACAACAAAACTTTGCACCGTGGGCCATACGTATTGCGTTAAAAATAGCAGCAGCTTCGTCAAAATTGGATGGATCAAGGGTTCGCCATAAATGATGTTCTTCGCATGAAGAGATACAGAGCTGATAAGAAAGATATTCACAATCATGCTTGTGTCAAGCATTAGATACGTATGGATCATACTTGGCAAAACATTTTTTGCGCAAAATATCGTTGTCTGTTCGTAGTATATCCTTTTTTGTAATATATTTCCTTGGACTTGTTAGGGATGTGGCAAATATCACGTAGCTATCATATTGCCGAATTTGGTTTGTGGTTTGTGAGCACAAAAATCCCTAAATGAAATAGAAGAAAATATCGTTTCAGGCTTATAATTTAATTAGACTTTTATAGTTCGCTAGTGATGAAATATTCTTAGCACACACGGCTTAGAGATTGTCTAATCATTCGTGAATTTATTATTTATCAAGCCATGCATAAGAGGTTTTGAAAGTGTAATTGGTTTAGTTATTCAAGAACTCGTGTAATAAATGCATGACTGACTTTTTATGTGTAATAGTGATGAAAAGTCAAAAACATATGCATTTATTAATATGTTCTGTGTGTTTATTGCGGGTTGGAGCTATATATGATGTATTTTGTTGACAAGGTAGTGCTAACCATGTTCTTAAAGACATTTAAAGATAGCATATAAGGAGAAACACATGGGAAAACGCAATAACTGAGGGTTACCATAATGTTAGCAATCTTTAAAGAATGAATTTCAAGCAAAGAATGTATTGTATCACTTTATTATTAATACTATTATTTTATTGCCATCAGGTTAGATTGTGTATTATTCAGAGAAATCAGAAATTCGGCGATGAGGCAAAGAGATAATTCATTTAAATCATAAAATAATCGAGTTAACGAGACAGCTATAGTAAAGTGGTATATAACGTGATATATTCTCCTGACGATTGTAAAACCACTAGTTCCTCAGTGTCTTTTTACTGCACATGTAAGAAATGCGTAAAGTAAATTTGAACTTCGTCAACGGTTACCACGGCTACATTATATTAATAAAGAAATGTTCAATGAACGCGTTTTGAATAAATAATGAATGGAACAAAAGACTAAGCATTCTCGTTCTGCGACCCGTGGTTTATTTTTCGTTGGCTCATAAATGGCGAAATAGTTTTTTTTATCATGAATTATTGCACCAAGAATAAATGTACTTGACGATGTTCTAATTAATTTTTCAGAAGTTAGAGAGGATTGCAAATCATGACAAGTGTGATTGATAATCTCCAAATTGATATAATTTCTATGAATCTTTGATATAGATATTTATAATTGTATTCAAATGTGAATCGAGACCAGAATAGTGTATAGAACATATTGCAAACATGATTCGCATTATTTCATATGGGAGTATATGGCTGTGATACAATATCCCTGCAGATGCGGACTTTAGAATTAGCCTAACGTGTTTTTTGTTAAAATGTCGTAAAATGCAAATTAAAGGGAAAAAATGACAGATGATTTTCCAATCGTTCAGAGCAGATACCGCTAACTTCACTGTACTATTGCTGTTCAGAGTTATATAGGATGGTTTCTACAGTTTCGGGATGCTGTTGCCGGTTACATTCAATGCCCGATTTATGCCATATTCAGTCTTCAACTTTTCGGTACCGCATTTATACTTAGTTGGATTTCATTTATTTTTTTTATAAAATTGTTTTTATAGCATTGTAACCCCTCAGTTAATCAGTTATGGGGCAAATTTATCAACCGGACTCGAACTCGAAATACTCAAACTAAGATACCAACTTCAAAGCGCCAAGGCTTGCTGTTATCATATCGTTATTTAAGTTTGAAGTTATCGTATTCAATTTCTGCCAAATCGGACTCCTTAATGCAGCGGTATCTACCCTGGGACAAATCGGAAACTTCATAATTCTCCGTTATTACTAAGCGTCAATAAAAAAAAAAAAACATTATCGAGATCACAATGCGTTAAAATATATTAAAATTCATTAAATTATGGTCCCACAAGTTATATAGTGATCTTGTGAAGACTTACTTCATCGTCTCATTTTAGTTTGTCGTCATACGCCTAAAAGTCGTTATGAGTCATAATAGGAATTCGGAAGCGGTAAAATAACATTGTGCATTATTGTCGCTGAGAATTTCAACTTCTTGATCTTTATCAAAGCAATTGTTTGACTCAGCATAACGTGATTAGGAGATAATATAAAGGCAATAATAATATTTGTGTACTTTTAGATAAAAAAAATATCGAGTTCGTAAGTGTTATTTAAAGAAGATAATTTTTTTACGTGACTCTAAATATTTTTTAAATCAGGGTAACGGTTCTATGGCATAGCTCCATGGAGTAGCTGTTCGTGCCTCAGCGCGCGAACCATCGCGGGCCATGCTGAGTGAAAGCTTTTTAGAGAATTTTTTTGAAATCTTGGAATAGTAAGAACAAGAAAGATATTAGTTTTGAGCTGGTATGAAATAACGTATCAGAGAAGAAATTCGAGAATAGTAATATATTGGTAGAGTTTAGTGCACTGTAAAAAAATGCAATAAAATCACTGGTCTTTGACAGTAATTTTACTTGGTGGTATTAAAAAAAAAATTTTAATTTACGTTTCTGGCCAAATAGGTTTTGTTCCATCACGGTGCGTTCTATCAAGAGCGCACAATTGGCATTAATATCATCAAAATGTTGTTTTTTTTGACTCTGGAAATATGCAAGTACTGCAAATGATCAGTAACTAGGCGAAGTCATAATGGACACCACAGAAAATGTTTTTCCCTCTTCCTAAAATTGCGTTTTTTATTGTATATTATGGTAAAAGAGTGCAAGAAGTCGCTCCGGGGACGCGAAAAATGTTCCGTATGCACTGTAACAAAAGTACAGTAAATTTAATGATCAATTGCAGTAATTGCATGTTTTCAAAGTTAAAAAACGCTATTTTGCTGAGATTTATGCCAATTATGGTATGTTGATGGACCGCACCTTCGCGGTGCGTTCCATCACTACCCCATGTTTGGCCAAGAACTCAATTTTGAATTTTAATGCCGCCAAGCAAAATTACTGTCAAAGACCAGTATTTTCTTGCATTTTTTGTTACAATTTACGGGCTTTCAAGACATATAATTTGCTATAAAACCGGTGCGATAACTACTGTGTCAATAATGCTTTAAGATTCGCTACGGTTTCGAGCACATAAAGCACAATTCTACAGTTTTTTACGGTCGACGAGAGGGAGGAGGTTTTCTTAAATACGCACTCTCCTAAGTAGGCTAGTGGATAGGATAAAACATAGTGTCTCAAAATATACTTTTAAATAAATTTGTGCCATATATATATAACATTCATTGTCTAGTGAAACATGCAATAACGTTCATATGACGTCAAGGGATTTTTGAAGTAATCATTTACATGATAAAAATATATATTTTATTTTCATATGATCTGACAGATTTTGACGTATTATTCCACTGCTGAAATGACATTGCAAAATGTATGAATTGAGAATTGACTTTGCTTATTATATTTGCTGCAGTTGCGAAATACCGGTGTGTGTATACGAAAAAACGGAAGATTTTTTTTAGTTATAGGACAGAAGGGGTATTATAGTTTTGTAATGTACCCTGTATTTGAAATCAGTTGTAATTATTATTTCTGCGTCGCACAGACGTCTTCAAGGTTCATTTCTCTCGACTGTGGAGTGAAATTAATTTTAAGATAGAACAAAATGGATGTTTTTTTAAAATCGAAAAAATAATGATCGGATAGAAAAAATGAAAATGGATTTTTTTTAGGTAATTGTGATCACAGCTATACCTCGCATTAACCAATAACTTCGTTTTTGAAATCGGTTAATCATATTTTTAAATTGTTTTTTCTTCTTAGAAATATTTCGTTAAAACGAGTTTTCTAATGTACATATATATTTTTTTCGTTAAAATTTGCTTTATTTAGCAAACTTGAAAACAGACCTTAAAGAAATCCGGCCTAACGGCCACTTATACAGCAAAAAGCTAAAACGAAATACAGTGCCTGTCACTCACGGTACGACTGCAGAAAACATCCCGCACAGAACTGAACCACTATAACAAAGTGCAGTGAGAAGTATCTGCTCTTGGTGATAGTAGAATCATATACTATTTCTTAAAACATTTTTTGTACTATTGCATATACATGCGCCACAGATGGGGCCGGGCAAAACCGAATTATTGTGAATTCGAATCTGACTAATTCCACTATATATTTAGCAAATGTGCCGCATTTTCCATGATTTTTTTTTTTATTTTCACTATCGAGTTTAAGACACCTGTAGTTAAGAATTCATTAATATTTATATAAGAATATTTAAGTTTTTGTTCCTATGGTCGATTCACGATTGAATCGAATAATTTGCGCTTCGAATCGATTCGAATCACCAAATCTGATTGCCCAGTCCTAGCCACCGATCCCACGAAACTTACGTTTTAAATATACATTGTGCATCAAAATGAAATTTTCTCATATCACGAAATGCAATGAGTCACACAATAGCAGCCCACAACAATTCAATTTGGTATAGTCATCGAAACTTGACCGGTTTAGATTTTATCGTAATAATTTACATATGAGGTCAATTCCGTTCACTTCCAATTGATAAAAATTGCTGAAAATAAATAAAAAAAAGTTTGATAGGAGAAACATTCCTACTCTTGTTGATATTTCTAAAAGTCATCTTTTGGACAAAACAAAATTGCTTTGATAAAATAGATATATAGGTCACTTATGATTCGATCCATCTTTGGCTATGCTTGTCAAAATGAAATGTTTTTATATTTAACGCGGAAAAATATTGACCAATTATCTTTTATCAAGCAAGAGTAACTGATAGTTCGCGCCTACGGTGCGCGGTCTATCAGTGGTTCATGCTTGACAAAATAAAATTAATATTTGTTAAAGTTCAGCATATGCAGCAGTAGTTACGAACCAATTTGACATTGTCATCGAAATTTGACCCTTATTAGTTTTTAATCGAATAATTCGCATCTGAGGTCAATACCGGTCACATCCAATTGATGAAAATTGCTATAAATGAAGAAAAAAAAAACGTTAAAAGGAGAATTTACTTATATGTTGTTGGTGTTGGATAAATTCGGTAGTTCACAGTCAATCAAGACCAAATATTAAATGAAATTCAGGCAAAATTATTTAAAATCGCCATGTCAAAGTTCATATTCATTCTCCAATTTGTGTTGAAAAAATAGCCTTCTCCCAAATGTAATCTACAACTAGAAGAAAGCATAGAAATGCTAGATGGGGCCGATACAACTTAAACTGGGGCCGATACTTCACGTTATAAAAGTCGCTCAGCCGTAGGGTTGCGTACTTCAATCCGGTAATTCGAATCGGGTCTGTTTTTAATCTGACATACCCCAAATAAAAATTCTCTCTTATTAGCATAAGCCACAGAAGGCCCGCGCCTTGAGGGCGCCTTCCATCAGTGTTCCACAAAATTTTTTATCAAATTTCGATTTTCTGATAATTCTGATCAAATATTAACAACAAAACGGTACACTCGTTATTTAAACAAAATTAGCGTTTCGATTCGATTCGAACAAATTATCCAAGTCAGATTTAAATTTAAAATGATTCGATTTTGCCTTTAGTTTTTTTCTCTCCCCAAGTTGCCCTTGCTGACTTTACATTTACGTAGCTACAGTGTAACAAAAGTACAGTAAATTTTCTGGTTTTTTGCAGTGATTGCATATTTCAAAGTAAAAAAAAAAATGTCATGTTGATGAGATTTATGCCAATCATAGACTGTTGATGGACCGCACCTTCGCGGTGCGTTCCATCAACACCCCATACTTTGCCAAAAAAGTCAATTTCGAATTTTTTTCAATACCGCCAAATAAATTACTGTCAAAGACCAGTGATTTTGTTGCATTTTCGTTACAGTGTAGTTGACATATTTATCTAATGGTTGTTAGCCCGTTTGTTTCTGGCGTCTCCCAATGCGTTAAAATAAGGTGAAAAAAATTGAAAGATTGTTTTGAATTGTGCCAATTCTTTACGAAACTGCACTTTGACTTTTACACACACTACTGCTTTTTACAGTACTTTTACTTTGTGATATTGAAATTAATGGTCATTGCTGGGGCGTACCGCTGAGGTGAGGTCCATCAACAGCCTATAGTGACATAAATTTTCATCAACATGGCGTTTTCTTAGTTTTGTAAATATGTATTTACTGCAAATCACCAGGAAATTTACCGCACTTCATTTACATTGCATATTTGTATCTTTGCAAATTTCACCGGCAAAATATCTTTTGCTTTTATTAATTTTCAAGCGCTAACTCAACAATAATCAATGTTTCCCTTCATCGAAACTTGACCATAAAGGTTGATTTTTATCAAAATAATTTGCATCGCACGTAATAAAAGGTCAAATATCATGTTAGGTCATTTCAGATCGATTACTACCAACTATAAGATGTCGGTCAACTAATGTCTAAATTTGGAAAGTGTGTATTTTTTTGTAATTTAACCGTGGTTTTAAAAATTTTGAGGTAAGCCAGAATGTCAGACTCACCAAGTGTATTTTAGGAGGCATGCGCCACATTTAAATATCTTTTTTGTCGAATCGAATTTTGGAAAAGCAGGAAATGACGCACAAAAGAAACGACCAATGATCATTTGTATATACGTCATAACACAGCACAAGCAACTGCACTCCAAGTGCGAAACATTCCAAATACTCCTGCACCGTTGTAATTGAGTGAAGTGAGTGATATCTGCACTTATGGACGTTTTTTTATGATAATGCAGGAAGTACGTTAAGGTTAGTCTGTAGTCCGAACTCATTACGGTTTTGAAACTTGACCTGTACTCCATTTATTTTCCAAAAGGTTATCTCGGATCGTTCATTACCAATATCAATTGATACAGGTTATGTTGAGAAAAGTGTTCTCTAGGAATGAAATCTTAAAATATCTCACATCGGGATTTTTTGTACAAAAAGGAGTTTTTTTAAGTTAAAAAATGATTTTATTAATTTTTTCAACTGGGAGCAATTACGATGAAAAGACAATGTTTTCTTCTGAGTGAGTTTCATTTACAAAACTGGCAAATGGTAGAAGAGTCAGGAAATTTTTATTTGGACTTGCTTTGTTTGTTTGTAAAAGTAGGGCAATTGAGATAGCTTTGCTGAGCTGGATCATGATCCCAATCAGAAATTTTATTTTGCCGAGGTTGAGCCACAGACTGACCGCGTCTCATCGACGCGATCCATCAGCGACTCATACTAAACAAAACATGCTTTGACGAAATTTTTTCGATCGGGATCTGTTGGTCATATTTACGAGTGTCATTCTGAGAGTTAATCTGATCATTTTTACTTATTTTATTAGGCAATCAAGCAAAAGTAACAAATGAAAGGACAGTTACAATGATAAAAATTAGAAAAAGTTGAGAAAATGAGGTGTCAGAAATTGTCGATAATGATACAATAATATACACTTCCATATACTGGAAAGAATAACCGCGAATGACCGCAAGGTCGACAATGTCAGAGGCTACCTATACAGGACATCTACTTCTTGAACTTACGGCAAAGTGCTTCTTTGAATGCACTGTAATAAAAGTACAGTAAATTTACTGGCCATTTGCAGTAATTGCATATTTCCAAAGTTAAAATACGCCCTGTTAATGACATTTATGCCAATTATAGACTGTTGATTGACCGTACCTTCGCGGTACGTTCCATCAACACCCCATATGTGGCCAAAAAAAGTTAATTTAAATTTTTTTAATACCGCCAAGTAAAATTGCTGTATAAGACCAGTAATTTTGTTGCATTTTTGTTACAGTGTCGTTTCATCTATCTGTAAAGAGTTAAGCTGAAGGCCACGTTCTTAAGCATATATGTAGAATTAAATGCGTTTATGACATGAATTTTTATAATTTTGCAAAACGGGAAACTCTCTCGCCCTCTTTATTAGTAAACCTTTGATGCTACTCACCAATACATTATCAATAGTTATCTGTTTGGCCACCAATTGTGCCGTTCAGTACTTCACTGAACGGCTGATCCACAGTCATCGTAAAGGTACAAGGTCTCGCGGCAGGGCACAAACTAGCCTCTTAAGAAACATAACAGCAAATAATCCCTTCCCTCAGAAAAAAATTGAAGCTCATCACAGTTAGGGCTGGGCAAAACCGATTTATTTGAAATTTGAATCTGATTTTGATAAGTTTTTTGAATCGGATCGAATCATCAATTCTATACCAATACCAAATATGCCATACTTACTATTAGAAATTGTCTCCATCATAAAAATCAAGAAATTTATAGATACGAATTACTAATATCATAATAAAAGGTAATGTACGTTTATATCACACTCTATGTTTGAGAACCAATAGTTTTTATTTTAATGACATAATTTTGCAAATTTTTGTTCCTGTGACCAATTCACGGCTGATTCGAAGCAATTCAGGTTCGAAGCGATTTGAATTGCCGAACAGAATTGTCCGGCCCTAATCACAGTGATATTAGAAGGGTTTTTCACTTACAAATTGACGTTGATTTGGAAATTCGCCAATGACAAACTTGGCATTCGTGATTGAATTGTGAAAGTATTTAACCTGCTAATACATGAGACTTTCAATTACTGTTTTCCGTTGACGTCTTACTGGCTGATTACTTTGGAGAAAAAGTGGTAAATTTTAAGAAATTCTTGAAGTAATTGAATTTGCGGTTGCACAGAAATGATGCTGCGGTTTAACGGATGCTAATTATATATAATTCGGAAAATAGTCGGCCACTGATGTGACACAGTTAAAGGATTATTCATTGAAATTTGCATAAGGCCATGAAACCAATAAGATCAGCGCTAATTGGTTAATTTTATTGCTAAATAACCAAATAGCTGGTTTATTAATAACTTTATCTCTAAAAATAAACAAATATTAATTCAATATTTTTTAATAAAGTGAAGTTGATTATCATTCCTGCCACATGATTCTATGATGATGACGTGATGATTTTTTGTGTGACGTCACTTTATATTTTCTTATAAATTCGAATATTTTCAAAGAAGATATATAAATACGTTCAAGAAACCCTGTGGGTACGGATTTTTGTATAATCCTCATTTCATTTGTGTTCTAAGAAGTGATAGATGGTTTTACCACTACCAATGGGCAGATACCACTCACTTCATTTGAACATGGCTGTTCAGTTCCGTTTGGGACGTTTTCCGCTTGAAGTGCAGTTGCTGGTACTATATCTATTTCGCAGCTCTTTGTTATATCAGTTGAACAGCAACAAGTTGCTTTTTTTGGCACTGCTGCCGACCTTGCTCAGAGGGAATTCATTTAAACAAGATACCACACAGAATCCCATAGCCCGACCGCTAAAATATATGACCAGACACTGAAGTCTGCGTAGAAAGCATTTCAGGCAGCACTGCGCAGCTTTAATTGAGTATAGTGAGTGGTAGCATTGAACTCAAGCCAACAATTTTTTCCAGTGACTTACCTGGGTGAACAACTCCGAGCAAGGATTAACGAGCCGGAATTCGAACCCGAGATCTTAGTCTAATATAGGTTACAGCAAAACGATGACGAAATCCATCTTACATTCAAGAATACAGAAAGTTCAAAATGTTTACTGCTCTAATCGGACATATGCGATATGGCTTTCCCAATAGCTTTTTGAACTATTTTAATTTATCTCATATTATATCAAATTTTGTTATAGATTATCAATTTTACTAGCAATGAACACAAATAAGAACAACTTATCTGTGAATATCACGACTCTGTTTATTTTGGTCGCATTATCATCTACATGTCTATCTCTGCCGCAGAACGTGACTATCTCATACGGCGAAATTACAAACACAAACCGACCAGTAGGCGATGCCCAAGAGAAAAGATTAGTCGCATGCTCTGTTCTGAATCCGTTGGTATTCCGGGGCAACTACTCCGTGCAAGATAAATGTTGTCGAATTTTGCATAAAACATTTTTAAAGAAATGGAGAAAAGTGGACCACAAATTAGGCGAATGGTTGAACTTGCTTAAACTATGGAATTGTTCACAATTTCGTGAAGAATGTGAGTCACCGACATTCTATTTCAACGAGTTTACAAATACTTTATACAAACGATTTTGTGACGCACAGCAATTTGAAGAGCAATGCAAAGAAAAGGTCAAATTTGGAACTATCAAAAATGACTTGTCTGATGAAGGCTCAGGAGTTGACCCTGACGGAAACTTACCTAATGCCCACAACAAGTCGATAATCGATGAGAGTGCTTTGAAAATTAGTTTGCCGAAAGATTTGACACTGAATAAAATGTTAGACCCCTGTGTTCAATCGTCGTTAGTTGATATTAGAAGCGTAAAACGACAAGAGCAATATTTTGAGTTGAAAGTTGGAGATCTACCATTCTGTGAGATTGTTTGGTGCGCTCTTCCAGCTGAAGTATTTTTAACAGAAACGATCTCAGTCTCTGTTTGTATGCCTACGAGGTGAGTTCTATTTCATGCTTTTTTGTTAGGCGATATGGTGATTGAAATGTCTAATTCTTTCTTCATCATTCATTCTTGTCGAAGTCTTCTTCATTTTTTGTTAAGTATGAGTCACTGATAGATCGCGTCGTTGAGACGAGGTCCATCTGTGGCTAATGCTTAGCAAAAAAAAAATTCTGATTTGGGGATGTCTTTATAATTGTCCTAACGTATTTCCTGCGCGTTGAGGGAGGTGACGAGCAATTGGTAAAGACTAGATTACTCTGTGCAGATAACACTAAAAATTACTATACCAGCTAAGTTCTGGAACAAAATGTTTTTTTTATAATTCAGCTTGCGGGCTTTTTTGCACAAATAGCAAATTGCATTAAAAGCTCCAAATCAAACGAGTTCTTAAGCCTCTCATGGTAAAATTTATACAACGGAACCTAATTGAATATAATGCATTCAGACATAATTCAATTTTGGCAAGCTGCACATATAGCCTCCCGTGTTTGATTTTTGTCCACCGATGTTGTTCTCTAAACGCTGTTGTTCCATTAACATCATTATATGTTTAAATAAAATTAGTATAAATTGCTTCATCGAACGCTCAAACTCCGTTTTAGTTAGGCTCACAAGATAATTTTTAAGAATGAAAAGGCACAAAACTTTTAAATATAAATATTTACCTTCAGATGCAAAGTTAACATGTACGTCTTCATGGCGTTCGCTGGACTTCTGAGCCTGGCAATTGTTGGTACAAATCTCACTGTACTTATCGTATTTTCAAGGAAGAAACAGGCGATAAACAGCCAGCGATTGTACAAGATATCTCTCGCTGTTGCTGATCTATTTGTGGGATTGATCGTTGTACCAACGATGATAAGTACGATTTACGAAAGCTTCAACTTTCAACATGAAATTGTGGAAGAAGTTGATGAATACGGTAGAACCGTGACCACTATCACCGATGTTTTATCATCTTATGAGTTTCTAGGAGTGTCAGGATTCTTTACGACGCTTTCCCTATCCGTGTCTATATACACGCTCATGGTAGCTAGTTTCGATCGACTTATGGTTGTTTACAAACCGCTGGAATACAATAAATTCCGCGCAATATCGATGGCAAAGGTTTCGATAGGGCTTGTTTGGACGCTGTGCTTAGTATTCTCCTTGCTACCATTTGTTATTGAAGGTCTGTTTTACACGTTCATAGCATCTGTAGTAGTGTTACTTGGAGGTTCACAAGCTCTGATCGTGTATTCCATTATCATGGTCATTCCTTTGTTCATAGTGTGGGGAACAAATATCTCAACATTGTTGCTCTTCAAGCGAAACGCCGGTGAAGCCAGAATGCCAGCATCAAACGCACAAATCAATCCAAACAAAGCTGAGAATCAGCTCGTAAAGACTCTATCGATTATGGTCGGCGTATTTACTCTCTGCCTCATCCCTTTGGTGCTTCTAACAATTTCGCAATTTTTTGTGAGCGGAATTTATTTGACCGATCCAAAAAATTTCAATCAAACTACGTCATCAATCATGATGTCATTAGAAGCTGCCACTGTACTCATGCTAATGTCCAATAGTTTGTGGAATATATTTATATACAACGGAAGAAGCGCTGAATTCAGAGCAGACAGCAGAGAACTCTATAAAAGTTTGTTTTTCAAGATACAGAAACGTCTTTGTTGCTGTAATATTCAACCCAAGCAGAAAAAATCACCCCAGAAAAATACAATTTCTACTTCGAATTCCAATGAACAGACAATGTCAACAGCAGTCCAGAATTCATCTGCCCAATCTAATTCCACTGCTTAGCAATAGCAAAAAGGAAATGATTCTCTATGTTGATGAAAAATCAGCATTTTCTAGTTTTGAAAAATGCCACAAAAACAGATGATTTAAGATATATGAAAAAAAATTATTATTCTAAATTCACTTTTTCACGTTTCTGGTTTATTTATTTATTTCACGTATTTATTCAATTTTATCTCTCAAAATTATCAGCTTAGAGTTACCTCAGTGTAATATATATTTACTAATAAACAGACATCAGAGAGACTCTAAGTCTTACTTCACAATTATACAAATTTATTTCTCTCACCTTTCGTCAGACGAAACGTTACAGAAATAAATTTGTGTAAGAGTGAAGCAAGACTTTGAACCTCTCTAGTCAATCAGAGTTAGTCTTTCTACTATATCCTACTGCATGCGGATCTGCAAACACAAATGCATAGAGAAGGGTTAAGTAGTTTGTTAGTCCACGTCTCCTATAGACCCAATCGTACAAAGAGAAAAATTTGTTATAAAAGCAAAACAATTTTGTATTTTAATAATTTTTACATTTCTGCGGAAAAGCACTAAGTAAATCATGCCTAGGAAAGTCTATTTTGACGAGCAATGTATGACTAATAAGAGCATGGTCTTTATTCCTAATATTATCAATCGAATGGCGTTCCGATTATAAACACTGTGTGCATGCATTTGCACTTTTTATCAAAATGATTCATGAATTCAATTGTTTGAATCTTAGTTTCAAAAATTATTTACTCGTCTCACCGTGTTAAATTTTTTCAATTTCCCTTTTTTGTTCTTAAGTTATCTAAATCTATTTTCATTTTCAATTACCCATCCAATTATTTTTATTATCGAATAATATGTGTAGTGGTTTTACCATCGCTCAGGGCCGATGGTAATGCTCTTTACTATGGTAATTAAGATTCTGTTTATTGTGTTTTCTGCTGTGCAGTTGCTGGTACTTTATGTTGTATTAGCTGTTTGACATGTGCGTGGCCGTTAGTTAGCTCCCTTCAGGCACTGCTCTCAACCTTGCGCAAACTTCTATAAAAAGAAAAAAATACCACAGTCATATCAACCAGAATAATAACAGCGGCCACTTATAGGTGACAGGGTTACAATTATCGGAAAGATACGATCTTTTCCTGTTCGGCTTAGCCTACCCAAGTTATTACACCATGGGTTGAGTCGGACTCGCCTGCTTTGTCGAGATTCGAGTGCTTTATGTACTGGTCTTAATTAGCATTTTTATGACCACTCCTGACCAAAGCCCTGTCCAAGCGACCGCTTATATACGAACGGGGTTAGAGGTTTTGCGGAAATAGTTCTTTCGGTTCGGTCGAGCCTGCCCAAGTTATTACACTCTAGTTAAAGTGGTGGACTTGGATGAGCTAGTGGAAATCGAGATGAGACTCAAACCTTTGGCGAGATTCAACTGTGACATGTGTTTGCCCTGATTAGCATTTCATTGAGATCCTCAACGCTAGCTTCATTATGGTTTTTATCATCACTATTCTATAACGTTAAACATCTAAGCTCTTTTCTATATTGTCTTCCTCGTACAATATTATTGTTGCTATTTATTTATTCTCTGTTTACATGGTGTTTTGTTGAAATAAAGTATTTTTTAGGGTGAAATTGTCCATTATTTTTGGTCGCTGTTAAGCATTAATGAAGAACGGAGATTTGAAGAATACTATGAGGGTCATGTGTTTATCATGTTGACATAGCTGGTTAGAAATCTCGGATTCGGGTCACGGAAGGTTTGTCTCGTTAACCCAAGCCTACTACTCAACCCAAGGTGTAGTGAATGGAGTAGACCTGGGCCATGTCTTTCTACACTGTATCTTCTTACAGCACTAATCTTCCTCCTCCATAAGTGCCAGCATGTCCACTGGTGATACATTCAAACGAGTATCTATAAAAATATTGAATTTGTGTTGTCATTTTAATATCTTCCGAATATTGCGCGGTGAAGAATATGAATTAGGAAGTGATAGCGAGAGCTTGGAAATTGTCCTAAAGTATTTCCTACATTTTTCAAGAGGCGACTAAAAAGAAACACTTACTAGATAGTTCTATAGCAATATGTAGCACGTGTTTCACGGAACACTGTCGCCCTAAGACAGATACCACTCACTGTACTTTACTATAATGGTTCAGTTCCATCTGTGGTGTTTTACGTATATATTGGTTGTTGGTTCTTTCTAGCTTAGGGCAAACTTCAATAAAAATTGCGCTATCGTAAAGGGCAGGTACCACCCATTTTAATTCATAATTCAGCCTTATTTCCATATTTTCTGCAGAGGGTTTAATTTCTGTTTTTTATTTATTGCGCTCTTTGAATTTCAGCGGTTGGTAGTTAATGACCTCCGCGCGCTGTTAAATGTCGGCTAAAAAATATTCTTCTTTTCAAATGAGCTTTATTGTTTCTACAATTGACGATTTTACTCATCAGGAAATCGTAGGAACAATTGATGATGTGATGATTTCCTTTGAAGCAAAAATAATTTGTCCAAAAGGGACGGAAAATAGCCTTACCATTTACATTTAGGTCTTGAAAATAACAAGCATCTTTCACTGTAACTGAGCATTTGTAACAAAAGTACAGTGAATTTACCGGTCATTTACAGTAATTGCAGATTTCTAAAGTTAAGTTAAAAAACGCCATGTTGACGAGATTTAGGTCAATTATGGACTGTTGAGGGACCGCACCTTCGCGGCGTGTCTATCAACACCCCGTATTTAGAAACAAAAGTCAATTTTGAAGTTTTTTTTTTTATACCGCCGAGTAAAGTTTCTGTCAAAGACCAGTGATTTTGTTGAATTTTTTGTTACAGCATGACTCATCAAGACAATTGAGCTTAACTCATGGTTTTCATCTGCACTCAATACTCGATAAATACAGAAAATTTCGTGAAAAATGAGAATATTTCTTTTGGAATTTTGATCTATCAATTAGAACAACCTAGATTAGAAGAAATCCACTTTACATTTAAATTTCGCTCCAAATTGGTGGAAAACTTAAAAGGTGAAATTACATACAATGAAAGACAAATAACTTCACATATATAGTTCACGTATATGGTTAAATATTTCAGACTGAATGCCTGTTGTGAGGTGCAGTATCTGCCCTGTCGAATCGACGTTTTTTTCGTAGGGTGCAATCCTTCAGTGGCACATTTGGAAAATCAAAATGTCTGATTATCAGGCGTCAACTAATCATGTGTGACAATAAAACACATAAAAACAACACGATAGTTATTACGAAATACCATTATTTTTTACAGAAAAAGTACAGGGAGGCGATAATAGAACGAAAATATAGAAAACATGAATTCGAATATTAGAAAAGGATTCACATAGTAAAGCTTAAAGGCATTCATGATTAAATGGCAGCATTGGGTATTTTGCAAAACGTCACAAAATGAGCTATATAACCAAAACTAGAGTCGATTAAGTGTTAATTAGGAATTAGTATTTTTAATTCTAAGTGCACATTTGCCATCATCTCCAACAATGTTATTTTGTTTAGTATGGGCTGCTATACGTTACGCTGTCGAGGCATATCCGTTTTACATATGGTGCTGAATCGCAGTAAAAATTTTTCTGTCATACTATGTTTTGTTATGCCCGAGTCACACCACCAATGCGCGCTTCATCTGTGGCGCATACTACACAGAATAAAATTTGGTATTGGTATCAGTGTGAATATCTCAAGTCTCAAAAATTTTCATCTAAAAATAGAACAAAAAAAAAATCTTCAATGACTCGGCTGGGCTTCCATTTTGTCGAACACGAGTCACAGATGGACCACGTCTTGGAAGTGTAATTCAGCGTTGGTATCTATTTGGAAAACTTTTTTATTCCAGAAATATCCGATGCGATCTTTCAGTCCAATCACGACCTAATTCTTGTAGATTTAATTTCGGCAAATCTAGAAATAGATGTATCGCGCCGTGGAGGCGTAGGCCATCTGTGACTTATGCTTGTCAAAACATCCCTTGACCAGAAATTTTTGTACGTCCAAAAACCAACGAAAATTGTGGCTAAATTCCGTATTTTCATTTCTTAATGGAGTCTTACAAAGACAACATAAGAAATAAATAAAGACATCGACAAGCTTAAAAAATAAGCAACAAAGTTGTCAAAGTATAGTTTTAATGATTTACTAACACACCGCAAAACGCTCAACAAAAATAAATGTATCGTTTATGTCAGGGTAGTCTCAGCGCAAAGTGCAAGGTATCAATAAACAAAAAGAAAAACATGGAAATACAAGATATATTGACTGTTATAGCTGCAGAAGAAAAACCTATTTCAAATCGCTATACTTGGGGTTTGTGATTATTGTACCGTTATTATTTGAAGTTACTGTAATATGAGAAGCGTTTGAGATAGCTGCCGATGTTCGCCTGTCTCTAGCAGCTCTTGCTGAGTTCCTCATTAATTTAGATTTTAATTTGGCTTTGGTCACATTGAAAAGTCTCTTACAGGCTGTACGGAATTCTTTGCTTCGTATGTTGTATATAAAAAAGTTTAACAAACTGTTCGACATGAAAAGCATGCAAAATACAATCTCTAGCGAGGTCACGAGTTCTAGAGTATCTTTGTTTAACTCAGCAGGGTAGAAGGTGTTTATCTCAGTCAATACAAAATGAAGCCCAATGACAATTGACATAGGTAAAAGGCATAATAAATAAGCTGCAACCATTATCGTTAGAGTCTTTGCAAGTCGATTTTCGACACTGATAGACCGCACTTTTGTACCAGAGGAGATAACCTTTGGTCGCGCTTTTGCATTTTTCTTCGAAAATACATACGTAGCTACGTGGGTAATGATTGCACAAAATATCGGTATGAGAAATGCTATAGAAAGAATGATAATTTCCCCGTCTCCGGAAATAAAAACAAAAAGTGCCGCAATAAAACGATATTCAAAGTTGGGGAGCACGATTGGTATTAGAGAAAATATCACAGCCAATATCCACACAGCGATAGATATTTTAATAGATAGGGATTTCGCTGTGTATAAATTGTACCGTAGAGGTCTAAAAACGACCAAGAAGCGATCAAAACTCGCCATAACCAATATATACACCGAGACAGAATTTGATAAAGTTGAAAAGAAACCTATGAAGTTAAAATAATTTGTGTTAAAGCTTCTTATTTCCAATAGTGGTGACGTAGAACCTGGATCCGATCCTTGAGTTCGGAGAGACATTGAAGGCATGTATGCTCTGCGCATCGTTTCTATTACTGTTGGAAAGACAAACATTCCGATGAGTAGATCAGCTATCGCTAGAGATATCTTATAAATTCCTTGACTGTCTCTTAGTTTCTTGTTCTTCCAAAACACGACAATTGCCACAATATTCGTGAAAGTACTCGCCACACTCAGCAATCCAGCCACGACCATTAGCACGACGATATTAGCCCGGCATCTGAAAATTCGAAGAAAAAAAATAGAAAGTTATTACAATCGACTCAGCTCAATGACTTATTGGCTATAGGGCTATCGGTTCACCGCTATGTGAAAATTGCAATAAATGTTTAATTGATGTGTTATATATGCTCGAAAAAATAATAGAAAGATTTTTTTACTTAAATTTTCAAGCATGATACACAAATCACAGATATAGATATATTTACTATATACCTTATACAATTACCGAGAATGAAAAATATATTTACTGCACTTTGTCACAGTGCAGGTAGGGTATGAATCGAAGATGTCGAAAGATAAACTTCGTTTCCAAAGTCTTGATATCTCTACTTTAAAAGAATCCAGTAGGATGCAATTGTATATTCTGTGATCCGTTTCTGTGAATCTGATTTTTTGTATTTTATACTCGAAACTTAACAGACTAGACAAATCAATAATAAGCCAGCTTGGAGTTTTGTCGGGAGATTTTTGAGTTAATCAATTAGTTAATTAGTGAGCCAATGACTACGTCGAAGACTGTCACAATAATTGCGGATTTTCTATCATTGATTCTATTGTACATGTTTCGACATAAAAACTATCAGTAATAGAATTCAAAATTTCTGGACAATAAATATATATGATCGCTCACAATAGAACTGCGATTTGAATATCCATTTAATCTCGATAGTTGTTGACTTGTGATAGTATTTTGAAATCAACTTTAATATAATCAAGATTTAACAAAATTTGTCTTAATACGTTTTGTTAGGTATGAATGACTGGTGGACAACGTCACGAGGTCCATCTGTGGCTCTTCCTTGACGAAATAAAATTTCTGATTTGGGAGCAGCATCTGAAAGAAACCAACTAGCTATACTGATTAAAATCAATCTCAGACCATGTCTTTTTTCATGCATGACTAGAACTAGGCGAATCAATTCGGAGAATCGATTCGAAGGACAAATTATTCGAATCAATAATGAGTTATTCACAGGGAAAACATAGAAAATGTGAAATTATCATATTTTCAGAAAACAATTTTTCCAAATTTATTTGAGTCGTGAAAGTTATTTTCAGAAATGATGGATAAATTCTTTAACATTCTTGTGTCTATAAATATTAGTAAACTTGCACTATTACTTCTTGATTTTCATAAATTATAATGGTAAAAGCAGAATTTTTTTTCTACCTATGTGGAATTAGTGATTCGATTCGAAAGAATCATTCGATTCAGATTCGAATTCTCGATGATTCAGTTTCGCCTAGCCATATGCATGAACAAAAACATAAATTTTAGCAATGCTCACCTCGCAGGCATACATATCCATTCAGAAATATCATACTTTTCGAAAGCTTCAGAAGTGAATCCGCACCAGACGATTCCGCACATTGGGGCCTGAGTTTCTTTTACTTCAAAATACCCTGAAGAACTATCAAGATTAATCAATGCTGCTTGTACACAAGGGATTAACATTTCGTCCAAGTTGAGAGATGATCGGTTGATGTCTTGAAGCAAACTCGACGTATTTTTGGAATCGTTTGTGTAATCGTCGTCTTTATGTGTTTCCGAGCCACTATATTCCGGATCATCTTGTTTCTCCAATATTTGTAAAAGAGTTTGTTCACATTTCACCATAAAATAAGTTTCGTTACAAAATCGATCATAAGTGAGACTATTAAACTCTGTAAACGCGTACGTCCTCTGCCCACACTCTTTGTGAAATTGAGAACATTTCAAGTCTCTTAGTGCACGTAGAAAATCACTTAAATGTACCAGCACTCCAGTCCACTCCATTCTGAATGAAAAGTCAATTTCGTCACAACAATAGTTTCGGTCTTCTTCTTCAGTGATCAGAGTAAAATTCATGTCGTGAGAACAGTTCAGCCTTTCCCGTGGCGGTTTGGTGACGCTTTTTTGAAGCGCTGTTTGAGGTGTTATGAGGTGCGTGTGATGTTCCGATTCAACATGGACCATCTTTTGAGCAAAATCATTCTTTTTAGAGGGTCTGGGATCTTCAGAAAGACAAAAACGCACAAAACACGAAACTACTAATAATTTCAACTGCATCTTTGAGCAGATACTAAACTGAACTGAAACGAAAATATTTTTGATAATTAAAACAGATTGTTTCTGATCAATTTATGCTAAATTTATCAAAGCCAACAAATGAACAATACTGGGAAAACTTTTGTCGTTTCTGATTAAAACCTTCTATTGAATAAAACTTGCCCAATTTAGAAAAATCCCAAGAACATCGTCTGTACCGTATGTCACACGAATGCTATGTCGAGCTTCAACGCGTCACGTCATGTTTGGGTTCTTGTTGTCATGTTACGTCACATAGTAACTATCTAATATTATAATATGTTTGATCAAGTATGGACAAGTGATGGATCGCATATTTGGGGTGCGATCCATCACTCGTCCATACTTGATCAAACATATTAAGAACGAACATCATAATCAATAAAATTTTCTCCAAGTATGTTTATAAACAATAATTTAATCCTCTCTTTCAACAGAAACATTCCGAAAGAAATATTTTATTTCAATAGAATTACCTAATTTGAATGCAATCCATTCACTTATTAATAGTTATGCATATATAACCTATATTCGCGTTATATTTATTTTACTAAATCAACAATAACTATTGTTAGATGTCGTACTTTATAGACTCATATAATCGATCATGGAATGACACAGACATAGAAGCGTTGCATGCGTGCGAATTTTGCTGTCGTGAACTGTGGTCATACTGTTAGAAAAATCGTGAAGTAGATTGATACTTTAGGCGACAGGCCAGTTTTCTGATGCCTGCTACTCTTTGGTATTCAGGTCGACGCCAGTATTTTCGGTTGAGTTGGTTAAGCAACATGATGTTGCTTGGAAAACCGATGGTCCGATGTTTGGCATTTTTTTGCCACTGGTCGTATCATTCAGCAAATTATTATGCCAATTGCTCAAATTCCCGTTTCGGCTTTTGCCTGGCATACATACACCCAACTGATTGATTGATTCACAAAAAGAAAGACATTTAGACCAATGAGTGCAATAAAAAACATCGCGTGGTGCAATTTATGAAATTTTCTGCGGCAGTGGCCGACTACTTCTGTTGCCGTTGGTTCTTTGTTATTTCTATCCTTGCTTCGGATATGGCTTATTAGAGCTGAAGTTTTTTGAAGTGAGTGCTGATATAATACATATATAGACATTCATCAAATAATTTCGGTACAAACACAATCACAAAAATTTCACAGGTCTGTCCAGAGTCATTATAGAATGATTTCGAGGTTTTGAAATTATTGTGAAATTGCATATTTTCTATATTGTGATTTGAATCCCTATTAATTGTGATTGGGGATCATCATTTTTGTTGAATTTTGAAACTCAAAACCATTAGTTTACATAAAAGATAAATTATTTTTAAGCAATCAACGAATTTATCCCTAGCTACACCCAAATAAATAAAAGCCAAAATTCAGCTTTCAAAGTATGATAACTGGATTTATAGGCAATAAATTTATGAACACTTTTTATGTTTAACATGAAGAATTAAAATCCGGCACCTATATTATTCATGACCGAAGAACGACCGGATAAAAAATACGTATATAGACTACCACGAAACCTTGTAATCAGAAATAGTCATCATAACGAAGCCGACAGATTTATTCAAGTATATAAACTTGAATAAACTACAAAAGATCATGGCGGATATTCATTTATTGTGGTTTGCAGCTACTTGCCAAATTCCGTGGGAAGAGCCGTGCTCAGCGCCAAAACTGCTGAGCATTGAACCATCGGTGTTCTGAATATATTATCGTCCTTTAACTAACTGAACTACCGAGCAGGGATTATAAATGACAGAAAAGTCATAAAAAATGATATAATTTTGTGAGTTTGAAAAATACGGAATAAACAAACAAATATTTCCGATTAAACACTTGACTCATACAACAACTATAACCTTTCGCCCCTAAAATCAAATATTTGACTCCTGAGTCATTTCCGGCGGCATATATTTACATCTTGGTTCCTTAGATAAGATGTGAGTCACAACTATTCCAAGACACAGAGAGAGCATGCACCACGTACTCCCATGTTTAATTCACGTTTAAGGACAACTTGCGTAACCCATATGCTTTTTGTAATCGCACTTATACAAAATACATGCCTTGCGCAATCCCACGTCTGGGGCAATTTCGTCCACACATGCCGTTCCTATATGATCTATTTTTGAATCGCTTTCCAAATCACACGATTTTGAATGGATTCCTGATTCTACTCGGAATTTAATGAAAACTTTTATTGAAATATTTTTTTTGAAATGTTTATAAGATTACTTCATGTATTCGACACAATTTTCGGACAGAATTTGTAACTTTGTCTCATCAGTCCGAATATCACAATGAAGTATTCAAATCTATTCCAATCTTGAATATAAAAGCCAGAACATGCCTCACCCCTCTTGTTGGTATAAATAAAAATATCGCATAAATTGTCTTCAAACAAATAAGCAAAGCATGTTCTTGTTCATTTCACGTTTTTGGGTCGCTACGGGGTCAATAGGGCTGCAAATTGCAAAGCAATTGGAATTAAAACAATCAGAATCAAACGACTTTGAATTTAGAAAAATAATGACGATTTTTATTCTCAATTTTTGGTACTAAATCGGTAAAACAAAAGATATCCGACGAATTTTTCCGGTCAAAACGATTTATGAATAATGCAGATTCTCAGAATAAAATATTGGAGTCAATTCCGATATTGATTCAAAAGTTGCAAACCTGATATTTTTTTTTCGTCACAGCCAAAAAAACGAAAATTCTAATCACGATAAAAAAAATATGAGGAACATAGCTACATTTTTATTTCACGCTTAATTGCATGGTCAATACAATTGACGGTTTTATAAACATTTATTTGCGGATGGAGGATCAAGTCAGAGCATTTTTAATCAAGTCTTTTCGAGCCTGGTCCAATTCGAACAAATGATGGGGATATTTGATGAATAAATTTTTTTTCCTATTTTCAACGGCGTCGGTAAAATGCAGCATAAAAAACTAAAAAACTATAAAAAACTATCTTTGGTCAGAATGTTTTCCGAATCAAGCCAAATAACAATATAGAGCACTCAAATAGAATTTATTGAAAAATCGCAAACGTCTTGTCAGCGAATACAGGCAAAAAACGGATTGTTTTTGTCTATTGTATCAAATATAAAAGTGAAAGATTATCAACACCCAGGGCAGACATACATCACTGCACTTTACTAAGTTCCTCGCCGAAGAGACGCGGTCCATCTGTGATGCAGGTTTGACAAATTAATATTTCTGATTGGGTTCAATATTAGATGAAATTACAACTTAGTTGTTGTTGGTTGTTGCTTGATCAGGTGCTGCTTTCAGCCTTAATTAAAAGTGAATTACAATAAAAAAAAAAAATGGTTCATTGGTATTACGCTCAAAAGACATAGGTTCAATGTTTATTTTTTGCTCCGTTAGCCAGGCTAAAATTCCAGAAAAAGTCGAGGACATTCAATTTCTTCAAACCAGCTTTAACTCTACTATACTTTCTAAAATCACAATGCACCAGTAACATTGCTCGACAACGTAACTTTGCTATCATTGATGTACAAAATATATATTTTTACATTGTTCGCGTAAAAATATTCAAGCTTTCCTCGCCAGCACTATTACAAATACTTTCAAAATCTGTTTCCAATATACAATTTTTATAGCAAATATGCACTCGATACGTGACCGCAGCATTAAAAATTTATTTCAGTTTTTCTTTACGATCTTTGTAATTCATACTATAAAAAGAATAGATTCTAATCTGTAATTTCAACTTTATCTGAAACATATCACAAGGAAATGGAAAGTAAGCAAAGTGAATGTATGTATTTTCGTATTGTCGAGGTTTATGTTTTACGCATCGCGAAGGGCGACTAAAATGGACCAAATGCGCGGTAGAGCATCGCTCAGAGCAGATACCATTTACTTTAGTTATATTTCGATTTTATTCCACGTAGCTTATGTTTACCAATATATATAATTTCTGACTGGGGTGCACGCGATACTATAGTAGAACGTGTTTTGCAAAATAATGTTTTTTTAACCTTTTTTCTACTTTTCTATAGTTCAATTTCAACATGACATTACGCTTCTAATTTGACACTGCACCACATTAAATTTGGCTTGGGTAATTATAATATAAGATTAAGTAAATTTGAGTCACAAACAAGATTGGCTACCAATTTGCACCTACTTGATGTGGAGGTTTCACAATGTCACAAACAGTTTTATACAAGAAGCTTTTATCCAAGAATCCCTAAACTTTGGAATTACTTGCATTCCCGCTGCTTTCCTGGTCGGTTAAACCTACAAGGCTTTAAAACTCGCGTTAATAGATATCTATCAGGTTTGGGGTTCCTTAGTTCCTATTCGTGCATTTCATTTAGGTCTTTGCACTTTATTGGCTTGAGAAGAATTTTCAAAGTAATATGTCTTCTGTGGCCTTGCACTCTGAGCAAATTTTAATAAAAAAATACCAACGTCGGCACTCTTAGCATATTTACGATAGATTCTGATCAAAATTTTCATCAATCACGTCACGAACTTTGCATTGACTTGTTATTTAGCTGGAATTAATAGACATATCTGAGTAATATCATGAAAAAATTAATATATGCATTGTCTAGTCGGAAGCAGGAAGAAGTTATGTTTTGCACACAAGAATAATCTATAAACAAATCACAAAGTATGTTCTGTCATCAAAATTTTAACGAATCATTTGGAAACTCCGAATATCAATCGCACAGGTCTCGCACTTTGTATGAAACAATTTGTCTGTTTTAGCAGATCAAACCTCAAATTATGTTTTGAGGTTGTGCGCGATCTTGGATTTAGAACATCTCATTTTTGATAATCGCACATCTGAATGAACCACACCGATCAGGGCTAGGGCTGGGCAATTCGATTCTGTGATTCGAATCGAATCGAAGCACAATTTATTCGAATCAATCATGAATCGTTAATAGAAGCAAAAACTTGCTGAATTAACATGAATTATCGTTTTTAACGACAAATGGTCAAATTTGACCATAATTGATAGCATTTTGCCCTTAAAATATCAATTTGTTGCTCTTAGACAATGTAGTATGAATTGAAAAACTCTCTAAACTATCAATTTCTTGACAACCATGATGCAGACGAGTTATAATAGCAAAAATGAAATACTGGATATCTACCCGGAATGAGTGATTCGATCCGTTTCGAAAAAAATATTCAAATCAAATTAGAATTCCAAATGATTTGGTTTTGCCCAGCCCGAATCAAGACCATGTACCAGATGCCAATTATAGGCGAACGAGAATAGTTGTATTGGAAAGTTATGAACTTTCCGTGTTGAAAGAGCATTTGCTGCCCTTCTCAGCATTGGAGAGTGTGATTGTTCATCTGTTTCATTCATATAAGTAATAAATATTCTATTTGATTTCTACCTTTGTAAGTCATTATTTTCATTTGTTCGAAAACGAAATTAGGAAGTTATTATAGAATCATATCCCTATGTCAAGTTATTTACCACGTTAAATACTGCAACTGTACTTTACACTGCATTATTTCACTTTTTTATTTTAAAAACACGGTACGTGCAATACAATCAACCAGTTAAATAGATGCAACAATAGTTGAAGTGCCAACAGACAATGAATGTCAATATAGGTGGAAATTCAAAACAACTAAAAATAGAAAAAAAAATATTTCATGTCTTTGCGGCCATTGTGTACTGGGCCCAATTTTTGAACAATGTACAATTTGTTTCAATATTGCTTACAATAAGCCAATTAGAATTCCTATTTACAGACGCCTGCAAGAAAAGTCAGCAATCATTTCACTGAAACTTATTTTTGGATAAATAATTTTTATCCACTTTAAAGTGTGGTCGCAACCCCTGCCTCTCACGAATCCTATCACTGTGATGTAACACTTCAAAACAAGAACGCCTTTTTCACAGATGTTGGGAGAAGGTCTGGGCAATTGAAATTGAAATCGAACCCAAGTACAACTCATTTAAATCAGTCGCGAATCGTTTGTAGGAACTTACGATTGCTAGGTAAAATTGAATTTTCAACTTTTTATGACAAAATAAAATCGATATCGGTCAATTTTACCAAAATCACGATGAACCTTCTTGTTTTCTTATCTTCCCTTTTCATACAATGAACTCGTATCCTCAATTTGAATTATATTTCAGCTTATCTAGCCAATACCCAACGTTATTTATGGATTGCTATGTTCCACAATGTACAATCTAACATGTCTACAATATCTTTTCTTTATATAGAAGTTCTCTCTTCGCAAGGCCGAAAGCAATGCCCAAAATAAGCTGACTAACAGGCGCTCAAATGCCAAAGAGCTACTAAAAGATAAAGTGTAGACGACTGCACTCTAAGGGAAAACATCCCAAACAGAACTAAACCACCAATGTAATGTTCAGGGAGTGATATCTGCCCTGGGTGATCTATTCAATCACAAGGCATTATTAGCAAACTGTCTCTGAAATACTTCGAAAAACGTCACTACCAAAATATGACTGAGAATATCAATTTCCACATCGATCCATCCCAACTAGACGCTTTTTGTTAAAAAATGCTTTGTTAAGTATGAGTCACTGATGGATCGCACCGCCGATGTGAGGTATAGCCATGGCTCATGCTTGACAAGAGCAAAGTTGAAATCAAAATAAGTTCAGATGCTCTAGATCAAAGTGCAATGTGGATTTTAGTTAGTTAGTTTTGAAATGATCATCATACTATAAATAAAATTTCATTTTAAACATCGGAAATTCGATCTTGATATCGAAACTGCTCTCAAATTTTAAAAACCATACTGACGAGGCTCGATTTCTATGTTTATTTAAATTTTGCCAAAAAAACAATCCTTCTTTTTGACAACGACTCGAGTTTTTCTAAGTATGTTATTTCGACAATGAAGATATCAACTCAGTACATAACCAATCAGAAATTTTATTTTGTCAAGCATGAACCACTGATGGATCGCGCCTGAACGTCGCGATCCATCAGTGGCCCCATGCTTAACAGAACTTGTAGTTTGTGCCTGGACATGACAAAACTAGTGCATGTCATGTTTTACGTATGGTATATACGTCACCTAATGACAATTTTTTTCGATAATTCAAAGTAATAATGATAATAGCGAGGAACAGAGATTCTATATTTAGACGATATCGGATTTTTATTGCTATTGCCATAATTTTAGGAAATGAAAGTATTAGAAATTACACTGAGGTTATGAAATCTACACCAATTTCTGAGTTATTGTTTTCTAAAAACGATAGCATTGAAAAACGGGAGAAAGGCGTAGAGGATCAATACTTCACACCATGATTTTAGTATCGCCTTTTCACACTGTGACAAAAATGCAGAAAATTTACCATTTCTTTGCAGTAATTTTTGTCATTTCAAAAACTATTTTTGATGAGATTCAAGAAAAGTGTGGGCAGTTGACAAACCAAATTGTGGGGCTGAATTTTACAACGAATCATATCATTTTGAATCTGAATTTTGAATTCAATTCAAATTTAAAATCAATATAAGACGGTTTAAGAAATTGACAAACCTAGGAAATCATCAACTTATTCGCCGATATTTGAAGTCAGTTCACCTTTGTCGAATAAAACCAAACCTTCGTATTTCAATCGTTCAAATCGGATATTTATCCGAATTGAATTGAATATTGTTTTCAAGATTGTCATCCTTAACTACCGAAGATTCCATGGAGCTGGGATAAAACAGCGTGGGATAAAATGTGACCGGGATAAAACGGAATCATCAATAGTTCGAGCACGATTGGAACATTTTTCCGAATCGGATCGAAACATCAACTTCCATAACAATAGAAATTGTCTAGTGTCACTACCATAATTCGTCTTATTATCACCATTAAAAAAAATGTGTTCGAATTTAACAAAATTAATGTAATTAAATTCTTAGAAATAATATATATTTTAACTTCACACTTTACCGGTAGGGTACAAATGAATCTCTAACTTCCAGAAGCTTATCAGACGAATTCCATATGTTATGAATGAAAACATTGACAAGTTTTACAATATATTTCAAAAGCGTATTTTCCGTTTGCGTATTTCAAATTGCATTCAATGATTCGGTGTGGGCGACAAAGATCAAAGTCGGTATATACTATGAAACTGATACGATCTACGGCAAGCATATACAGAATAAAATATTATTCAAACAAGCTTTGTCAAGTATGAGTTACTGATGACCACACCAGTAAGATGGGATATCGGGGTATTCGTTGCAACAGATCTAATTTCGTTATTGACCAATTTCCGATTGGTCATTTTGTATGAGATTTTGAAATAAATCAAAACTATAAAATTGCCATTCAAAAATTATTATGATTGCAGCACAATCATGCATATATACATACGCCGTACATGAAAAACAAAATTTCGTCAGACAACAATTTGAGGCGTTCCTGTTACCACACATCAAATTTCGTTATTGACCAATTTCCGATTGGTCATTTTGTTTGCGATTTTGAAATAAATTAGAACTTCAAAATTGCCGTTCAAATAATATTATGATTGCAGCACAATCATGCATATATACATACGCCGTACATGAAAAACAAAATTTCGTCAGATAACAATTTGCGGCGTTTCAGTTACCACAGATCAAATTTCGTTATTGACCAATTTCCGATTGGTCCTTTTGTTTGCGATTTTGAAATGAATTAGAACTCCAAAATTGCCGTTCAAATATTATTATGATTGCAGAACAATCATGCATATATACATACGCCGTACATGAAAAACAAAATTTCGTCAGATAACAATTTGCGGCGTTTCAGTTACCACAGATCAAATTTCGTTATTGACCAATTTCCGATTGGTCATTTTGTTTTCGATTTTGAAAGAAACTAGAACTCCAAAATTGCCGTTCAAATATTATTATGATTGCAGAACAATCATGCATATATACATACGCCGTACATATATTTCATACGCGTTTCGTTACCACAGATCAAAAATTGACCAAAATTGGTCCTTTTTTTGCGATTTTGAAATGAATTAGAACAAAATTGCCGTTCAAATATTATTATTTGCAGAACAATTTCAGTACATAAAAACAAAATTTTTCTCAGACAACAATTTGAGACGTTTCAGTTACCACAGATCGAATTTCGTTATTGACCAATTTCCTTATTGGTCGTTTTGTTCGTGAGTTTGAAATAAACTGCAAAATTGCCGATAAAAAACAATTATATAACCTAAGATCAAACATGACCCAAATGTGCTCCATACATAATAAAAGTAAATTAATGCAGATATCAATTTGGGGGTTTTGGTTGCCACAGATCTAATTTCATGATTACAGATCCAATTTCCATGATTGTCCAATTTATTTATTGGTGATTTTATTTGCGACTTTGAAATAAACCACCAAATAGCCGTTCAAAAATTATTTCAAATCAGAAAAACAATGTCTAAACAGGTTATGTTAAGTATGAGTCAGTGATGGATAGAGCCGACAAGGCGTGGTTCATCTGTGGCGCATGCTTGACAAAAATATCTTTGACTGAGAATAATATTTTACCGCTTACGCTTAAAATAAAGCTGGTATGAAAATATTAAACCTGGTCATAAACTAAAAATAAAAACAATTTCGATGTCACCAAAATTATGCGCATATATACGATGACGATTTTTGGTGAAAATAGGACATGAAATGGGTGTTGCGTATGGTAGAAAACTTAGGAGATGAATATACAAAAGCTAACCAGGCAAATATATACAGTTACGAATTCAATGAAAATGCTTCCTTTAAAATTTGTGGAACTCATGAAAAGCTATTAAATGACTGAAAAAGTAGAATATTATTTTTATTTCATCATCTGCGAGTAAATTACTGTTAAAAAAAGACTATTTAGTGCTTGTTTACCATTGTCTTTAATACAATAAGGAATCATTTATCGGATGCAACATCATCCGGATTTCAGGAATCGCCTAGTTTTATATAACAAACGTTGTAGTAGCGAAGATGAACCGTGAAATAAAAACGCAGCCTATGAGGTAAACTTTTCACACAGAACTGTGCAGCTGCTTTATAACAGAGTGCAATGGATGGATCTTACAAAACAATCAACCCCTTCTCTGTGCTTACTTACAACATGCAGGGAATACAATTGTAAACCTTTTCTATTCTCTACTAAAAGCTATTCTGGAACACAGAAAATTGAGCAAAAAGCATTGCGTGTGACAAATTTCCCTTACTTTCTAAATTTCGTATAGGCAGTAGTACTTCAATGAACCAGCGACTGTATTTCAGATGGGAAACTTTATCACTATAGTAATGTTCAGACTCCTATAACTCTCTTATTGGGTGTTGGGTATAGATTTGATAGGAGAGTATGTCTTTTCAACAACACTAAACCTTTAAATGACTGCTGGTTTGGAGTCTTGCTCAGGTTGATTCACTCAATAAAGAATCAAACGTGCGGATTAATGTGACCTGCCACAATATTGCATTCTACAATACATTCTACATTTTCCCACAAAACCACAATTCTTTCATTTATTTTAATTCGGACTCTTTGACTGTGGTTTTTGGAACAAACGTTTTATTTTGCGCCGCTTTTAAAATACTATAGTACTTGTCTGGACGTCGGAAGTTCGACCTTTTGAAACGATGTGCAATTTTAAGTGCTTATGAGTTGATTAATTACGTCAGCGTAATATATTTAGATATATATTCTAATATCAGTTAAAAATAGCAGACTAGCTTCTTAACATCCCGACTGGTTGAACATTTTGGGTTCGCGTCCTGGTACGTATTGCTCAACTAAAAATAATTAATGTATAAAAACTTGCATCGATTCTGCCTAACCGGAAAGTGTATCACTTTCGTACAAACATTATAAGGTGCCAATAGTGCAAGTCAAACGAGTGGTTGCATTAAACATCATCATCGCTAAACAAGCTCTCAAGGTTATACAGCCAGGATGAGCCCCCGCTGGGTCACGCCCCCTAGGTTCATTTACGTGTGGCTCATGCTTTTTATGACACTCGTTTTTAGAAAAGCTCAATCTAACTGCAGCCCCTATATGCCTGAAAAATAAGACGTATAATATCAGGTTTTCAGAAATCGAGTGAAAGTCTTCTTCTTCGGAATATCTACTCGATTTAATGATTTAATAATTCTAATCACTGCTACTCTACTCGATTGCTGTGAAATGAAACTCGTTTTTGCCCTTAAATTTTGTTTTGCTAAGCTTGGCTCATACATGATAAAACAAAACGCGAATAAACTTTTCTGATTGAGTTGCTTCAATATATGAATATCATTTTAACATGCAAAATGACCTCTCAGTATTGCCCTATTTTGTCTATTCAGCGTTTACATATTGAATGCGGTTTTGAGGAAGCGAATAGACATTCATTGCACGATTGCAGTTTTCACAGCAATTTGAGTCTGCAAACTTTATAAAAGATAGCAGCAAGCGATATCCCAGTAGGTGAAAATGAACCGAGAAATCTCTTGTTAAGTATGTGTCGCTGATGGCGCTGTCCATCTGTGGCACATACTTGGAAAAGTGAAATATCTGAATTGGACGGGTTTTGCTGTAATATGATGGGAGTTGAATGAATATCTATTATCAATATTAAAGTCGTGAATAAGTCATAGGAACAAAAGATTACAAATAAAGTGAATTTATCATATTAAGAAAATCCATGTTATCATTGTCTCGATAGTCATAATCAGTGATTTGCTGTTATTGACCCCTTGATTTTGATAGCAGTTTAAATTGTAAAGGAAAAAGCAAATAAGGGTATTACACAAAATTTGTTATTCGATCCGATTCGAAAAGCTCTGTGCTTCATACCCATGGTTTTTTAATTATTGTTATAAACTACCCGTGGTAGCGGCAATGAATGTATTGCATCACTTGTGTGTTACAGGTGCCTTTTCTAACGTTCAAAAACTCCGCTCCTTTCTGCCACCTTTAGGAACGATTTTTTGCGACTTCAGTTACTTGCTATAGCTTGGTATATTTGCTTCGATAACCAAACATAGACGAGGATATATATAGATGATATTTTTCCTCTATTTTTCTTTTTCACCGTCACCTTAATTTGAACGAATTGAAATTACGTTTTTGTGCGATTTTTACTCCTCGACCAAAAGAAAAAAAACACTAAACACTAAACAAAAAGCACTTCAAGATGTAACATTATTATTTCAGTATTAGCCTATAAAGGAGACAGCTTAGAAAATTTTAACGCTTAATCTGCTCTGAAGTCACTTAATATTGAATATTATTCGCCATATTACTTCAGGTTTTAATCTTTTATTTTGTTATTTCGGCACATTTTAATATAGCAGTCAAATTTCGTCTTCCTTGTGCCTATCTACTTCATCATAATCTGGTCATATATATGTCAATGCTAGCTCTTGTCAGATTTAGCATGTTTTTCGAATTCCACTATGGATGATGCGTCATTCGTTTTGTACCTTGTTAAAAGCACGTTCGTTATTTTGTTGGTTCAATTTCCCGAGGACAAAACGAATAAATAATGAATTCTGCGAATTATTTCTGACAAATAGGCCTACTCAGATATCTTCTAGTTAAAATGTAAAGATTTAGATAACGCATGATTCAAATGTAAGTTCTCGATATTTGTTTGTAGCAAAGTTTAAAAATAACTTTTACCGCCAGTGATTACGTATGCAATTTGACAAAAATACAGTAAATTTACCGTATATTTGCAGTAATTGCACATTTTTTCAATTCGAAACTGCCTTTTTGATGAGATTTATGCCAGGTACGAGTTGGTGGCGGAAAGCACCTCAGTCTGTGCGTTCCATCAACAGCCCATCATTTTTATATTATTATTCCAACATAATCAGGAGAGATATTGACAAAGAAAGGCGATTTTATGCTACAAGCTATTACGTATAATCGCATGTCAGATCTGAGTAGTATTTAAATGTCCGGATTAAGTTTTACCAAATTCAGCAAAAATTGAAATAGATTTTTAGTAAATATATAATCAAAACAATATAGGTCATGGGTTGGGCGCGATAGCACATTTTAAATGTCGGTTTCTATTTGATTACTTGAATCGTTTTGACGTTTTCGTGAAGGTTTAGTTTTGAATATGTAAATTAGGCAAAAGGGAAAGTCGGTCGGAGTTTGTAAGCCCGGGTCGCAAGAAACAATAACGAGTAATATGTCACACGTTGAGTCACGGTATCTGAAGTTTCCAGTTAGTCTGCTCAGCTGATAATGCATCCTATGTAGGCCACTTTCTCCTCGGGGTAGCTGCACTCGTCGCTATTGTTGTATATTTATTCTCTATCTTTATTGGCTGATTATTTGAGCCTGTCAATTCTGTATTAGGGCTTTGAGAAGGCCCCTTTTGTTTTGAAATCGCCAAAATCTCCGGAGACATATCCTTGTATGATTTCTCATTTTGACCTGTTAATTTTTCGAAATTATATTTCTGCTTTCCGCAGGTTCACTTTGATTTTGTAGTTCCTTCAATATTTTAGTTACAGTCCTTAGAGTATCTGTTGAAAGCAAATACATTTATTCTTCTTCTTACTCTTTTCAATATCTTTCAGTATAGATGGGCTTAGCTGGGCATTTACGACTCTTATGAAACCAACTAGAGCCGAAGTAGATAGACTCTTTGTACTGAGAGTTTTTCTTTTGTTACCATTTATCTTGTTTAGTCTTTTAATTTAGTCTTGTCCTTGTAGTAGTCATGAGAGCATGCAAATTAAAAAACAAACTTTCTCATGTAGGTTTCATGTAGTTCACCTTATTATTCCATATAATTTCCCAATCGAGACTTGTTTCAGATAAGAACAGCTTCATATTAGGAAATTAACTACAAATGCTCGAAGACTCATTTGGAAAACAATTTTGTGGTTGCTTTATGATGGTGCCATCCTTGACATGTTTATTATTGATTCTACTGACCGCGTTTCTCAGAAACCTAATATTATTCATTCTTTTTAAGTTCCAAAAGTTTCTTGTTATTTCCTTTTTAACTGCTTTCTTCAGAAAATCCATATTCGGGTTTTCTGGCTATTGCTTTTGATAGCTCAGTAAAACGAACAGTCCTCGGAAATCGCCTACATCATAATCACTCATCCAAATAGGATGAAATCTGGGCGCGACTCGGTCCTTTGAGACGTCTCAAGAGGGACTTGATATTAGCCCACACGCTCTCTATACGATTCTTGCGGACGCCAGAGTTTGTGGCAAACTGACGTGAGTAACAAACTGTTTCGTGTTTGTAATTTCGTTCCAGTCTCTCTCTATTGTCATAGATGGAATATTGGTACGACCAAATTGTAGTTCCAGGAGCGATATGCTTTACAACCAGTTTTTCCGTAACGGCCAGCTTCGGGCACAAGCTCGACAAATGCTTCATTTGTTCGGTATTCGATTCCCCCAAATAGCCAAACTTGGTTCATTCCAAGTGCGTGGCGATTAGCTCCCGAATTATTATTAGCTAAAAGAGTTTCATCAATAGAAATGAATGAGCTGATCCTTCCAAGCTGTTCCCAGCTCCCCAACAGATTCGCAGCGCATATATCTTTCAAAAGACTTGCCTACTCCCCTACTGTGCGACCACTGGTCTCACAGGCAATTTGTTGTTTCAGTACGTCTTCGGCCCAGAAATACATTATTAGCACCAGCTTGAACAGACTCTGATTTCTTTTCTCAAATAACGATCGTTTCCGTATGGTGGCGCTAGTACGGCATGTCAATATTTTGCATCTCCACTTGCATGGATCACTCCCCAGCTTTCTGATTGGTTCTTCGATCATCGGACTTCCACAAATTCCATCGGATTCTCTCTCAAAAATTCCACACATTTCTTCGCATCAGTAAATATTTACTTTTTGGCGGAGTGCCAGATATTCATTCGCTGCGTATTTTCCATCACTGTTCGTACAACAACTTTTGTTAGAAAGCTATACCTTTCTTTTTTTACTTCTATACTAGAGATAAACAGTCGCGAGGATGCATTGACGCTGGGCGACCGCCTTTTTATCAATATATTTTGTCACATAATTTCCAATTTCTTTTTTTCTTTTTTCCGGGCTCTAATATTGGTTTTTTTATTTAACAAACTGTTTTGTCCAATTTCGTTTACGCCAAAATGTTCATGTGACCCACCCCTATTTGCCTGAAAAATAAGGCGCATAATATAGAGTTTTCGGTAATAGGGCGAAAGTCTTGTTGTGCCTTGCATGGCCAATACACGACGAACCTAAACGTGAATAAATTTTCTGATCGAGTTGCTTCAATATATGAATATCATTTTAACATGCAAAGCGACCTCTCAGTTTTGCCTATCTTTATTGGCTGATTATTTGAGCCTGTCAATTCTGTATTAGGGCTTTGAGAAGGCCCCTTTTGTTCTGAAATCGCCAAAATCTCCGGAGACATATCCTTGTATGATTTCTCATTTTGACCTGTTAATTTTTCGAAATTATATCCCTGCTTTCCGCAGGCTCACTTTGATTTTGTAGTTCATTCAATATTTTAGTTACAGTACTTAGAGTATCTGTTGAAAGCAAATACATTTATTTTTCTTCTTATTCTTTTCAATATCTTTCAATATAGATGTGCTTAGCTGGGCATTTACGACTCTTATGAAACCAACTAGAGCCGAAGTAGGTAGACTCTTTGTACTGAGAGTTTTTCTTTTGTTACCATTTATCTTGTTTAGTCTTTTAATTTAGTCTTGTCCTTGTAGTAGTCACGAGAGCATGCAAATTAAAAAACAAACTTTCTCATGTAGGTTTCATGTAGTTCACCTTATTATTCCATATAATTTCGCAATCGAGACTTGTTTCAGATAAGAACAGCTTCATATTAGGAAATTAACTACAAATGCTCGAAGACTCATTTGGAAAACAATTTTGTGGTTGCTTTATGATGGTGCCATCCTTGACATGTTTATTATTGATTCTACTGACCGCGTTTCTCAGAAACTTTATATTATTTATTCTTTTTAAGTTCCAAAAGTTTCTTGTTATTTCCTTCTTAACTGCTTTCTTCAGAAAATCCATATTCGGGTTTTCTGGCTATTGCTTTTGATAGCTCAGTAAAATGAACAGTCCTCGGAAAGCGCCTACATCATAATAACTCATCCAAATAGGATGAAATCTGGGTGCGACTCGGTCCTTTGAGACGTCTCAAGAGGGACTTGATATTAGCCCACACGCTCTCTATACGATTCTTGCGGACGCCAGAGTTTGTGGCAAACTGACGTGAGTAACAAACTGTTTCGTGTTTGTAATTTCGTTCCAGTCTCTCTCTATTTTCATAGGAGGAATATTGGTTCGACCAAATTGTATTCCAGGAGCGATATGCTTTACAACCAGTTCTTTCGTAACGTCCAGCTTCGGGCACCCACTAGACAAAAACTTCATTTGTTCGGTATTCGATTCCCCCAAATAGCCAAACTTGGTTCATTCCAAGTGCGTGGCGATTAGCTACCGAATTATTATTAGCTAAAAGAGTTTCATCAATAGAAATGAATGAGCTGATCCTTCCAAGCTGTTCCCTGCTCCCCTACAGATCTGCAGAGCATATATCTCTCAAAAGACTTGCCTACTTCCCTACTGTGCGCCCACTGGTCTCACAGGCGATTTGTTGTTGCAATACGTCTTCGGCCCAGAAAAGCATTATTAGCACCAGCTTGAACAGACTCTGATTTCTTTTCTCAAATAACGATCGATTCCGTATGGTGGCGCTAGTACGACATGTTAATATTTTGCATCTCCACTTGCATGGATCACTCCCCAGCTTTCTGATTGGTTCTTAGATCATCGGACTTCCACAAATTCCATCGGATTCTCTCTCAAAAATTCCACACATTTCTTCGCATCAGTAAATATTTCTTTTGGCGGAGTGCCAGATATTCATTCGCTGCGTATTTTCCATCCCTGTTCGTAGAACAGCTTTTGTTAGAAAGCTATACGTTTCTTTTTTATTTCTATACTAAAGATATACAGTCTCGTGGATGCACTGACGCTGGGCGACCGCCTTTTTATCAATATATTTTTTCACATGATTTCTCAGTATTGCCCTGTTTTGTCTATTCATCGTTTACATATTGAATGCGGTTTTGAGGAATCAAAAAACATTCATTGTACGATTGCAGTTTTCACAGCAATTTGAGTCTGCGAGCTTTTTAAAAGATTGCAGATTGCGATATTCCAATCGGTAAAATTGAGACGAGAAATTCACCAAGTATGTGTCGCTAATGGAACGCGTCGGTGAGACGCATTCTATCTGTGGCACATACTTGACAAAATAAATTTTTTGATTAGGACGGATTTGCTGTAATATGATGTGAATTGAATAAATACGCTTCAGGTCGGCGAGTAAAGCAGTAGTATCTATTATCAACATTAAAGTCATATAAGGGTGGGTAATTCGATTCGATGATTCGAATCACAAATTATACGAGTTAGTTGTGAATCAGTCATAGGAACCAGAAGTTATAAAATAAAGTTAATTTATCACATTTAAACGAACAAAACTAGAAAAATCCATGTTATCATTGTCTCTAATAGACTTAATCATTGTTTTCGCCGTAATTGACCTCTTGATTTTGATAACAGGTTGTATTGCTAAGGAATAATATTTTAGTATGAGCCCAGCATACCGAACCAATAGGCAGATTGAGCTAACTTTTTCAAGCAAAATCCATAAAGGAGGAAGCTTAGAAAATCCTAACGCATAATCTGCTGCGAAGTCACTTAATATTGAATATTATTTGCCAAAATACTCTCCGATTTTATGTTTCAATCGTTCATTATTTTGTTTCGACACATTTTAATATAACAGTCAAATTTTGTTTTTCTTTTCCCTATCTACTTCATCATTATCTGGTCATATATATGTCAATGCCACCTCTTGTCAGATTTAGCATGTTTTTCGAATTCCACTATGGATGATGCGTCATTCGTTTTGTACCTTGTTAAAAGCACGTTCGTAATTTTGTTGGTTCAATTTCCCGAGGACAAAACGAATAAATAATGAATTCTGCGAATTTTTTCTGACAAATAGGCCTACTCAGATATCTTCTAGTTAAAATGTAAAGATTTAGATAACGCATGATTCAATTGTAAGTTCTCGATATTTTTTTGTAGCAAAGTTTAAAAATAACTTTTACCGCTTGTGATTACGTATGCAATTTGACAAAAATACAGTAAATTTACCGTATATTTGCAGTAATTGCACATTTTTTCAATTCGGAACCGCCTTATTGATGAGATTTATGCCAGGTACGAGTTGGTGGCGGAAAGCACCTCAGTCTGTGCGTTCCATCAACAGCCCATCGTTTTTATATTATTATTCCAACATAATCAGGAGAGAAATTGACAAAGAAAGGCGATTTCATGCTGCAAGCAATTACGTATAATCGCATGTCAGATCTGAGTAGTATTTAAATGTCCGGATTAAGTTTTACCAAAGTCAGCAAAAATTAAAATAGATTTTTAGTAAATATATAATCAAAACAATATAGGTCATGGGTTGGGCGTGATAGCACATTTTAAATGTCGGTTTCTATTTGATTACTTCACTCTTTTTGACGCTTTCGTGAAGGTTTAGTTTTGAATTTTTACTTTAAGCAAAATAGAAAGTCGGTCGGAGTTTGTAAGCACGGATCGCAAGAAACAATAACGAGTAATATGTCACACATTTCGGTATTTGAAGCTTCGAGTTAGTTTGTTCAGCTGATAATGCATTCTATAGGCGTCGCTTCAGTTTCAATGTTAACAACAAATGGACATTCGTTCTCAGTTTTTAAGACCAGGTAAAGTAAAAATAATTTACAACGAAATTAGGTATAATGTTACTGTAGGGCTGGGCAAAACCGAATCATTTGGAGTTCGAATCTGATTCGAATAATTTTGTCGAATCGGATCGAATCACTATTTCTTTGTGAATAACAAATATCCCCTTTTTACCATTTTAGCTTGTCTCCATTGTCAAAAAATAAAGAAATTCATAGTTTGTATTGTATTTTCAAGGAGCAACAATTTTCATATTTTAAAAATGAAATATGATCGGTTTTGGTCAAACTTAACAAAAATCGATTACATTGCGTCGTTAAAATGAAAATCCAAGTTCACTTAATAAGTTTTTATTTCTACGAACGATTCGCGTTTGATTGAA
The DNA here is from genome assembly GCA_963675895.2 of Styela plicata. Classification (NCBI taxonomy): domain Eukaryota; kingdom Metazoa; phylum Chordata; class Ascidiacea; order Stolidobranchia; family Styelidae; genus Styela; species Styela plicata. The sequence goes on along the minus strand of OZ023142.1, from coordinate 16,073,779 downwards.
TCAATCGTGCTGCGAATCGATTCGAATCACCTAAGCGAATTGCCCAGCCCTATTTACTAGGTAACCTAATTTTGCTTTGGAAACTAAGTGTTACCTTGGTAAAAAAGGGTAAAATAGGTAATAAGATTCGATTTATTCGAGAAGGTTGCAGGATGCCTCACCGACGACCGGCTATCAGTCATATTCATGAATAAGTATAGTTGGCACATTGTGTGATGGGAATAAACCCTTCTCCTCCATATGGACTCATAAAAAAGCGAAATTCAAAATTGTAGCAAAATTATCTCACGCGATTCATCTGTGGCTCACACCTAACGAAATAACACTGCTCATTGTGCTTAACACCACTGCAATAAAAATGCAAATGTAAAGCAATGTATTTTGACAGTAATTTTAATTGATTATATTGAAACAAAACAGTAGAATCATATTGTTTGGCCAATTAGAGACTGTTGATGAAACGCATCGCCGAGGTGCGTTCATCAAAAGTCTATATTTGGCATTAATAATATCAACTACACGCGGTTCTTAAATCGAGAAATACAAAATTACTGCAAATAAGCGGCGAATTTAATGCATTTTTTCACAGTTCACTATTAATTCTGCACAATTTCACGTATTTAACTTTATTTTCCGTTGTGTGTAAACACCAATTAAATACAACATAATTAGCACTTGAAACATTTAATTTATTTTTGTCAATCTTCTCGACACGCCCTGTTACAGGCTGTTTCTAGAATTTTAATCAGCCAAGCTTGGACATACGTGTGTATGTGATGTGTATGATATGATATGCGTGAAAAATCAAATCTTGATGGACTTGACACATGGACGGATTTTGCAGTCAAGTCTCGGCCCATCAATAGTTAGTGTCGGGTAAACCGACTCTCTCAGAATACGATTCAAATTTTTTTATTCAAATCAGATCTAATCTTGAATCACGAATAAAATTTGTAGAATAAAAAATAATTGTTTACTCACCAAAATTATAGTAACGAATTCACCGGAGGTAGAATAAAAACAAATGAACTTGACAAAAACTAACATCATTTTATTGTTAAAACACGACAAAGCAGCTTTGTTTTATAAATATACACTGTAACAAAAAAATGCAACAAAATCACTGTTCTTTGACTGTAATTTAACTTGGCGGAATTGAAAAAAGAATACATTACTGACTGCTTGGCCAAATGTGGGGTGTTAATGGAACGCACCGCGAAGGTGCGGTTCATCAACAGCCCATAATTGGTATAAATTTCATTAACATGATGTTTTTTAACATTGGAAATCTACAATTACTGCAAATGACCACCAAATTTACTGTACTTTTGTTACAGTCTATCATTCCATAGCCAAAATCGATCAACTCGGATTACCAAAATAATTAAACGTAACTATATGTGATTGATAGCTGGACTGTCCCAATCAGAAATTCGATTCTGTAAGCAAAAATTATTCTTACTTGGTTCATTTTCAAATTCGTTTTGAGTTTTTGAAGCCGCTGGTTTGTATATTAAGACGCTTTCTATCTCTTCGTCACTATAACGCAGTTTTGAATTGTTCAATGAGAGAATATTTTTGCCATCATGTGACAGTATCAAATTGCATGATTTTGATTCAATTTCATACCTAAGTTCAAAATGAAAAAAAAATGATATTAATAAATGTAAGAGTAATAAATGTATTGATACAGACTTCATTTAACATTTCAGTGAGATAATGTAATACAATGCTTTTCAGTATTGAGAATATTAGAATGATTCATAAAAACTATAAGCAAGTACAACCATACGCCGTTTTGAAATTTTTCTCTAAAAATATTTGGATTCCATTTCAAAACAAGAAGCTGATATGACAAAAATAATTGAGCTTTCCAAGCAAAAACAAAATGAAATTCTCAGAACATCTTTTGCTCTGTATTGCGTAAAAAAATAAAATTTCTGATTTGGTCAGGATAAGGCGAAAATATTGGGAGATAAAGTACCTCCTAGTGTTGGCAATTCCAGGTAAAAGCACCCAGTTTATCGAGTTTATCAAAGTATTTTTTCGTTGGTCTCATTATATATAACTTAACTTAGTTAACTTTTACCGAAGTTTTATCTTTGCAATTTTACCTAGTAAACTTACTAGGTATAAAAGACAAATTATTCTATCTGTCAGATAGGTAGGTACCTGGTTGAGAAAACTAAGTACCTTGTTCATAAAACTGGGTAGATTATATTTTCATTATGCAAAAATCTTTCAAAATATATTATTTGAAGATTTTAACCTTTAAATCTATCAAAAATAACTCAGATGCAGCCAAACGACAATTAATCAGTTCACCCGGTTTTTAGTTTAGGTAATACCTAGTTTTTAAGGTGAAACTAGGTTACATAGCAATACTTTAACTAGTTTTGTGGTAGATTCATCAGATAACTAAATTATTATTACTAGCACCGCGAAGCATTAAAATATTAAATAGAATTACTTACGTAATACCTGTGCTGTTGGGAGATTGAAATTTGAATGTTTGTGAAAGTGAACGTCATCATCCATGCTTTTGCAAAATTTGCAGATTGATCGAAAATCTCATTCTAACGTCATATAGATGCTATAGAGACAGACGCGGTTTCGGATCTCGGAATCTGCTGATTTAACGAATTGCTACATACATATTTCAATATAAAAAGGGCAAAAGCATAAAAAACACACCTTTGAAGTGGTTTGAGTTTAGTTTTGTAATGATTCTATGAATGACTATTGCAAAAAAAATATTTTTTTTGCAAGGATGTAGATATTTTGGGGTAAAACCACTCTAAGCAAGTTAGGAAGTTATTGCCTTTTAAAAAGTTTTATGCAAAGTGATTCGTTCCGATTCGAAAACGTTATTCAATCAGATTCGAATTTTCATTAATCTGCTTTTGCCTATCTCTATTTTTGATAAAATACTGGTATATCAGTGCATTTAATCCCAATCCTAATTTTTCATTTATTAAGCATAAATTACTGGTCTGCCTCTCGGCGACGCGGTTTGTCTATAATCCATGCCTAATAAAGCATGTTTCGACACAAAGGTTTAGGAATAGGATAGTTCTGAACAATTAAAAAGATATTTTCAATTTTTACTTTAAAATTAATGGATCACTGATGAATGTATATCGGGCTGAGCAATTTGATTCGGTGATTCGAATCGATCTGAAGCACGAATCAATCGAATTAATCATGAATCGTTCATAGGAACAAAAAGTTGCTACAAAATGGAATATTCTTTTATAATAACAAAATGTAATCGATTTAGATCAAATTTGACCAAAATAAATTGCATTTTGTCATTGAAAAATCAAAATTTTTCTTCTAGACAAGGAGTGTGAATTGATAATACATTGTCTTCATTTCTGTTCTTGCTAATAATATTAATTCGTAAATATAAATTCCTTGTTCTTCATACTGGAGACCGTTGTAATAATTAAAAATAGAATATTTGGTAATCATTTGGAATTTACCGTTCGATCCGATTCGGAAGAGTTATTCAAATCAGATTCAAATTTAAATAATTCGGATTTGCACGGCTCTATATGTGACTCATACCTGACAAATTCCTATTTCAGTTCGCATGGTGTAAATTTTACGCTTACATTGGAATGAAAGGCACCAGTCTTATCGCGTAGGGAAGTGGAATATAGGAAATAAACGCTAACAATTAACTCTTTTAAGTCCGCCAGTAATTTCCATATTTTTTATCGAAATTCCCAAATTGTGTTCCAACGTGTATTGATTTAGATGAAAATAATTATTTGAAGAAAGAAAACCCTATCAATTAAAGATCAAAACCTCCAACGTGAAATTATATTTTTTGGCATATTTTGAATTATTTGCCATGGCCGGGGACTTATAACCTACAACCATTAGGCACGGACCTTTGTTATGACTGTGTATTTGTTCCATTTTATTAGAGTTGCTGGTTGCAGTTGCTGATACTACTTCTTTCAGTAGCTCTTTGCTATTAAGTGGCCGTTAGTCCTAAGGTTCCTTTCAGGCTCTGCTTCCGGCCTTGCTCGGAGTGAATTTCAATAATAAATGACGCCATGTGTATTGCATTCTCCTTTTTTGTTTTGTTAAGAAAATATTTTCTCCTAATAAGCGCAGTTATGTTTTTATTCCGAGGAATAACACTTTCTCCTTTCGCGAGCTCGTAAGTAGTCGTTGGATTAGTCAGAGGTCGGAGATTAGTCAGATTAATCGGGTGGATATGTATTACATAATGAAGTTCAGAGTATGTTTGACGAAATATCTGCTTCGGTTTCCTGGAATTACCCATATAAGACGTTAGTTTATCTATATATGACTTCAACATAAAACCAAAATTTGCGTGCTGCGCACATGATCCTCAGAAATCGTTCATTTTATATTTATTGAAAATAACATTGAACATGAGTTACCTCACGAATAGAAATAATGAAAGAGGCTACTCTGTATGACATACTGAGAGTAGTGTAGTATAGTGTTGGCAATTCCTGGTAAAAGTACCGAGTTTAACTAGTATATCCTACTTAATTTACCAACCTTATTTTCAAAGTAATTTTACTTTGAATAATATTCTAGGGTATCATACAATGAACCGTGAGTCCTTCTTCCTTGTGTACCTGTGACTTTGGATCCGTGTAGACTCTTTCCCCAAGGATTTTTGAATGAATGCGTGAATGAGTATTAAAGTCAAAATTGTATTTAGTTTCAAGAATATATGAGCTCCCTATTTTAAATGTTACCGACTTTTCTGTTTGAAGTTTTTTCTAGGTTTATCTTAAACTAGGTAAAATGTGTGAATTTTCAACAAGGTGTCTAATTGTTAAAATACTTTACCTAGTTTCGCGAAAAATTGTTATAATTTAGTTAGTTAATAGGTAAAATGGATGCCAGCGATGGATCATCAGCGTAGTTTCTCTAGATTAAAAAAGTCTCTAGATTAAAAAAATATGTTTTGGCATTGGCTGGCTAGTAATCGATGTCCCCCCTTCCCCCGTCTCTCATACGTTTTGACTCATACTTGAATATATAATATTTAGTGGGTCGTATTTTCTGAAAGACACTTTGTTTTAAAGTCGTTTGAAAGGTTTCATTAATAAGTCGGTATTGCATTTGCCGTTTTTATGGAACTATTGATTCGAATCGATTAAAAAAATGTCCGAATCAGATTCAAATTTTGGTTTGTTCGGTTTTGCCCAGCCTAGCTACGCCTCTTCAGATATGTTGGTTTCATTTATTGTATGGGTCAATTGTTACGAGATATAACTAAAATATAGCAAATTTATAGCGTAATAAGTGTGGGCGTTGACGAGGCGTGCTTTGGTCCGCACTCGACAAAATAAAACTTCGCACATTCAAGTAATAACTGAAGAAAAATATATTCGGAATCAGTATTTTACTTTGTCAAATTTCAACCATGCATCGCGCTTAGGCTGTTACCAATGATTCAAAAAGTCGCAATGTTTTTTGTTTTTGTTTTTCGAATTATTTCCCATGGTCTTCCTATCCGTGAACCTACAGGGAGCATAAACCTAAACGTGGAGGTTTGGTGTTTTGGTGTTTGTGTGTTTGGTACATGTTACAGCCATCTGCGATGATGTTCTTTGCTAAAGGGCACGCTCGGTAGTGAAACGGCCAAGGATCGAGTCATCGGCTTTTCGGTCAATGCGATCGCGCCTAACTGACTGTCGCAGTATTAGGCATTTTTATCTCGTCCACTGCTTTCAAACTACGGATGATAAATCGACAAAAGTATTTAGTATTGCGTGCATTGTGTGAAAGATATCGTTGCGATTGGCAACGATACAAACTCAAGCAATTTGGTTTCTCTGCTTTCGGTTTTCTGCAATATTAAGAAGTTGTGACCTTTCACGTCATGCTTGAGACTAAAAATAGACACCACTGTATTACGGAAACTGTACCAAATGTCTAGTAAATTTGCTGTTCAATAACTGGAATATTTAAGTTTGAAATTACATCGTTGGCGAAATTCATGGTAAGTATTGGCTTTAAGGATATAATTATAATTTCAATTCAACATTACCGGGTCAAATTAGTATCAAAGAACAACAATTTTTTGTGTAGTTTTGTTACAGTCACAGTGCATTTTGAAGATTTATACACTGTCACAAAATTGCAAAAAATTACCGTACTTTGACTGTAATTATACTTGGTAAAATTGAGTTTAGGTAGTTGATAAAACGCACTGCACCAAGGTACGTCCATCAACACTCGATATTTGGTATTCATCTCATCAACAAGATGGTTTTGAATTTTGGAATTACTAGAATGAACAGCGAATTTATTGCACATTTTTTACTGTGTATAACAACGAACTACAACTTATTTTGACTTAAGAATCTCATATTTAAATTTGATAGGACTGCGGAAAAATGAATCGTGAAATTTGCTTGGAAATTATTGAATATTATTAAATTTTTATATTTTTGGAAACTGTATATTGGAACTTCTCGAAATAAGGTCCTGTTTTAGTGGATTCCAATGCAAAGCAAAAATTTCAAATAGATTTCTGCTGCAAAATAACGTAATAGTTTTGAAAATTATTATCTTAAAGCTAAAGGTATAATATAATAGTTATCATGTTAGTGTATCTGGTTGAAAGTATCGGGTTCGAGTTCCGGCTACAACGGTTCTACGTTTACCCCCCTTCCATTCAATCCGGGGTGTAATAATTTGAGTAGGCTCGGCCGAACCGGAATGATCATGACGATCCACTCCAAAGAGTGACCATAAAAATAATAATATAATAAATAAAACGTGTCGAATGAGCGCAGAAACTTTTTGAAAAATCTTTATTAAAATAGAACAGAACTAGAAAAAAAAAATTAAAAAGTACTTTTTAATGTTGATTACTTTCATGATAAAATATATATTCAAGAGCGAGATTAAAAATCGTCTGAAAATAGATACTTGAATATTGCTTTTTTTCTTTCTTAGAGTAAAAGGAGTATTATACTTTTTGCAATGCTATGTTTTCTTTGTATAAAGGCTACGTAAAATAATTTTTACACCCATCATTTAACGCCCAACCTCAACTAGAAAAATGCTACATTAAAGCATGATTCGTTAAGTATGTGCCACTGATGGATCCCTTCGATTAAGCGCGGTCCATCTGTGGCACATGCTTGATAAAATAAAATATCATTTCGCGATATAAAAATACAAAGTATGCTGTCTTTTCACTTTTTCAAGTTTCGAAATGTTTGACATTTATGTACGCAATATGATCTCCTAAAATAGATTTATATTTTGTACCTGGCGTTTATTGCTCGGCTAAGATGTGCGTTTTGATAAAACTTAGATTTAAATGTCCCCGCACTAATTGCCTTCAGGTGTAAGTCGGATAATACGACACAAATCCGTATAAAGACAGATCTCTGCATGCGACAAATGCATTACATTTTTACGACGTGAAAGAGCAAGGGCCTTTAAATAAAATAAAATAAAAACAAAGAAATTGCAGGTGGCGGCATCTTTACTCAAGGTAGAAATAACTCTTATTTTACTTTACCATGGCGGTTCATTTTGTTTGGTATGTTTTCTGTTTATATTGTAGTTGAAGACATTGCAATTTTTGTAGCTCTTTGCTGGTTGAGTGACCCAAGGTTTCTCGCTGCGCCTAAATAACAAATAAAAATTTAATGGCCCTAATATTGAGTCCCTTAAAATGCTCTACGTATATTATTCTCTCTTTCTCTATTTTATCATGGTTGCTTATTTCACTGGAATTGTTCCTCTGACTGGAAGCATTACACATACATCCAAAATACTCCGGATGTATCATGCTATTTGTGTTACAGGATAATAATGTTTTGTATTATTCATTAGGGATAAATAATGACTCATGTGACATAAAACTACTACAAAATGTAGTGATCGCAACGGAACTTCTTCAGGGACAGCTTCAGGGACACAAACAGCACTGAACCACTATAAGAAAGTGCAGAAATAGGTTAGATGCTCGTAGTACATTGTATTCAAAATTTCAAACAAATTCATTTGCGTGAATAGTAAATTTCGGTATTTTTGTTGACCTCACTGATTGTCCTGCCTTAAATTTTTCAAAAAATTCCTATTAGAAAAATTTGCTCACTATTTATATTAGGGGCTACGATTTCTTTGCTACGGAATCGTCCCGTGACAATTATTTATTTCTTATTGAAAAATGCCGAGTTTATGAGGATTTGATTACAGAAAATAAGCTAATTCAAAACGTTTATAGAATCAGTCATACTTTTAGAACTGAGCAAAAACAAGTTATTCTAACTGAAAACAGATATGCATAGAAATAATGCAAAAACCATAGTGAAAATTGGGAATAACACGAAGTAGAGCAAAGGGTTAAATTGGAAAGTCGAAATCGAAACGCTAAACATACCTGTGAGAATTATAAATAAATTAATGTTGATTTAATTTTTTTTTTGATAATTTATCCGTTGAGTCAGACTGCATGTTATTTGGTAAAAATCAGAAATTCATTCGTGACTATTTATTTATAATGTTGCGGAACAATTCTTTGTTGTGATTTAGCAGATAAAAAATCGAATTGTTTGGCTTGAGGGCAGTGATCGAGAATAATTCCTACGATTAGGGATATAGTAGTTCGAAATTTTTTAGGTCACCAGAGTGTGAATTTTAAGCTTTTGAAGAAATTTAACAATTAAGATCATAGGTACAGCCGCCAAAATTTATATAAATGAAAAATTTCGTTTTGTAAAGCATACTTCACACATACCAATCTATTTTGACTTGAAATTCATGTTTTAGTGAGATCAGTAACTCAGTTTAACTTGATACAACATAGGTGGGACATAGATATATTTTGAGTCATCAGGTGTACCTATCTGCGATGCAATATTTATTCTGCTGGTCGAACAGCAAACGAATTAAAATTATATATCTGTAATATTGAAGTGAAAACATCATTGTATTTTTTCTGATCCATCAACGATTTTTAAAAGCAGTTACATGAATAGTCGTTTTTATTTTAATTATTCACCCCTTTTCATGAAGTGACAAATGATTTCGACTTTTTCTTTGAGTTTTGCATTCCGTGCCGACTTCCTCGGGGCATTTTTATCATAACTATATATCTTAAATATTTTCAGTCCCTATCATAACGATTAAATTCGTAAGCTGTAAACTATACATGAACTTTAGTTAACACTAATGACAGTTTTGAGCGGACTTTAAACTTATCTGAACGTGAAGCCAGATTCTGACGAGTTCGTTGCAAATTGAAGACAATGTTTTATACTTGCTGCCGAGTAATAGGTATTTTCATGCTTGCCTTTCGGTTTGAGTTAGGAAGGTGCGCGGTTATTGTAAACGATGCATCGTTGACTTATGGGACGCAAGACGATGATTTCATCCTGGAAGGCTCTGGGGAAGTTTACAACAAAACTGCTACTGAAAACATCACAGGTTCGACTCTAATGGAAGATTATGATGATTATCACTGTCATTATGTGCCTGGGCATCGGATTTCAAACCGCACTGAAGAGCTAGATTGTTGTGAATACATCGTAACAAGGTATTATAGGATATGGTATTATGGAAGAGAGTATTTAACAACATTCTTAGATACGCTTAAAGGATGGAATTGCCCCGAATTCGCTTATCAATGTAAACGAAGATTTTTTGACTTAACACCGTTTACGAATATAGTGTACAAGCGAGTTTGCGAGCCGCAAGAATATCGGGACGAATGCTTCGAAACGGTGTCAAAATTACCCAGCGCTAATCCACCTAAAATTGAAAAAATCGATGATCGTGTGAACATTTCCGAAAAACAATGGACAGATATGGTTCACGGGCTGTACTCTAAAGATATGACATACGAAGAAATAAATGAGCCATGCAATCAAGTCGCTTTGTATGAAGGAGGGCGAGCTGGTATAGGAAGATATCACGAATCTGTTCAGGTGATGATTCCATTCTGTGGATTTGTATGGTGTGGATACGATGCTGATACTTTGTACGAAAGAAAAATCTCTGTTTGGACGTGCATGCCTCTAGAGTGAGTAAAATTATTTGTATTTAAAGAAATAGAGATATTCGAAAGTTAGAAGTGTGTATTGTTGCCTTTCCCTCTACTGTTTCCTCACGAAAAAAATTCAAATTACACAAGATCCACAAAACCTATGTCTACAAGGGGTTGCTCTATAATTTTTGGTTAATATTCCGAGATAACATTAATAATAATTTCAATTACCATAAGGACTTGAGATGAATAAGGTAAAGAATTTGAGAGCCCACAGAGGTGTGGGTGGAAACGCCTCACTTCATGGGTTGCCTCTCTACTACGAGTGTAGCTCTCAGCAAGGGAGACAGCGCCAAAAAGGAACGAGTGGAAACCCGATTGCAAAGAGTTACTACAAAATGTTGTACCAGCAATTGAACTTCAAGTAGAAAACATATCGAGAATAACTGAGGTATTGTGGTAAATTTCAGTGGGAGTGCTCCACCGCGGGTGACGGTAAAACCATTCATGTTTCCTTTTAATCGCTTTTTACAAAGCGAAAGAAATACGTTGAAAGAATTATGATGCCCGCACCTTAAGGGCGTGATTATGCTGAAGACGCTCCCTCGCGATCTCATGCCATCGTTTTTACTTGTAATATTTCGTATTTGGAATATCGACTCATTGTGGTCAAATTCAATTCAACGTAAATCGACACAAGCATCAAATTACGTCACCTTGGATTTTCTTCCGTGTTAATTATCGTGACACGACTCCGAGATTAGACACTTGAAATGAATATTTTATTTTGTGATTCCGTTTGCGATTAACTTAATATTTATAAAAAAAAAGTACTATTCTCATTCCGCTCGGACGTTACCAAAAATTTAATCCTTGTTTAAACTGTAACAAAACCTCAGTAAATTTACTGGTCATTTGCAGTAATTGCATATTTCCGAATATGAAAAACACCATGTTGATGAGATTTATGCCAATTATGGACTGTTGATGGACCACTCCTTTGCGGTGCGTTACATCAACACCCCATATTTTAATTTTTTCAGTACCGCCGAGTAAAGGTACTCTCAAAGACCAGTGACCACTTTGCCTGCATTTTTTGTTACAGTGTAAATTCAAACGTTTTGCCAATTCAAATAGAAATCACAGAAACAAGAGTCCAGTATATAAACTATTATTTGCTGGAATTCTGTACCCGACATTTGAAGTCGCCTTGTTAATGAGAATTCGACCAAACGTAGATGGCGTGTTCCAATTAAAGTCTATTTTAGTTTTAATTTAAATGTCGCGGGGTTTAACTACTGAAAAAAACGGCGATTTTACTGCACTTTATTTCATTAACAGTAAAATAACAATACCAGATAAAATATTTTTGTCAAGTATGGTCCACCGATGGAAAGCGTTTTCTATATCGACACAATTTTTCCGAGATAAATGTGAATTTGTGAAAGGGTAGATATTTTTTGTTCAATGGTAAATAGCTCACCCAAGGCAGATATCACCCACTGCACTTTCCGCAAACCTATCGGTATGGCTTCTACTTAACAACCGTTAGGCACGGGCCTTCGTAGTTACTGTGTACCTGTTCTATGTTATAGCTACCCGTGAAGTGTCTTGCTGAGGAGCACGCTCGGTCGTGAAACGGCCAAGCATCGAACCATTGGTCTCCTCACTCCCGACTTCACTCTTATGAGCTCACCAGGGCAGATAACAGCCTGCACCTAACTGCACCTCGTGATTTAGTTTTACTTATACTGCTTTAGCTTGGGGTAAAGTTGTGATTTTCATATTTTATGTAGTTTTCTATCCTTTCAGTAATTGAGATTTATAGTTCCTTCCAGGATATCGGCTTTCTTGAGTGTAAGGAATTTCAATAAAAAAAAAAAAAAAATAAAACCAATTCATTCTTACGCACATATAAATATGGCTGCTGTCAGAATTATTACAGCTGATACAATTCTGTGACGCAAAACTTGCAATTCGATTATATTACAAAATTTTGTGGTTTTCCGTCATGGATTTTGAAATTGATTTTATCTATGTTGATGAAGGGTTGTACCCAGGGATAATAGATCAAAATCCTTCGATTGCAAAATTATTTTAGTTCTGCTCTCAATGTTGATGTTGTAAATAATACGCTTGTGTTTATTATTGTAGACAAAAAAAACATATAAACATGGTAATTACTGTAATAGAAATGCAGTAAAATCATCACCCTTTGACAGTAACCCCACTTAACTATATCCAAATAAAGCTGTAAAATTGACTTTTTTATTCAATAATAGGTTGTTGATGAATCCCATCGGTAAGGTGCGGTTCATTAACAACCTATAATTGAAATAAACCTAATCAAAAAGGCGTTTTTATCACTTATTTGAGTTGATCACCCTGAACAAGGACATGTATCGGCGACCATTTATAAATGACCGGGTTAGTTAAATTGAAATGAATGTTGGTTATGAACTATCCAGGTTCGGTCGAGCCTACCTCAGGTATTGGGTTGAGTGGCTATGTAATAACAAGCCGGAGTTGCCGGGATTCGAACTCGAAATATTCGACTAGTTATGACAACATTATAACTATTAAGACATTGCGCCCATAAACTGACAAAATAAATCTATTACATTCTAATCTACAGGAATAGAAAATGTTTCTTTTACCTATTATTATTCACGCGTCTGAGTAAACTTTTACTTTGTCATACCTTTCAATAACTTGAAAATTTATAAATATTATGAAATAAATAATTAATAATCAACAAGTACACTTAAGATGCGTTAGTTAACAAAAAAAAAAACGTTTTGTCATTCTGTGAAAATGATCCGAAAAATCAATATGCGGTATTCGATCCTTTTAGCTTCGTCATTTCACGTTGTGTTTCGCATTATATTCCGTGGCACGATTATACGATAACACACTCAATGTCGACTTTGTTTTTTTGATTTGACGATCAGATTTCAACTATATGGAAATAAGGATTATGTTTTGTCAAGCATTTGCCATGATTTAGCCGAGCGCTTGATTCGAAAATGTAATTGAAACACGTTTTATCAGGCATGGGCATTGATGAATCGCGCCGCCGAGGCGCGGTCCATCTATGACTCATGCTTGGTAAGATAAAACTACTTATTGCTATTGGCTGGCTTACTTGTCATTAGTCGCCGCAATTTTCAATGTAACGTATATTTAAAAAAATATCTTTCACAATTTTTGTATCGTAATTTTGCGGGCAGAATTTTGCAGATTCCATCTATTCAATAATTCAGCGCAAAATGTAGAGATATCACGGACTGCATCTTAATGATTGGCATAAAAGAAAAATGCGATGAATTTTGTTGTGTTCCTCACCATGTATTATTTACGTGTCTAACCAAACAATCAAAATTTCTGAAACTGACTGACAATCATGCAGTAAGCAAAGTAAATAAAATTTTAATTACATGGAAAAGATTATTTATTACTGATTGCGCAAAACCCTTGCTTGTTATATATTTTCCGATACTTTCGGTTTCGAATGCTATGCAATTACCGTATATATGTATTTATTCCTGACATGCCATAGCTTGGTATTAATAAAATTGAACGTTATAATATAAAATTGCAGGTTTCGGAGACAAACTTTATTGTGGCTAGGGCTGGGCGAAACCGAATCATTTACAATTATAATCTCAATTTGTATTTTTTTTTCTCGAATAGGATCGAAAACTTAATCCAGATAAATAATAAATATCACATTTTTCCTTTTACAACCAGTCTCCATTATAAAAATTCACGATTCACGATTGATTCGAATAGTTTGTGCTCTAGATCGATTCAAATCACCAAATTATATTGCCCAGCCCTAATTATGACGTCACAGAAAAGGTGTTAACACGCGACATCTGTGGATCATGCTTGACAAAAACTATTCCTTGTTACATTCCCAAAGCTTGAAGTTTTTTTTATTTTAGTTTGAAAAGAGAAACGATTTTTGTTGCACACTATATCAGAAAGCAATTTGAGTACTGGTAAAAAGTATTTTATGAAAAGTCCCAGTATTTATATATTGGTGAGCGACAGTTGCTGTAAGATATCTGCTAGAGCGCTTGATAAAAATGAAGAACGCGGTTTTCTCAATCATTAAGTATAATTAAAACGTTATAATTGAATTTATTGAAACGGACGAACGTTAAAAAAGTATTTCCAGTTTTCAAAATTATTCTGAAAATACATAAAAAAATGCATTTTCTAGTATTTCTTTATTCCAACAATCTTTTCAATCCTATTCTTAAAGATGTGTGTATGCACGAGCATAACAATTGTAAAAGATGTTGTCTCATAGTTCATACACCACAAACAAGCATTTAGGAATTTCATTTCGTCAATACAGCGCGGACTATATATACATCGTGTCAAAACTACAGTAAATTTACCGTTCATTTAAATTAATCATATATTTCCAACATTCAAGACCTCCATGTTTAGGAGCTTTATACCAAGTATTGGCTGCAGATAGACCGCGACACGTAATTGGCTAAAAGTGTTTATCTTTTAATTTTATCTCAATAGCGCCGATCAAAACAACTGAGAAAAACAGCGATTTTATCGCGTTTTTTTATTTGCTTAGGTTTTTTAAAGTGTATGTTCTACGACTTTTCTGAGTCGTATGTTTATTTTATCATGCATATGATATGTAGGGTCCGTGTTCAGGAAGGATTATCATATTAATTTTGAAACAATTTTTGTTTTTTCATATTCGTAATTGAAGTCTCGTGCATGTTATCTGTGTTGTTGAAGGGAAATCCATAATTAACCAACTAACGGCCACTTGTGTGGCAAAGACCCAAAAATATGTAGTACCCGTAGCTGGACATCCCAGTCATAATTGAACCATTATAATTAAGTTTAGTGAATGGTGTCTGTCCTGGGTAATGATATTACCGTGTACACCTTTTCTTAAATAAATGACATAAATCATTTATCGCTTAAAAAACAAAAAATGCAACAAAATCACTGGTGTTCGACAGTATTTGGCGGTATTGAAAAAATATCAAAATTGACTTCTTTGGCTAAATGTTGGGTGTTGATGGAACGCACAGCGAAGGTGCGGTCCATCAACAGCCCATGGTTGGCATAAATCTCATTAACGTGGCGTTTTTTCAACTTTGAAAATATGCAATTACTGCAAATGACCAGTAACTTTACTGTGCTTTCGTTACAGTATAAATATTTGATCATCTTTTCACAAACTTGTTGCGTGACCTCAAACAAATTGTTTTATCGTACTTTTTAGAAAAAATACCGAGGTAAATATTTTGTTCTACCAGCGAGTATAGTAGATTTAGATTAAAGTTTGCAAAAAGTTATAATATGGGGAATTATTTATATTACTTAGTTCGAGGAAATTTCGAACCAATTTCATCAAATCTGTTTTTATTGTAACGGTGTTTCATTTTGACAGGTTAAAAATTCCTTAGATAACATCAAAGTAAGTTAAGTTAAATCCTCGATAGATGAACGACAGCTGAATTTGTTACAAAATTATTTTTATTGTTTTGAAATTGTGGGAAGAACGCCTCAAGTCACCGATTTTTCCAGGTTCAAGTAATTTCTGATAAAAAAAAAATGCAAATTTACATTTTTGTTCGATGAGCTCAATTTCATACACAAAGAATTCGCCGTCGCTCATTTTTTGTCATGTTATGGCGTGCGTGGAACGTTATTGAAAAATTTATATTTGTTTCCTAACAGTTCACTGTGACAAAATTGCAGTGAATTTACCGTCCATTCGCAGTAATTGTATATTTATAAAGTTCGTAACAGCCTTGTTGATCAGATTCATGCAAAGCATGCACTACTTTTCTTCTTTAAGGTCTTTTCATTTTTATTCAAAATATTTGCTATGGCCTGTCCGTGAACCTATAACAGGGAGGGGCTGGTACTCAAATACCAAGACTTCCAGCAAGGCACTTCGCGGGTAGCTGTAACATAGGACAGATATATAGTAACTATAAGTACAAGTATGAGCCGTCGATGGAGCTCGCCTCGAACATCACCGTAATTGGCTAAAAATGTCGTTTTATCATTTTATTTAATATAAACAAGAAAGAAAAGGGTCTCAAAGGTCTCGCAAACCAGATTATATTGTGGGCGTTTGAAGAATTTTTGCAGAAGATTGCCTAGTATTTAGCATTATCTTAAGACAATCTGTCTGTTATGTTCTATTTTACTGAGGTCTATTCTATGAAACTAAGAGTCACGAAAAAATACGACTAAAAATTTGAACTTGCACGCACGCGATATGTTTCTCGATATCGATTGTTTCACAAGTACTTGAAATAACTTAAGTAAAAGTTTTTGCTTGAATATTTGGTCGAAACTTTGGTTTGTATCTTAAACGATTAACCGTACATGTTTGACATTTTCTGCCACAGGCTGGAAATTCTTAAGAAATGTAATAACAACCTACTTCTTATGTTGAGACTTCGACAAAATGTGTGTGCTATACGCAATCAGAAAATGTTTGTCTATTCATCTTTGTTAAGAGTGAACGCGATGGTATAGCAAATAACATTTTGGTATCGCAGGTTGAATATCTCGGGTTCTAGTCCCGGAAAGTCCGGCTCGCCAATCCATGGCCACCACCCAGGTTACAATAGGTTGGGTAGGCTAAGCTACACAGAAAAAAATCATATCATATCTTTCCAACAACTTTGACGTTGTCCAGCTACCGGTATAGGGCCTTGGTCAGGGTGATCCACTCCAAGAAGTGGCTATAAAAAAGTATGCGACATTGATGGAGCGCGATAATCGATGCGGAACATCTGTCGCGCATGCTTGTCAAAATAAAATCTGTGATTGGGTAATGACATAATTAGCAACGTTTGATTTTGTTGCATTTTGCTTATCACAAAGAATAGAGGTTTCAGAACGTGTTTTTCTGTACCGCGCTTTTTTGCATTCAGGCTGTTGAGTGAAAAGATTCTTAATACCCTGCAACAAAACTGATTCTCTGCTCTTTGACAGTTATGTAAATGATTTTCGGGCCAATTATGATTTGTTGATTGAACGCACTGCCGAGATGCGGTCAATCAACAACTCATAGACGAGCGAATCTTATCAACAAACTAGTTTTGAAATCTGGAATATACAATAACTGCAAATTGATTATAATCTTCCACAAGGTTGAGCAATTTAGAACGTTAGATGCATTGGTTAAAATTAAGAATATTTATATTTCATTAATTAATTCCAGGTGTCGTATCGGAATGGGAATCTCAGCATTTTTGATCGCCTGTCTTGGCTTGATGACATTGTTGGTCAATGTGATGGTCATCGCTGTGTATTGGTACAAAAAGAAAATGAACAACAGTCAAGCAGTGTATCGAGTCACTCTAGCGATGGGGGATACTTTAGTCGGAGCTGTGGTGTTCCCCACGTTTATTTCATCCTTTTTTATGCTGTTGCTATCTCGGCAACAAATGGGTGATTACGTTAAACCAAAGGTGAACGAAAGCTTGAATGGAATACCATTACAACCAAAAAGAGACCCAATTGGAATTTATAATCTAGTATTTTCACATTCCTATTTTAATGCCATTGGCTTTTTCACTTCTTTATCAATTGTAATATCTGTTTATACTCTTATGTTGGCAAGTTTCGACCGGATGGCAGCCGTATGCCGCCCGATGGCCTATAATCGTCGGAGGGCACGCAACATGGCAAAGCAAACTTGCGCCATCTTGTGTTTGGCGGGACTGGTAGTGGCAGTATTGCCCATTTTTACGTCTTCGTTACGATATGGACTTGTGGCCTCAATTTTGATATCGTTATCTGGAAGGGATGCTATTATTTTTTACGCATTGACAATGTTGATACCATTGGTAACTGTTTGGATCACAACACTAATTCTAATGTTCTTTTCAAGAAGACATACGCAAATAAGGAGGCAAATATCAAACATTTCCGACGATCAAATCAATATTTCAGAAAGAAGGCTTGTCAGGACACTCAGTATTATGGTGGGCGTTTTTACCGCCACCTTACTACCTGCAATCATTGTCTTACTCGTTTCACTATTCATAATTGATATTTATTACGATCTTCCGGAATATTTAAACAAGGAGTCTGCAACGTTGTACATCACTTTCGAATTTGTCAGTGTTGTAATATTAACTACAAACAGTTTATGGAATTTTTTCATCTACAATTCACGAGATAAAGAGTTTCGTAAATCAGCTAAGGAGCTTCTGAAAGAAATCTGTCCTGATTGTAAACTTTCAAGCGTGTGGAGATCTATGAAGTATGGGGTAACAAGGCGTAGGCTAACGTCTGCATCTATATCGACTGGAGCAATATCAGTGAAGTCTAAAAGCAGTACGTGTAGTGAGTTAGAAAACAAAGGTAACAAAAACACTGCCAGTAATTCTACCGTATCTATGTCTGAAGAAAACGATTCGAATCCTAAAAATAACAAAAATAGCAACAAGGTTCCTGTATTCGACCCAAATGAGGATTCAACATGGCGATCGTTTGCTATCGGGGAAGGGAAAGATCTGTATTCCTCAGTGATGGACAATATTGCTGACAATATCGCCGAAGATGAAAAGAAAGCTTCAACAGCGCAGACGAACATGTGAGAAACTACACTTTACTGTGGCATAATCTTCGAGTGAGTGATCGTAGAGCATGGATCATAAGTGATCCTCATAGAGCTTCGAGGGAATGAGTAAGAATATGAGAAAATAAGTACATCAAAACATTGCTGTGCTATCTATCAGTGTTCCATAGCAAGAAACACTACCACAAGCTAAATGATATTAGGTATATTAGGTTCAGATGTTTGATCAAATTGACCTCAAATAAATGTCCTTATTCAATATGAATAACATGTGGTCGAAAAATTTTTTCAAATTCAAATGTTGAAAAGTCCGCATTAAAAACGCCTATATTGAATTGTACTGGCCTTGAAATTACCGAAATTATCGGCTCTGTTGAATCGCACTATCTGCTCGGCCACAATTTGAACGTCAGATAGTTGTGTGTATCGTTTTTAAATCTATCTATCTAATTCATGCAAGAAATGAATTTTAATAAATACATTTAAATTAATCTTGAATTGCTTTATTGGTAGAAAATCGTATAGGATCTTATCTAAATGTAGTGCAGATGAAATTTGTATAAGATGGCACGATCGAATTATTGTAAAATTATAATAACTTAGGTAGGATGGGGCAAATCGAAAATATCATATCTTTCCAACAACTCCGCCCCAGTCAATCTATACGTGGACGTTAGTACAGGGCTTTGGTCTGGGTGAACCACTTCAAGAAGTGACTATGAATAAGAGAAAAATACTATAAAAAATACGTCATGAAGTTGCAAAATGGTGCTTATAAATCAGAGATAAGTTACTTAGAATCGGTTTGGGAATCGCTAAAAGAAAAAAAATTGGTCATAATATGTTTTGTATTAGTAGATTCGCCACTGAAAGGTTCGGTGATTGTTTTCCGGTTCAAATTGATTTGAATCCCGGCTTTGTGGCTTGGTCGGTTAAACGCGATCGTATTGCTCGAAAGGATGATGGGTCAAAGCTTGACCGTTTCACCACCGAGTATGTCCTTCAGCAAGGCTCCTCCCACGTAGCTCCACCCTAAAACATATACGAAAGAAAAACAAAAGTTTGTGTCTAATGGTTGTTGGATATAAAGCACCTGTCCCCGGTAGGTTCACGGATCGCAGAAAATATTTCGACCCCCTGAAACAAAAACAAAAAAATGGCATTTAATTTCGTTATAAAAAAGGTGTGGTGTAGCATCAGCAAAGTACCAAATTACGTTAAATATAATGAAAAACGAAGATTCTAAAATGCCCTGGTTGCAAGTGGTGCGTATTTGACTGCATCAGCTGAGTGAGTCGTACAAGTGGCGCTTATTTGAGTACCCTTGGGCAAATAACCGATGTCCCTGATATGTCCTGGTGCGAGCGGAGTCGTGCACCTGGTGCGTATTTGCGCACGCCACTGCTTGGTGTATTCTAGTGTACCACTTGAATACCCTCTTTCAAAGCTCCTATGTTATCTTTTAGTTCAGAGGTTCTTAAGGGTTTTAATCTGCGCATCCCAGGCGCTAATCCTACATCTCGAAATTGAGTAAGCAAAAACTAAACAGTCCTTTATTCACGTGTTATTTTGATAATTAAAAGGGTGCAGCGACTTTGTTTTTGGATATATAAAGCTTAATGCGCAGTTTTGTGGGGAAAGGGCAAATTACATGTCAGGTTCTATACCATGTTTGCTGGCTCATTTTGTAGTAGACCTCACAAGAGAAGAAAAATCACATTCGCCCAATAACAAGACCATTCACGACACCACCAAACAAAGGAAGGATGGCGCAAACCAGACCTCAGCTGCAGAACCCCTGTTGCAGTTGAGATAACTTCATACTTAGTTGAAAGACTGATCATTATTATTTTAGTTTTTAACACGAAGGGTTCAAGTTAGCGCTAGCCACATCCGGTAAAAGTTTCGAGTTTTCCTACCCATAATCTGC